>JAGFNQ010005773.1:215472-304236 GCA_024364735.1 Boesenbergia rotunda | reverse complement strand
TTTGACCCGGTCAATCCGGGCGCCCCGAGCGCTCCGGGCGCCCCGAGCGCTCCGGGCGCCCCGGTCAAAGCGGATCCCGAAGATAAAGGGATCAGACGCTGACCGAGACTTTGGCGGATCAAAGGACACGTGGGGGGGCGCCCCCGACATCCCGGGCGCCCCCAGGCCCTATATAAAGGGCCCTCGACCAAGGCTTCAAGACATCAACTCTCTCTACGTCTCAAAGCTCTTCTGCTCTCGCGCTTCGCCTCGGAATCCTTCCAACTCGAGCCGACGACGTCCCGCTGCTCCGAAAAAGTCGATCTACCCCGGACGTCGGTAAAAGAGCTATTTAAAAGTTTACTGTACTTAATTCTGTAATCCTTTGTAAACTATTTTGCGCCTAATATAGAATTGCCCAAAGTAAACGGTCAACGACCGTGGGCCTTGGAGTAGGAGTCGACCCAGGCTCCGAACCAAGTAAAAACGACTGCGTCTCTGTGTTATTGTTTTTTTATTTCCGCTGTGCACTTGCTCTTAATTTTCCGAAAAACGAATACCGATATTCACCCCCCCTCTATCGGTTCTATCGATCCAACAAGTGGTATCAGAGCGGGGAAGTTCAAACCTGGTGCAACCACCAGTTTGAAATTTTTTTCGGATCTTTATTTTCTATTTTTTTTCAATTTTCGTTACATATTTCGTTTGAATTTTTTTTCGAGGTTGGTGCAACACCCCTCGTTATTTTATTTATCCAGCACTACTAATCCAAGACCTAGTCTTGGAAAATTTGTTTTTCTGTTAGTTTTCTGTTACAGATTAAAATGGCCATGCAAGAAGGTTTTAGCACCGCCAGACCTCCACTTTTCAGTGGAGAAGACTTTTCTTACTGGAAAAGTCGCATGGAGGTCCACCTGAAAACTCAGGTGGACATGTGGATCATTATCCAGTCCGGTCTGGAGATCCCCAAAACGCCGAAGGACTTCCTCAAAGCTACTCAGAATGGGACACCCTAAACGCAAATAGAAGCCGACGCAAAAGCAACTCAGACTCTCCAATGCGGATTGACAAAAGAGGAGCTGAACCGGGTGGGCCCCTTCAACAGTGCAAAGGAGCTTTGGGCAAAATTGATCGAGCTGCACGAAGGGACATCAGATACTCGGATCAGTAAGAGGGATCTGCTACTGAACAAATTGTACACCATCAAGATGGCCGACAACGAAACAGCAGCCCAGCTCCACGCACGAATCCAAGAGTTGATGAACGGTCTTCACACTATAGGTCACAAGGTTGAAAACCGTGACTTAATAAGATATGCCTTAAACGCTTTCCCTAGAAACACCTTGTGGGCATCTATGGTAGATGCATACAAGGTCTCAAGGGATCTTTCAAAAATAAAATTAGACGAATTATTTTCCGAACTAGAACTGCACGAACAAACTAACACCAATATGGTCGAGAAAGGTATTGCTTTCGTTGCAGGTAAAACTGGAAGGACAACAAAGAAGAAGCTTGAACCTGAACGCGAGTCTAACTCAGACTCAGACTCAGAAGACGAAGAAGGAGATCAAACTAAGCTGGTCCGACTAGCCCGAAGCTATTACAAGGAGCTGAAGAACCGAACCAACAAACGGAAAATCAACAGAAGAAAGGACGAACTAGCTGAACCCGCGAATGATAAAAACAAGCCCAACGTAACCTTCTACGAGTGCAAGAAGAAGGGCCACTACAAGACAGAATGCCCAAACTTAAAGGAAATCAAAAAGACAAGAAGAAAGAAAGCGCTCCAAGCAACCTGGGATGAATCTTCCTCAGAAGAAGAAGAAGAAGCACCCCAATCAAACCTACTAGCTCTGACCGCCTCAGAAAAAGTCGAGACTGAGTCAGAATCAGAACAGGACGACGGCGAGCTGACCTTTACAGAAGATGGCGAAATTAAGGTAACTGGTTTTAATAGATGTCAATTAAGCGAATTAATTTCATTTCTTTCTCGAGATTTGGCAAAAGCCAAACTCCGAGTCGAATCCCTCCGACAGGAAGTAAAACTCCTGAAAGAGGGAGCTGACTCTAAACCCTTAACCGAGAAGGTTCAGGAAGGAACTCCTACTCAAGTTGAAAAACTTGAAAAGGAGAACTCCTCCCTGAAAACTCAGGTTAAGGATCTCAGATCAGCTTTAGAACGATTTACATCTGGGTCCAAGGTTCTTGACATGATCCTTGGAAAACAGAAATCAGTTCTAAATCGATCCGGACTTGGCTATAGAACCAAATCCCGACAAAGATCTTACTTTGCTGTACTGAATCAGTCCAGAGGTAAAATTCAGGCATGGGTACCTAAACTATACCTGAACAAACCAACTGGATCAAATCAGTATTGGATCCCCAAGGACAAGATTCACATCTTGCCTAACCATCACCGTGGCTTTAGTCCAGGGGGAGCCAAACTGAAAACAATATTCATTATTAGATAAAAATTTAATTCGTGATTGCAATTGCTTGATTGATTGTCTATTTAAAATTCCTGCAATTTACCATGCTTAGATTTAGGAATGGTTAGCTTAAGGACTGAACAAACTTAACTGAAACTTGACAACATAGTATTGGGTGGAGGTGAGATGATAGTACGCTAGGGAAGCCAATTTGGCGGAACTAGCCGAAGCTACCGATCCAAGACCCAAACTAGTTAGACCAGAAATTTTTCAAAGAATAATTTTGAAAATGAAATTTCATTAAAAGGCTTTGTCAAGGAAAGGGTGGATGATCCCATAAGGCTACGGCCAAAGAAGGCCCTGTGTCTCGCCAAGACCTGGAAGCCAATTTTTGAAATTCAAATTCAAATTATTTTTTTGTCAAATTCGAATCTAACACAAAATTTCAGTTAAGTGTAAATTTTAACATCTTTTCAAAAAATTTCAAAATTAATTAAGTTTTCAAAATTTAATTGTTTTCAAAATTAATTAAGTTTTCAAAATTTAATTATTTTCAAAATTAATTAAGTCTTCAAAATAAACCATGCTTTTCAAAATAATCTCAACTATCAAAACCTGTCTCACAAAACCTATAAGGCTAACGTGATTGAAAACCCTAAACTGGGTGAGACAGTAAGATTCAGATTGGAAATTCTTTTGATGCCTATAGTATGAGATAATCTTGTATTTAAGATCATAGTCAAACCATGGTCAACATAGTCAAACCATGGTCAACATAGTCAAACCATGGTCAAAGCAGTCAAACCATAGTCAAAACAGTCAAATCAATTCCAACCATGGTCAAACCGATTAAACCATGGTGAAATGATAACAAGACAAAATTTTGTCTTTTTTTATACTTGACCAGGGCGCCCGGAACGACGCGGGCGCCCCCATCACTTCCAATGCAGCAAAAGCTGCAAAAGTACCCTGTTGAGGGCGCCCGGGCTATCCCGGGCACCCCCAACCAGCCGAATCTCTGCCTTTGGCAGCAAGCACTGACCAGGGCGCCCGGAAGCTCCCGGGCGCCCCCATGGAAATGCCTATATAAGGCACCCGAATTCCCCCTCTCTTCCCACACCAAAATCAACCTCCTTCTTCACTTCTTTCTCTTCAAGAAGACCTTGTAAGTCCTCATCCTCAACTATGCCTCCCCGAGCTGCCCGGTATAATTCTTATTTATTTTTATTGTATTTAAATTTATTTTTAATGCAATATCTTCATGTTTTCTTACCTTCCTTAACTTAGAAGACGCCGACCAAACCCAGCCAACCCCGGTGCTGAACCTAGTCCCGACCCTAGGTTCCCTACCTTAGAATTATGCAACAAGTTTGCTCAAACCATTTACAAACCTATTAACACAAGCTATCTTAATAGACACTTCTTTACTCAATCATGCCCCGTAACCATGAATATTATAAACTTCTATCAATTAGATAATCTTGTCTTCTGCACTCATAGCATTAATGAATCCTTATGTGGCAGAGTTCTACAATAACATAATTCGACAAGATAATCTCATGTTTCACACTACTGTTCAAGGGATACCTTTGTCTATCACCCCTAGTTTACTAAACCGATTCCTTGGACTACGATCTTCTCAGTCCACATTCTGCTGCTATCCACCTAGGAATCCTCCATTTGACCCTCCCTACTCTCACATCACCTTAGACACTATCCACTTGTACTTCTATAGGGAAGCTAGACTCCCCCCAAATAGACGATTCCAAGCCGTTGATCTTCAGGCACTGGACTATGCCCTGTACAGAGTCCTGGTCCGCTGTATCTTACCACTCTCCACTAGAGATCTCGGGACCATGCGACCCTTTCATGTCTTCCTCCTGTATGCCCTAGTCCACCACCTTGACATCGACATTGGACTACACATGTTTTATTCTATTCTGCATGCGTCCAGTGTTACGACCCAGGGACGAGTGCGCACTCCATACTATCACATCATCACCTCTCTCCTTCATCACCATGGTCGCGACATTACCGCAGGTGAAATAACCGCTTTGACCGATTTCGATGAAATAGGATTTAGGAACTTCTCGTTAGCGGGTCTAGAGGTATCGGCCACCGGGGTTCTGAGTTGGAGACGACAGCAGGCCGGGGCCGCGATCGACTCAGACGAGGAGATTGAAGTCGACGTTGGAGACATAGCTGCAGCAGCCCGAGCGCACATCGACGAGCCCGCTCCACCGACACTCTACCAGAGAGTGACACATTTAGAGACACAGGTTCAGAATCTCCGAGAGGAGGTCGAGGCCTATCACATCGAGCAGATGGACGCTCGCAGGGCCGACCGAGAAGTGGCTGATGCCCGATACATCGAGCAGAGGGACGCTCGTAGGGTCGATCGAGAAGTGGCTGATGCTCGATACATCGAGATGATGGCACGATTCGATTCATGGCACCCCGGTCCCTCGTCTTAGATCTGATTGCATTGTACTATTAGCTATCTGACTGCCCCTACCTAGTAGGGTTGACTTATGTTTTGACCTGTATGACTGTTATGTTTTTCTCTGTTGACCTGTGGAATTAAGTACTTATTTCTATTCGATTCAAGGCAGTTAGGATTGTGTTCTATAGAATATATTAACTTTCTTTCTACTCTACTTGATTTAAAAAAAATTTTCTAAAAATAGAATTTGAAAAACTGTTTTACTTAATTTCAAAATCAGTTTTCATTTTTGACTTAGTTTTATTTTTAATTCAAAACTACCCCCTTTCAAAACTAGGGCTTTTTCGAAAATGGACTTAGCTTAAGCCCTAACCCTAGAACTGCATGCACATATAGATTTAGAAGCCAGCATCTCACAAGCACCTTAGGGTACTTTTGGTTGATAACCTAGAAAAGGTTGAGATGCTTAGGTCTTTGCCTTAATTCAAGATGCTTTAAGTCAGTGCATCTGCAGTAATTGGGGCACTAAATACAACTTACACAGCAATCAAGTTGAGTGTCAAGAAACACTTAACTTGACTAACCCTAGCAAAAACTACTGTTTCTAGCAGTTAGTAAGTAGCTAATTGGGTTAGACAGGTCCCTACAGAGAAAAATGACTGATTTAGTTTAAGTCCAATTATGAATTGATTCAGTACAGCAAAATTCTACTTATTTCCTTTATGCAATCTTATTTCTGCTATATTTATCTATTTTGATATATGGCAAAGGGGGAGAGATAAGAAAGGAGAAAGTAAAATTAATTTTCTTCATTCAAAAAGTTTTCAAAAATTAATTTTCTTTATTCAAAAAGTGTTCAAAATTTTCTTATCCTTTATTCAAAATTTTCAAAAATACTTAAGCTTTTCAAAATTGACTAAAGTACTTAAAGTTCTTAAAGCTTTCAAAATTTTACTTTAGCTTTCAAAATATTGCTAAGTACTTAAGTCTGTCAAAATTTTCTTGCTTAAGCTTGTCAAATTTTTTTTAACTTCAATAAGTACGTTAAGCTTAAGTTCCTTCAAAACTGTATAAGTACAAAGTTATTAAGTACTTAAAGTTTTCCAAATGTACTTTATTTATTAAGTACTTAAAGTTTTCCAAATATACTAAAGTGTTTCAAAGCCTAGTAAGTACTTAAACTTTATTTATTAAGTACTTAAAGTTTTCCAAATATACTAAAGTGTTTCAAAGCCTAGTAAGTATTTAAACTTTATTTATTAAGTACTTAAAGTTTTCCAAATATACTAAAGTGTTTCAAAGCCTAGTAAGTACTTAAACTTTATTTATTAAGTACTTAAAGTTTTCCAAATATACTAAAGTGTTTCAAAGCCTAGTAAGTACTTAAGCTTTTTTAAATCCTACTAAGTACTTAAGCTAACACTTTCAAAAAAATTTTTGAGTACCTTAAAACTTAAAGCTTCAAACTTTTTAAGTACTCTAAAATAATTCTTCAAAAACTCTCCTATGTACTGTTAACTTAAGTTATTAAAAGATTTCTAAATACCTAAAACCTTAAGTTCTTCAAAGTACAAGTAAAGTTTTTTAAACCCCACGAATTTTTGAAAAATCTAGGGGGAGATTCCTTCCAGGGGGAGGGAACAAAATTTAACACTTTTATGCTTGCTTAAACTTAACTTTTTGAACTAGGGTTGCCATAAATCAAAAAGGGGGAGATTGATGGTGCAGAATGCACCCAAGACAAACCTGTGTTTTGATAATGGCAACAGAGGTCAAAAGTTAAGTCTTACTTGTTTTCTAACAAGTTACTCTAGTGTGCAGGAAAAGTCCTAGCGAAGGACTGCTAGGCACTAGCAAAGGAATGCCAGGGTAAAAAGTCCTAGCGAAGGACTGCTAGGCACTGGCGAAGGAATGCCAGGGTAAAAAGCCCTAGCAAAGGACTGCTAGGCACTGGCGAAGGAATGCCAGAGTCAAAAGCCCTAGCGAAGGAATGCTAGGCACCGGGCGAAGGGCAGCTCGGCCTCCAAGACCTGACAAAGGACCGTCAGGCAAAAGTCCAACCAAAGGAACGGTTGGCATCAGGTAAATTCTCCCGAGAGGAGTAGGTGAGGACGCGTTCCCCGTCGAGGGAACAGTAGGTGTCGGTTCGACCTAGGGCTCCATTTTGGAGACCAAAGTCAGAACCAAGACAGCTAAGGCTGTATAACCTAATAAATTATTGCATTATTGTGTTTTGGACTAACCCTGGATGCAGGACCGAAGGAACGTGTGTCTGCAGCTCAAAAAGCCTCAAAGGAATGAGGCTACAACTGACCAGGGCGCTCGGAGTGTCCCGGGCGCCCCCAAGGTGAACACAAAACACCCAAGTAAAAAGTATGCTTCGACAGTACAACCTGCGGGTGCCCCCGTGTTCCCGGCCGCCCCCGCTGCTCCCGGGCGCCCCCAGCGTCCCGGGCGCCCCCAGGGCCAACTACCGAAGCACACCCTCGCGAAGCCAGAAGATAGAACTTTGACCCGGTCAATCCGGGCGCCCCGAGCGCTCCGGGCGCCCTGGTCAAAGCGGATCCCGAAGATAAAGGGATCAGACATTGACCGAGACTTTGGCGGATCAATGGACACGTGGGGGGGGGGGGGCGCCCCCGACATCCCGGGCGCCCCCAGGCCCTATATAAAGGGCCCTCGACCAAGGCTTTAAGACATCAACTCTCTCGACGTCTCAAAGCTCTTCTGCTCTCGCGCTTCGCCTCGGAATCCTTCCAACTCAAGCCGACGACGTCCCGCTGCTCCGAAAAAGTCGATCTACCCCGGACGTCGGTAAAGAGCTATTTAAAAGTTTACTGTACTTAATTCTGTAATCCTTTGTAAACTATTTTCCGCCTAATATAGAATTACCCAAAGTAAACGGTCAACGACCGTGGGCCTTGGAGTAGGAGTCGACCCAGGCTCCGAACCAAGTAAAAACGACTGCGTCTCTGTGTTATTATTTTTTTTATTTCCGCTGTGCACTTGCTCTTAATTTTCTGAAAAACGAATACCGATATTCACCCCCCCTCTATCGGTTCTATCGATCCAACAAATGTAACTACATAGCCAGTATCACATAGTTGACTTATACTAAGCAAATTGAATTTAAAATTTTCAACCAAGAGTACTTTCTTACTCACAAAATCAGACTTGAGTTCAATGTTACCTGACCCAGTATCACATAGTTGCATGATTAATATAGGGTAAATGAGATCTTATTTATTATATCACCAAAATTTATTTTTATTCCGTCTTATAATTCTACATACAAAACTAGTCCAACTCAGTGAGCAAGATGGGCTGCCGTTATGCCCAATATAATGTCATAGTCTTGCATGTCCAGCACTATCAGATCGCTATAGAGTTCCCTCCCAGAGATCCTGATTTGCGTGGCGCGCATCATATGGGTAGATGGTATCATATCTCGCGAGGGTAGGGTTCTCTTGCTGATTCATCAGGTTAGTGATGATCAGTTGTTGCTCTGCGATCTGACGTTGTAGTTCGGTTACAACGTGTGCCAGATTTGGTGGGGGTACTGTCTCGTTGAGTGGTGGTGTTGTCTCGTTAAGTGGTGGAGGGGCAACCCCGTTAAGACAGTTACTACGTCTTCTAGCCATCTTTATAAGAAATGAGACTAGTATGAGGTAATAGTTATTCCTACATCCATGCATAATTAACTAGGAGTAGCACATACTATCATGCATAAATGAAGCAGTAGGTTTAGAGTTCTTACTTGGAAGTGGCAGGATGAGGGCTTGATGAGTGTGATAGTGGTGAGGTAGACCTGCTCTGATACCAACTTGTAACGCCCGCCCTTAATCCCCTAGGGATTCGGCGGCGCTACTTTAATTTTCATACATTACAACTACACACATGCATTCATATTTTTTTATTTTCAATCTAATCTATGCATGGGCATATGTATCATTTAAGCATGCAAGGTTCATGTAGCGGAAGCATAATTATTTTTATTCATCTTCAAACATAGCATGTATATAAAAAGAAAAACATAACATGGGTTTAACATGACAAGTTCCAAAACTTGAAGCAACTAAGAGCAAGATCCTTTTTATCCACCAGCACTATCACACACACACTTGCCCTTCTCCCGCAGCCTCCATAGCTTAGCGTCCTTTATCTGTAGCATAAGGGAAAACACTAAACGATAAGTAATAGGTTAGTAAGCCCCTGTCCTACTCACAAAACTGGATATCATGAAAAGTAAGAGAATATATCACATTCAAGCATGGTAAGCATTTAAGCATGTTAAACATCTAAGCATGTTAACTTCATAGGAAGGTTCTTTTGAAAACATATAAACATAATACTTGAACATAGCATAATCATTAGGGCCCGGCTTGTACTTCATGTTTTGCGCGCGGCCCCTGAATAGGAACGAGGTAGCTAATCCCGTACCACTAGGGTTTACTAGGCCTTCTCAAAAGTCCTTCAGCCTAGTATCATAATCATTTGACTCGCTTTAAGAGTCTATAGTACAAGCCATTACAAAATAAATTAGTTATCATGTTCTTCATTTTCATAAAGTATGCTCTTAGTCCCAACCTTCTAGGGAAGCATTCTTTAGGCCCTAAGCCTTCTTCGTCCATGCCCTATAGGGCTCATTTTTATACATATGTATACATTCATAATCATGATAACTAGCATAGTATAAAGCATGCATTTCATGGGAGCAACCAAGGCTAGGGTCCAAGAGTTCTCTCTTGGCCGAAAGTTGTAATTTGGCTAGCATGCATTCCAATCAAACATATCAAGAATCACACAAGCATGTCATATCCTACACAAGATCATTATCATGCATGGTATTTATTAATCCAATCCCAAGTATAGGGCCCTTTGGCCGAAAGTTAAGGGTGGAGGTAGCTTAGGTTTTTGACATCAAACATCCCATACAAGTATCATATATATATACATCATGTATCATACTAAGCATAGCATACATCATAGGGTAATCAACCTTCATAAACCTAATGTTCCATGCTTTGGCCGAATATCACATGCCAGGGAAAAATTAAGTTTTCCAATCAAACATTCCATTTAAACATCACTTGCATATACATATCATCATCTCAAACATAAGCATATCTCATAGGGTAGTTTATCCTCTACAAACCCTAACTTTAGGGTGTTGGCCGAATGGTGTAGGGTAGGGGGGATTAGGGTTTTAGGAAATCAAACCTTCACACAATCATTTACACAAACACCTCACATACATATCATGCAACATTATTAAACATGGATTTTATCATAGGTTAATTATGCACCCTAAACCCTAATTCTTCTAGGGTTGGCCGAAAGTGTAGGGTAGGGGGATTTAGGGTTTTTGAAATCAAACATTCACACAACCATTTATACAAACACCTTATCTACAATATCATACACTAACATAAGATACATCATAGAGTAATTCAACCCTTGAATCCCTAATTTTTCCATGTCTTGGCCGAAACTTGTAGGGGGTGCAAACCCTAATTTTTGTTATCACAACTTGAAGGAAATCAACATATAGGTATACCCTAGGTTCCAAGGGGTCTTCTCATGTATCAAAAAGTAACCAAGGCTTTCCCTTAAGGGGTGGCCGAAACTTACCTAGGGCAAATCCCCATTTTCGTAAACTACAAGAAGAAGGAAATCATACACAGCAATTATGCTACAGGTGAGGGGCACTTACTTCTTTCGCTAAATATCCTTAAGGTATACCCTTAGTTCGGAGGGGATGTGCTTGTCCTTGCTTTTGAGGTCCTTGACTTCTTCTTGCCTTGCAAGAGATTCACACCTTCAATGGGGTCTTGCGAGTGTTCCTTGGGATGAGACCCTTCCCTTGGATTTTCGAAAATCTCAAGGAGGAAGAGGAGTTTGAATTTCGAAAATTGAAGAGGGAGAGTGAGTGAAGGGTTTGCAACAATGATGGTTAGCCCCTTAGCACTCCCTCTTATTTATACTAAGGGAAGAGACAAAGTGCCTCTTCTCCAAGTGTCCCTTCACCAAGGGGTTTCTCATCAAGAGCCTCTTCCTCTACCCTTTCACATTCCCTAACCCTTAACAAGAATTTCCTTTCCTTTCTCTCAGCAATCCCCTGCTGGGTGAATTGGTTACTTCGTTGCTTTTCAAGGCTTTGCTTACCAAGTGTTCCAAGGTTCGATCCTCGGCAAGAGCATATTTTTTTCTCCTCTTTGGTTTTTCACTTTTGCAAAGCCCATTAGCCCAATTCACTCTCATATTCTCAAATCACATGTATGCAATCACATATTCCAATTCATGAAATCACATATTCTAATTTATGAAATTTACATATTCCTAATCTTTTCTAATGAAATCACATAACCTTAAATCATAAAATCACAAAAAGGTAATTTTATTCATTTATGAAATAAATGTCATACAATCTGATAATATATATCGACATTTTTGTGCCCTTTTTACAATCGGAAGCAAGCCCAAAATTTGGGGCGTTACAATCCCCTACACCTTATAGAAAGTTCGTCCTCGAACTAAAACAATTCTGGGTAACCCAACTCATATTATGCTTCCCCTAATATTCGTCCTTATTTGTTGCATGATTAATATAGGGTAAATGAGATCTTATTTATTATATCACCAAAATTTATTTTTATTCCGTCTTATAATTCTACATACAAAACTAGTCCAACTCAGTGAGCAAGATGGGCTGCCGTTATGCCCAATATAATGTCATAGTCTTGCATGTCCAGCACTATCAGATCGCTATAGAGTTCCCTCCCAGCGATCCTGATTGGTGTGGCGGTACGCATCATATGGGTAGATGGTATCATATCTCCCGAAGGTAGGGTTCCCCTGCTGATTCATCAGGTTAGTGATGATCAGTTGTTGCTCCGCGATCTGACGTTGTAGTTCGGTTACAACATGTGCCAGATTTGGTGGGGGTACTGTCTCGTTGAGTGGTGGTGTTGTCTCGTTAGTGGTGGAGGGGCAGCCCGTTAAGACGTTACTACGTCTTCTAGCCATCTTTATAAGAAATGAGACTAGTATGAGGTAATAGTTATTCCTACATCCATGCATAATTAACTAGGAGTAGCACATACTAACATGCATAAAGGAAGCAGTAGGTTTAGAGTTCTTACTTGGAAGCGGCAGGATGAGGGCTTGATGAGTGTGATAGTGGTGAGGTAGACCTGCTCTGATACCAACCTGTAATGCCCGCCCTTAATCCCCTAGGGATTCGGCGGCGCTACTTTATATTACCACTACACACATGCATTCATATTATTTTTTTTCTATCTAATCTATGCATGGGCATATGTATCATTTAAGCATGCAAGGTTCATGTAGCGGAAGCATAATTATTTTTATTCATCTTCAAACATAGCATGTATATAAAAAGAAAACATAACATGGTTTTAACATGACAAGTTCCAAAACTTGAAGCAACTAAGAGCAAGATCCTTTTTATCCACCAGCACTATCACACACACACTTGCCCTTCTCCCGCAGCCTCCATAGTTTAGCGTCCTTTATCTGTAGCATAAGGGAAAACACTAAACGATAAGCAATAGCTTAGTAAGACCCTGTCCTACTCACAAAACCGGATATCATGAAAAGGTAAGAGAATATATCACATTCAAGCATGGTAAGCATTTAAGCATGTTAAACATCTAAGCATGTTAACTTCATAGGAAGGTTCTTTTGAAAACATATAAACATAATACTTGAACATAGCATAATCATTAGGGCCCGGCTTGTACTTCATGTTTTGCGCGCGCCCCTGAATAGGAACGAGGTAGCTAATCCCGAACCACTAGGGTTTACTAGGCCTTCTCAAAAGTCCTTCAGCCTAGTATCATAATCATTTGACTCGCTTTAAGAGTCTATAGTACAAGCCATTACAAAATAAAATAGTTATCATGTTCTTCATTTTCATAAAGTATGCTCTTAGTCCCAACCTTCTAGGGAAGCATTCTTTAGGCCCTAAGCCTTCTTCGTCCATGCCCTATAGGGCTCATTTTATACATATGTATACATTCATAATCATGATAACTAGCATAGTATAAAGCATGCATTTCATGGGAGCAACCAAGGCTAGGGTCCAAGAGTTCTCTCTTGGCCGAAAGTTGTAATTTGGCTAGCATGCATTCCAATCAACATATCAAGAATCACACAAGCATGTCATATCCTACACAAGATCATTATCATGCATGGTATTTATTAATCCAATCCCAAGTATAGGGCCCTTTGGCCGAAAGTTAAGGGTGGAGGTAGCTTAGGTTTTTGACCTCAAACATCCCATACAAGTATCATATATATATACATCATGTATCATACTAAGCATAGCATACATCATGGGGTAATCAACCTTCATAAACCTAATGTTCCATGCTTTGGCCGAATATCACATGCTAGGGAAAAATTAAGTTTTCCAATCAAACATTCCATTTAAACATCACTTGCATATACATATCATCATCCCAAACATAAGCATATCTCATAGGGTAGTTTATCCTTTACAAACCCTAACTTTAGGGTGTTGGCCGAATGGTGTAGGGTAGGGGGATTAGGGTTTTTGGAAATCAAACCTTCACACAAACATTTACACAAACACCTCACATACATATCATGCAACATTATTAAACATGGATTTCATCATAGGTTAATCATGCACCCTAAACCCTAATTCTTCTAGGGTTGGCCGAAAGTGTAGGGTAGGGGGATTTAGGGTTTTTGAAATCAAACATTCACACAACCATTTATACAAACACCTTATCTACACTATCATGTCATACACTAACATAAGATACATCATAGAGTAATTCAACCCTTGAATCCCTAATTTTTCCATGTCTTGGCCGAAACTTGTAGGGGGTGCAAACCCTAATTTTTGTTATCACAACTTGAAGGAAATCAACATATAGGTATACCCTAAGTTCCAAGGGGTCTTCTCATGTATCAAAAAGTAACCAAGGCTTTCCCTTAAGGAGTGGCCGAAACTTACCTAGGGCAATTCCTATTTTCGGAAACTACAAGAAGAAGGAAATCATACACAGCAATTATGCTACAGGTGAGGGGCACTTACTTCTTTCGCTAAATATCCTTAAGGTATACCCTTAGTTCGGAGGGATGTGCTTGTCCTTGCTCTTGAGGTCCTTGACTTCTTCTTGCCTTGCAAGAGATTCAACCTTCAATGGGGTCTTGGGAGTGTTCCTTGGGATGAGACCCTTCCCTTGGATTTTCGAAAATCTCAAGGAGGAAGAGGAGTTTGAATTTCAAAAATTGAAGAGGGAGAGTGAGTGAGGGATTTGCAACAATGATGGTTAGCCCCTTAGCACTCCCTCTTATTTATACTAAGGGAAGAGACAAAGTGCCTCTTCTCCAAGTGTCCCTTCACCAAGGGGTTTCTCATCAAGAGCCTCTTCCTCTACCCTTTCACATTCCCTAACCCTTAACAAGAATTTCCCTTCCTTTCTCTCAGCAATCCCCTGCTGGGTAAATTGGTTACTTCGTTGCTTTTCAAGGCTTTGCTTACCAAGTGTTCCAAGGTTCGATCCTCGGCAAGAGCATATTTTTTTCTCCTCTTTGGTTTTTCACTTTTGCAAAGCCCATTAGCCCAATTCACTCTCATATTCTCAAATCACATGTATGCAATCACATATTCCAATTCATGAAATCACATATTCTAATTTATGAATTTACATATTCCTAATCTTTTCTAATGAAATCACATAACTTAATCATAAATCACAAAAAGGTAATTTTATTCATTTATGAAATAAATGTCATACAATCTGATAATATATATCGACATTTTTGTGCCCTTTTTACAATCGGAAGCAAGCCCAAAATTTGGGGCGTTACAATCCCCTACACCTTATAGAAAGTTCGTCCTCGAACTAAAACAATTCTGGGTAACCCAACTCATATTATGCTTCCCCTAATATTCGTCCTTATTTGTTGCATGATTAATATAGGGTAAATGAGATCTTATTTATTATATCACCAAAATTTATTTTTATTCCGTCTTATAATTCTACATACAAAACTAGTCCAACTCAGTGAGCAAGATGGGCTGCCGTTATGCCCAATATAATGTCATAGTCTTGCATGTCCAGCACTATCAGATCGCTATAGAGTTCCCTCCCAGCGATCCTGATTGGTGTGGCACGCATCATATGGGTAGATGGTATCATATCTCCCGAAGGTAGGGTTCCCCTGCTGATTCATCAGGTTAGTGATGATCAGTTGTTGCTCCGCGATCTGGCGTTGTAGTTCGGTTACAACATGTGCCAGATTTGGTGGGGGTACTGTCTCATTGAGTGGTGGTGTTGTCTCGTTAAGTGGTGGAGGGGCAGTCCCGTTAAGACGGTTACTACGACTTCTAGCCATCTTTATAAGAAATGAGACTAGTATGAGGTAATAGTTATTCCTACATCCATGCATAATTAACTAGGAGTAGCACATACTAACATGCATAAAGGAAGCAGTAGGTTTAGAGTTCTTACTTGGAAGCGGCCGAACGAGGGCGTGATGAGTGTGATAGTGGTGAGCTAGACCTGCTCTGATACCAACCTGTAACGCCCGCCCTTAATCCCCTAGGGATTCGGCGGCGCTACTTTATATTACCACTACACACATGCATTCATATTATTATTTTTTTCTATCTAATCTATGCATGGGCATATGTATCATTTAAGCATGCAAGGTTCATGTAGCGGAAGCATAATTATTTTTATTCATCTTCAAACATAGCATGTATATAAAAAGAAAACATAACATGGTTTTAACATGACAAGTTCCAAAACTTGAAGCAACTAAGAGCAAGATCCTTTTTATCCACCAGCACTATCACACACACACTTGCCCTTCTCCCGCAGCCTCCATAGTTTAGCGTCCTTTATCTGTAGCATAAGGGAAAACACTAAACGATAATCAATAGCTTAGTAAGACCCTGTCCTACTCACAAAACCGGATATCATGAAAAGGTAATAGAATATATCACATTCAAGCATGGTAAGCATTTAAGCATGTTAAACATCTAAGCATGTTAACTTCATAGGAAGGTTCTTTTGAAAACATATAAACATAATACTTGAACATAGCATAATCATTAGGGCCCGGCTTGTACTTCATGTTTTGCGCGCAGCCCCTGAATAGGAACGAGGTAGCTAATCCCGTACCACTAGGGTTTACTAGGCCTTCTCAAAAGTCCTTCAGCCTAGTATCATAATCATTTGACTCGCTTTAAGAGTCTATAGTACAAGCCATTACAAAATAAAATAGTTATCATGTTCTTCATTTTCATAAAGTATGCTCTTAGTCCCAACCTTCTAGGGAAGCATTCTTTAGGCCCTAAGCCTTCTTCGTCCATGCCCTATAGGGCTCATTTTTATACATATGTATACATTCATAATCATGATAACTAGCATAGTATAAAGCATGCATTTCATGGGAGCAACCAAGGCTAGGGTCCAAGAGTTCTCTCTTGGTCGAAAGTTGTAATTTGGCTAGCATGCATTCCAATCAAACATATCAAGAATCACACAAGCATGTCATATCCTACACAAGATCATTATCATGCATGGTATTTATTAATCCAATCCCAAGTATAGGGCCCTTTGGCCGAAAGTTAAGGGTGGAGGTAGCTTAGGTTTTTGACATCAAACATCCCATACAAGTATCATATATATATACATCATGTATCATACTAAGCATAGCATACATCATGGGTAATCAACCTTCATAAACCTAATGTTCCATGCTTTGGCCAATATCACATGCTAGGGAAAAATTAAGTTTTCCAATCAAACATTCCATTTAAACATCACTTGCATATACACATCATCATCCCAAACATAAGCATATCTCATAGGGTAGTTTATCCTTCACAAACCCTAACTTTAGGGTGTTGGCCGAATGGTGTAGGGTAGGGGGATTAGGGTTTTTGGAAATCAAACCTTCACACAAACATTTACACAAACACCTCACATACATATCATGCAACATTATTAAACATGGATTTCATTTTAGGTTAATCATGCACTCTAAACCCTAATTCTTCTAGGGTTGGCTGAAAGTGTAGGGTAGGGGGATTTAGGGTTTTTGAAATCAAACATTCACACAACCATTTATACAAACACCTTATCTACACTATCATGTCATACACTAACATAAGATACATCATAGAGTAATTCAACCCTTGAATCCCTAATTTTTCCATGTCTTGGCCGAAACTTGTAGGGGGTGCAAACCCTAATTTTTGTTATCACATCTTGAAGGAAATCAACATATAGGTATACCCTAGGTTCCAAGGGGTCTTCTCATGTATCAAAAAGTAACCAAGGCTTTCCCTTAAGGGGTGGCCGAAACTTACCTAGGGCAAATCCCCATTTTCGTAAACTACAAGAAGAAGGAAATCATACATAGCAATTATGCTACAGGTGAGGGGTACTTACTTCTTTCGCTAAATATCCTTAAGGTATACCCTTAGTTCAGAGGGGATGTGCTTGTCCTTGCTTTTGAGGTCCTTGACTTCTTCTTGCCTTGCAAGAGATTCACACCTTCAATGGGGTCTTGGGAGTGTTCCTTGGGATGAGACCCTTCCCTTGGATTTTCGAAAATCTCAAGGAGGAAGAGGAGTTTGAATTTCGAAAATTGAAGAGGGAGAGTGAGTGAGGGGTTTGCAACAATGATGGTTAGCCCCTTAGCACTCCCTCTTATTTATACTAAGGGAAGAGACAAGGTGCCTCTTCTCCAAGTGTCCCTTCACCAAGGGGTTTCTCATCAAGAGCCTCTTCCTCTACCCTTTCACATTCCCTAATCCTTAACAAGAATTTTCCTTCCTTTCTCTCAGCAATCCCCTGCTGGGTAAATTGGTTACTTCGTTGCTTTTCAAGGCTTTGCTTACCAAGAGTTCCAAGGTTCGATCCTCGGCAAGAGCATATTTTTGCTCCTCTTTGGTTTTTCACTTTTGCAAAGCCCATTAGCCCAATTCACTCTCATATTCTCAAATCACATTTATGCAATCACATATTCCAATTCATAAAATCACATATTCTAATTTATGAAATTTACATATTCCTAATCTTTTCTAATGAAATCACATAACCTTAAATCATGAAATCACAAAAAGGAAATTTTATTCATTTATGAAATAAATGTGATACAATCTGATAATATACATCGACATTTTTGTGCCCTTTTTACAATCGGAAGCAAGCCCAAAATTTGGGGCGTTACATGACATTAGTCTTGATCTTTGAGCTTGTTGAAGGTTCTGATGGATCTTCCTTTCTTCGGCTTGCATTCTTTTTTTCATTTGGTGCTTTAGCTCTTTATAGTAGTCCTGAGCTAGCCGAACCAACTTGGTCGATCCCCTTCACTATCTTCTGATTCCGAGTTTGAGTCAGACTCGGGTGCTGGTTGAGTCTTCTTCTTGGGAGCTTTGCCTTGAGATTTACCTGCAACGAAAGCTATACCTTTCTCGATCAAGGTAGTGTTAGTCTGTTCGTGCAGTTCTAATTCAGAAAAAAGTTCGTCTAATTTTATTTCAGATAGGTTCCTTGAAACTTTGTAGGCATCTACCATAGACGCCCACAGTGAGTTTCTTGGAAAAGAGTTAAGCGTATACCTGATCAAGTCACGGTTTTCAACCTTGTGACCTATCGTGTGTAGCCTGTTCATCAGTTCTTGAATTCTGGCGTGGAGTTGGGCCGCAGTCTCACCGTCGTGCATCTTGATGGTATAGAGTCTGTTTAGTAACAGATCTCTTTTACTGATCCTTGTGTCGGAAGTGCCTTCATGCAGCTCGATCAGCTTGTTCCAAAGCTCCTTCGCGCTGTTGAAGGGTCCCACCGGGTTCAGTTCCTCCTTGGTTAAGCCACATTGCAAAGTCTGGGTTGCCTTTGCATCGGCCTCGATTTTCTTCTTTAGCGAGGCGTCCCACTCGGTATAATGTTGCGCCATTCCTTCTTTGTTCTTGGGAATTTTCAGCCCAGACTGGATGATTATCCACATGTCCACCTAAGTTTTCAGATGGACTTCCATCCTGCTTTTCCAGTAGGAGAAGTCTTCTCCAATGAAAAGAGGAGGTCTGGCAGTGCTGTATTCAATCTGCACTCCTTCTTCAGGTTGGAATATGACTTTCCTTTTACGGCATTCTATGGAGGCACCATACTTGATTAGGAAGTCCATTCCAAAAATGACATCATAATCAGTCATATCCAGCACTATCAGATCACCATAAAGCTCCCTGCCTACTATACTGATTGGCACTGCACGGAGCCAGTGCATGGATGCCATAATCTCTCCTGAAGGTAGGGTGGTTAAGAACTGGCCACTGAGTACATCTGGAGGTATAGCTAACTTCTCTACGAACGCCCTAGATATAAAAGAATAGGTTATCCCAGTATCGAATAAGACAGTTACATTTTGCTGTAAAATACATATCTGACTTGTCACAACTATCGAGACATTCGCTACATCCTCTCTAGTCAGTGAGAAGATCCGTGCATTGGTAGTGGCTGATGGAGCTTCTAATCTGCCCTGACTGATATGGGGACCATCCAGTGCTGCCTGCATCTGATGTAGCTGTGCAGGTTTGCCTCCATACTGAGTAGGCTGTGGAGTAGGCAGACTATTCTTGGTGGGGCACTGCTTGGCCATGTGCCCCTCTTGACCACAGTTATAACACCCACGGGTGCCCTTGCGGCAGACCCCTAAGTGTTATATCCGACATGTGGGACAAGTGGGATACTTGGCTTGCTTGTTGGCTGGCTCCCCTTTCGGATTGTTCCACTGCTTTCTCTTGCCCTGATTCTTCCCTTTCTAGCTAGAGTTGTGGCCCTGGGGTTTCTGAGTTCCTGAACTGCCTTGGCCTTTACTTTCTGTCATGACTGGCTTTTGTTGTTGCATGTTGTTTAGGTAGTGCTCGGTGATCAGAGCACTGCTAACTAGTTCTTCTGAGGTTTGCGGCCTATGGACGTCGCTGGCCACATTCAATGCTATTTCTAGCCTTAGCATCTTGAGCATTAGCTTGACTAGCTCTCGTTCAGTGCTGACCAGTTTACGGCACAGGCGAGCCAGTCTGTTGAATCTCTTCACTGCTTCCTCTACTGATAGGTTACCTTGACGAAATTCAGTGAATTCATCATAATGTCGGTTAGTAACCCGTATATGAAAGAATTCTTCGAAGAACTCAGCTTCGAAGTTGGCCCACGTCATCTGATTTATGTCTCGCTTGGCCTTCACCCTTTCCCACCATATTCTAGTATCTCCTGCTAGGCAGAAGGAGGCGCACTTTACTTTCTCATGTTCTGGCCAGTCCAAAAGCTCCATGGTACTCTCTAGGGTTTTGAACCAGGCTTGTGCATCCCATGGTTCACTAGTGCCTGAAAATGTCTCTAGTTTGAGTTTCTACCACTGAACCAGATATGCTTCTCTTCTAGCCCCTACTGCTGGGGCTTCTGGTGCTATTGGTGGGATTGGTGCTCTAGGTGGAACCTCTGTCACTATTGGGGTTTCCACATTTGGTCCTGGCGTAGTAGTAGGTGTGGTCTGCTGATTAGCCCTTAAAGTGGCTATCTCTTGCTGTTGCTCAGCTATCTGTCTGAGCCACTATCTCCTCGAGATTAGGTAGAGTCACTGTGTCAGTTGCCTCCTGTTGAGGCTCAGTAGATGGTGCCCTTCTAGTTGGCCACCCTCTAGCCATTATCTAAATAACAGAGGACATACATATTCACTATAACTATATTAAAGTGCCATGAGTTATAAATATACTTCAGTTAAGTAGGAAATGAAAAAGCAAGAAACATAAGTAATGTGAGAGGTACTCTTACATGGAAGCTGCAGGTACGATGCTGGATGTGTGTGTGGAGGAAAGATAGAACTTGCTCTGATACCACTCTGTAACGCCCCGCCTTCTGGTACTAAGCTTTAAGGCGGATCGCTACTAACTGGCTGACTGATTACTGATCATTGTTTTCCAGATGCTAAACCAACTGGGAGAATTTAAAAATTTTTATTTTGCTATTTACTAAACTAACAATTCATAACCATGCTGGAAGTACTAACCAGCTAAAATAAAACAAAAACTTAAATTTTATTCGCTTGGCTAGGATTTGATCCCCCAACCTCAGCGTTGGATAACAGAAGACTTCATCTTGATAAGGATTTCTTTTGCTAGTCATGTTAATCCTGACTAGACTTCTCTTATGTCAATCATCATGTCCTGTTTGGCTTACTCCTTGGTCTAACTGACCAACCCTGGGTTTTCTGCTAAACATCAGATCCTGTTTAGCTAACCCTTGTTCTAACTGATCAAACCACCCTTAGTATATTAATTAGATTAAATCTAGGTTTGATCACCCTACCAAATATCAGGTCCTGTTTGGCTAACCCTTGGTTAGCATAACCAACCCTAGGTACTGGTTGACTGTGCCAAACATCAGATCTTGTTTGGCTAGGTCATTGTCAACCTGATCAATCTGGGTTTTCCCTACCAATCATAAGGTCCTGTTTGGTTTAACCCTTGATCATCTTGACTAACCCTTACCATGTCTAACATATCACTAACTTAAGTATATTGTTAAACATTGAAACACTAGAGGAGGACATCACTGATGCATCTTGCACTAACATTTTTATGTTTAAATTTCGAATACATGATGGGCTTGTGTTTTGATATAAACAAATGAAGTTGCTGCAGGAATTGACTTGGATCAGTAGGGTTTACCTCGTGTTTGCTAGTGTTGATGTGTTAGATGGAATGCCACCGTTTTGTTGGGGGATGGAATTGCAATTAGTTCTGTTCTTGTTTTGTTTCTGAGTTGGAAATGGTGGTTTGAGATGAATTATGATGGATGTGTTGTATTAGTAAAAAGGATGATATTAATTAGATCTTTTTGTTCAACTTAGTTAATTAAACAATGTTGTGATCGATTTGTATTAATTAATAGTTGATGCTTACTCAGTGATTGTTGGGTTAATGGATTAATGAGAAATTGGAAGATGAGAAGTAGATTAGTTGTGATAGATTGGAGGTGGGATTAAAACCTAAGTTCAATAATTAGGTTGAACCTGATACAATTTGGATTAGGTGTTAGTTTAATATATATGATCATGTTATAGAGTTGGTAGCAACTCTATTTGGATTAGTTTGTTTGGCTTGGTGTTGACCTTGTAATGCCCAAGCCATGGGATACCATATAGGAAGGGTGTAGAATGGCAATTGAAAGAGTTTTGTTGCTATGATACTAATATTATTTAAGTTATGGATTCATTTTAGGATCTGTCCTTTGGATTTGGAAAGGAGATTTTGGATCTTGTAAGTAAGAATCCACATATGGGATGAAACCTAACCTAATCTTTTGGATGTATTGGATTAGGGCTAATGATGGGTTTAATATGGCATTAAAATTATATTAAATCTAGCCAGGATGACATGGAACTTGAATAGTAGTTAATTAGCTAATTATTATTATGTAAGTTGCTAAGGTTATGTCTTTGATACAGGACATGATTGGTTACTTGCGGATTATTGGATGAGAGGTTCTCATTTGATACGGACTCTTACTTTGAGGCAGGTACTTCTTGCTTATCTCTTTAGAATCGTTTTATCTTATGCATGACTATTTTATTGAATGCAGTAGGATATTTTTACAATAAATCTGCTCTTATTATTTCCTACTTGATACTTGATGTTTGACCCTTGAGATTATCCAAACTTATGTCTATACAGTCTCATATTTGACATTCTTACTCTGTATGGTACATACATATGTAGGTGTACATTGGAGTTGTGGTATGTTGCATTTTACCTGGTATTGATCAACTGTTAGACATACCTTGCATTTATATCTAATTGTATGATTATTAGGTCATGATACTTGATTCATATCTAGGCACATTATATTGAGGTATAGATGGGGACTGGGTGGGTTTGCATGTGTTAGAGTCATGCACCATCCTTGCATTGTTGCATGCTAGTGATCATCAACTCCTACGTAGTCTGTGCTCATCGCCAGTTACATTAGGAAATGCACACACATCCACTCAGGAGTTAGTGGCTACCATAGAGTGTGTGCATTTGCCCTATGTTGCTCCGCTCGGCTGCTTTTGGATAGTGGTTCCGGAGCGTGGTAGCAACAAGGGATGCCTTCTCGTCCCGAGACACGAAAAGATAAGAGCGTGACTCCCCCATTGCTTGGGGTAGGAGGGCGGTCCCCCGCCAGCATCTTGTCCACTCGGTCACTCAGAAGCAGTGATGGCAGAGTGTGTACAGTGTCATAGCCCTACCCACTCAGCCAACATATTATTGCATGCTCGGTGGCTTGAATGGCGTTAGGGGTGACCATGCCATTGCATCATGTGCATATGATGCATTATGCATTTGATTGTGATTGCTGCACTTGGTTGCTGCATATGTTTGACATGCATTGATTTTTGATATGTACAGTTATTTATTACTTTCAGTTATGTATATTCTGATATTTTTGTTGAGACTGTACCATGTTGTTTCTGTATAGCTTATTCAACTATTTGTTTAGTCATGAATATCATTATCTATACTTGTAGAGTCCACTTGGACTCACCACCCGTTACAATGTTTTTGTTTTCAGGTTAATAGGTTGCTGGAGGAGCCCAGTTGCCAGTCCCAGATCCCCACGACTTCATTTGGTGGGTGCTTTCGAGTATTCCATTTTCTTTTTATAGAATGTTCTATACTTTATATTTATTTATATATCATGGACTTGAATCGGTGATTCATTCATGCGGTATTATATTTTTGAGTCCTCTGTTGGACTTTGTATTGTGGTTTTTGTTGCGCGCCTGCCCTGGGGGCAACTCAGGTGAGTTTATAATTTTTCGTATTGTGATGTCTTTATTTTCTCATGATATATATCTATTTTGAGCCCAGAGACCATTTATACTTATGGGTATTTGTGTGTATGTGTAAATGGTCCGCCAGACAGGGAAGATGTTGTCCGATTTTATATTGGATCAGCGGCTCCGTTGGTCTCGGGGCGTGACAAGATGTCCTTCATCCTTGCATGTAGTTGGCTTGTTGTTTCTCCATTCTACTTTTTTATATTAAATTACTTATTCAACAAGAGATCTTGTTTACTTACCTTTTCATCACTTATGCCCTCATGTAGTTCGATCAGTTTATCCAAGAGTTTCTTGGCGGTCTCGGTTGGTCCGATCCGGTTCAACTCTTCTTTGGTTAGTCCATATTGTAGGGTGTTTATTGTTTTGTTTTCAACTTGAGCTTTCTACTTCATCTTTAAATTCCATTTCTCTGATTTTATAGGGAGGTTAGTGATTTTCATCGATTGGGGTTGTATGCCTGGATTAAACTGTGAACCATTGTTCAATGTCAGTCTTCAGGTACACCTCCATTCTTTTCCTCCAATAACTGAAGTCATCTCTATTGATGAGAGGGGGGGGGGGGGCAATATTAGCCTTCTCCCTGGGCCATTTAATAATCTTGCACACACAGAAGACAATGAGAGAAATGGTCCAAGACTAGGTCTTGGATTAATGTGTGGTAGGAAAATAGAAAGAAAGATAACTTGAGTTGTGTTTGGACCAAGTTCGAGTAAAAATTGAACAATGAAAAATTTGTCTAAAAAGATATTGATGGGGCTGGATAGCCCGTGCCCGGCACGGGGGGTGAAGAAGCCCGGGACAGGACATAACCTCCCTCCTTGGGCCCCGACCCCCCACCCCCCTCGGGGGCGCGCTCGAGAAGGTCAGTCCAAGAATCCCTCGTAGAAGCCCCCCGGGAGGTGGGGCCCCGAGAGTACTTCAGAGATATCGCACCCAAAGATCCACGAGCCCACCTCAAGAGGCGGAGTCCTCGCATGTAACGACCCGGAAAATTCTCTTAATATTTTCTGAAAATATTGAGCATGTCTAGATAATTTTCCGAAGGACCTAGAGGCAATAATACGAACATTGGCCTAGGAAATCCATGTTTTCTCATTTAAATTGAGGAAACCAAGTGCTAATGGGTCTTATATGGACTTCCTAGTACTATGATTATAGGTGGATTTTTAGGAAGAATTAGTATAAATATAAATATGAATTTATTTGGGCACATTAACATGATTATGGGAAAGTATTAGCCTAATGTTCCCATCTAAATTGAGGAATTTGGTACTAATGGGCTTTAAATGGGCCCAAAAAAAAATAGATATTAATTAGGAAAAAATTAATATAAATATAAAAGAATTTTATTTAGGAATATTAGTACAATTATGGGTAATTTTAGGGGGGATTTTCGGAATTTAAGAAAATAAAGTAATAACATAAATGAAATGAAAATCAAAATAAAAATAAATGTGCATGACCCAAGGATTGAACCTTGGTCCTCTTGTACAACCAAGAATGCTTTAACCAACTCACCTAGCAAGGAATGCTTATGAGTAATTGAAGTGGAGGTTGGTTAAGAGGTAAAAGGAGGTGAAGGGTCATGGAGAGGCTCTTCATTTGCCTCCTTGATGGGTTATAATGAGAGGAGTTTTGGGAGTTACTTCTTCTCTCAATAAATTGCATTACCTCTCCTCTTCATTCCTCATTCTTGCCGAGCACCAAAGGGAGGAGTTCCTTGGAGAAAACTTCACAAGAGGTCTCATCTCTCAAGATCTAAAGTTCCTACAAGGTGACAAGGTCTAGTTGTGGTCAAGAGATACCAAGTCCTCTTCCTTCTCCTCTTTCAAGGTTCGAAAAATCAAGAAATCTAAGGTAAGACTCCCTCACCTGTGGTATAATAGTTACCTATGATTTCCATGATTTTTAGCATGATAAATGGGTTAGTGTTCGGATTTAATGTTGAAAGGAAACAAAATCAAGGTTCCTATGTTCAAAGGTTTCGGACACTATGATTTAAAGGTCTATAAATATGTTAAAAATCATAATAATGTTATTTAATGTTCCCTTATGATGTTTAGAAGTTAAGTATAATTTTTGGGAATTTTTGGAGTACCCTAGGACACCCTAGAGTTTCGGCCAACATGAAAGAAGCAAAACCCAGAACCTGAAGTTCAAGGGTTTCGGCCACTATGTTTTAAATGTCTAGAAATATGTTAAAAATCATGATAATGTTATTTAATGTTCCCTTATGATGTTTAGAAGTTAAGTATAATTTTTGAGAATTTTTGGAGTACCCTAGGACACCCTAGAGTTTCGGCCAACATGAAAGAAGCAAAACCCAGAACCTTAAGTTCAAGGGTTTCGGACACTATGTTTTAAATGTCTAGAAATATGTTAAAAATCATGATAATATTATTTAATGTTCCCTTATGATGTTTAGAAGTTAAGTATAATTTTTGGGAATTTTTGGAGTACCCTAGGACACCCTAGAGTTTCGGCCAACATGAAAGAAGCAAAACCCAGAACCCTAAGTTCAAGGGTTTCGGCCACTATGTTTTAAATGTCTAGAAATATGTTAAAAATCATGATAATGTTATTTAATGTTCCCTTATGATGTTTATAAATTAGGTATAATTTTTGGGAATTTTTGGAGTACTCTAGGACACCCTAGAGTTTCGGCCAACATGAAAGAAGCAAAACCCAGAACCTTAAGTTCAAGAGTTTCGGCCATCATGTTCAAAGGTCTATAATTATGATAAAAATCAGGATAATGTCATTTAATGTTCCCTCATGATGTGTAGAGGTTAAGTATAAATTTTGGGAATTTTTGGGGTACCCTAGAGGCCCCATATGGTTCGGCCAACCCCAAGGACCCAAGGATTGGGGTTGAGTCTTTAACTTCAACATATGTTTATGTGTTGCCATGATATAAGGATGATGGATGGTGATTATGTGAATTTTCATATGGCCTTGGGACTCCACAAGTTTCGGCCATATAAGGGTTAATAGGGTAAAAGTTAAGATTTATTTCAAGTAAGGGTCCCAATGGCCCTATGGGAAGATGTGATTTATGTATATGAATGATATGCCACGTTTACGAATGATACGTCATGTTTATGAATGATATGCCATGTTTATGAATGATATGCCATGGTTATGCATGATATGCCATGTTTATGAATGATATGCCATGCTTATGAATGATATGCCATGTTTATGAATGATATGCCATGTTAGGAATGATATGTCATGTTTACGAATGTTATGTCATGTTTATGAATGATATGCCATGGTTATGCATGATATGCCATGTTTATGAATGATATGCTATGGTATGAATGATATGTCATGCTTATGAATGATATGCCATGTTTATGAATGATATGCCATGTTAGGAATGATATGTCATGTTTACGAATGTTATGTCATGTTTATGAATGATATGCCACGGTTATGAATGATATGCCATGTTATGAATGATATGCCATGTATACGAATGTATGCCATGCTCTATAAATGATGTGTACAAATACCATGTCTAAGAATGAAGATGATGAATGACAAGTATGATGAATGAAAGATGATGCTTATGCCTTTAAGGCATAAATATGCTAAACGGCACTGTCGATGGTCGACGGTACGACGGTCGAGAGGACCGGTAAATGGGCCGGTAGACGGGCTGAGCCATAACAAGTTATGCTATGATAAGTATGCCATGGGTGTCTTATGAATGATGAAACATGAAAAGTATTTTACTTTATGTATGGGCTTGTACCGGACCGAAGTATGGGTCCAAGGGATGGGCACCTTAAGAACGCCCCGGTTATGGACTACCGAAGCTGTCCACGGTTCTGGCACTACCGAAGCTGTGCAACAGGGATTGGCTCCTTAAGAAGCGCCTCGGTTCGGGGACTACCGATTATGCTGTCCTTACCCTAGTAGGTCGGGGCTAGCTACCTCGGATTTACTAGGGATGCGCGCTATGATGTATGTATGTGGTACAAGCCGGGGACCCCAAATGTTATGATGATGATGTTTAAGCATTTTCAAAGTATGTTTTAAAAGTTAAACATCCTTATGTAAATGCATTCCACCCATGCATTCATACATGATATGCATTATGTTAAGATAATGATGTCTTATACTTATGCTTTACGATAAAAGATATGCATGAATGACCTATGTCAGGATTATGTTAAGAAGGTGTTCATATGATATGATAGAAGATATGCCTATGTTTAAGCCATATAGGTTGATTTTTGTTACGTTATGCTATTCCATGTATTATGCCATGCTACTACGTTTAAGCTTATACCATGTCTCATGCCATGCTAAGGAAGATTATTATGTTATGTTATGCCATGTTTCACGCTATGCTTAGAATGTTAGTATGATTATGTTCATGCCATGTCTCATGCTATGCTACGAATGTTCACTTATGTTTATGATCATGCCATGTCAAGGGTATGGTAAATATGATAATGTTTTATGTGCTTATTATGGAATGACGAATGTTTTAGTGAGTAGGAAAGAGTCTTACTAAGCCTGTGTGCTTATAGTCTTCTTTCCTTATACCGCAGATCATGCAACGAGGAAGCAGCAGGAGGGCCTGAAGTATGTGTGTGATGGTGACTTGGCCCATGAAATCAAATGTGTTAACCGTTTATGCTAAGAACTTTATTTTGCTACCTATATGCTCGAATAGTGACATATGGAACTTTATGATAAGATGTCAAGTATGATATGATATGAACCTTATGGTATGATGTTAAGCATGTTATGATATGATGTTAAGCATGACGTTCATATGCTAAGTTCCATGTCATTATATTAGGGATGGTAGTAGGGGCATGTATATGTAAGGTTTAAGTTATTCCGCTGCAGTATGATGTTACATGCCTTAAGTATGTCAGCGTAACGCCGCTTTCAAAAAAAAAAAGCGGGTGTTACAGGTTGGTATCAGAGCCGTTACCATCTCACTACACACACATCAAGCCCTCTCCTGTAGCTTCCAAGTAAGTACCTTTAAGTGTATTTTATGTTCTATTATGGTTCTAGAATGATGATACTTATGACTATAGAATATGCAAGTATGAACGGTATTTATGATGAACGGTACGTTACGATAGGTAACGACGAATGATGCTTTATCTTCTTTTAGGAATTAAATGTTCAGAATAATATAGGGGTAGGAATAGCAATCACTTATAGTAGCCTTACTCGTATTTTATATGTGAGTGATAGAGAGCGAGGGTGATCCGTAGAGATTTAACTTAAGTAGCTACCGTCAGGTAGAATGGATATAGGAAATGATTGAGTGGTGGCAAAACAGAGTAAATCGGAAAAGGAGAGCAAGTAGATGTGAGAGGAGGAATGTGTAAAGTAATGAGGACATTATCTGTATGAGTGTCATGACTGGTTGGAATTAAGAAAAGTGGTGGACCAAAGCAAGTTTGTACTGCTGATAAAAGGTGTATGTTAATATTTAGTGATGAGCATAGAAGTGAAGAAAGGATGGTGCTTTATTAAGGGAGACTTATTAACTGTAGTATTAAGGGAGTAGAGTATTTGGTATGGGTATTCTAAGAGATTGTAGTGGTTATGAAATGAAGACATAGTGATGTATATCTATTAGGAATAGATTAATGTGATAAATTATTTGAATTCTCAAGCAGATATATATATAGTAGTAGCCATAGGGTAATATTCTTGATACAGGAAAGAAAGAGAGTAAGAACTAGATGTGCAGAAGGAGGCGTGATAGAGATCAGCGAATAGGACCTTAGCTATAACTCGGTATGAAGGAACTAGAGGTTAGTGTTATCAGAGGCAAGAAGGTAGTAAGAGCTTCTTTTCAAGCAAACTTACTAGGTGAAACGATCTAATAAGGTATAGATTTTGGAAAAGAACGATATAGGAATATTTTATAAATTCTTGATAGAGAAGTGAGATACGGAGATCATAAGAATGTGATTTTTGCGATTAGAGTGGAGAAAGCATGGCTGATAAATGAGAAAAGGTATTTGGATACGTGAAAGGAGACTATGGAAAGATAGAACAGAAAGTTAGAAGTTTAGTATAAGATGTGGTTCAATTAAGATAGTAACAGTTCATGCGAACAGTAAAGAATGGACAGTAAAGTAATTTGGATTGAGCGAAAACAATGAAATGAATACTCCAAATCATCTTTCTTACAAGTGTAAGTGGTATTTTCTTTTAGATTATGATGGGTAGAGTTAGGCAATGAATATTTAATATAATTTATTAGTAAGTAAAATATAATCGGAATTCTTGTCGTGTCCTAATAAAAGATAGTATATACAATAGTTGTAGTTTGTTAGTAGAAACTTTGAGATAAAAAAAAATAACCATTATAGAAGTAGGTTAAGTTAAAAGCAATGTCAATGTGTTATTTCAGTGAAAGGTAAGTTGAAAGCCTCGATGAGACTTTGCCATTAATTTTACAAGATGAATTATGGGTACCGGAATTAGTATGTAATGATAATATAATGTAACAGATAGGATATATCAGAAACGATACATGTGAGTAAAATGGACCAGCATAAAAGATAATAGGCTAAGATAAATAATGCAAATGCAAATTCACTATGACGAATAGGCATTATAGCTAAGATAATAAGCTAATTTTATGAATTTAATTGAGAAATTTTAGTATAATTAACAGGGACGGTATGCATTATAGGTTAGGTAGTTAAAACAGAGTAAGTAGCTCAAATAACGAGAATAGGAAGTAATAGGACAAGCGAGACATGAGTTTATGGTCTATGAGAAGTTATGTTACATAGAAACAAATATAGAATAGACAATAATAAGGTAAGAGTAATTCTCGGAAAAAAAAGGGGAAAAGAAGGAGATGGGGCTCGCAACGGATGATATTGACAGCACCACCCGAGCTATTCAAAATATTCGACAACGGATAGAAACTGCTCAGAGCCGGCAGAAGAGTTATGTCGATGTCCGGCGCAGACCAATGGAATTTAATGTTGGAGATTTGGTATTTCTTAAAGTGGCTCCTATGAAAGGGGTGACAAGATTTGGGAAGAAAGGAAAGCTGAGTCCGAGATATGTGGGGCCATACTTAATTCTAAAAAGAGTTGGTAAGGTGGCATATGAGTTGGAGCTGCCTCCAGAGATGTCAGCTATCCATAACGTATTCCACGTATCCCTGCTGAAAAAGTGTATCCCGAATATGAACCAAGTGATCGAGCCACAGATAGTACAAGTACAAGAGAACCTAAGTTATGAGAGCAGACCCATCCAGATTTTAGATAGGGAAGTCAAGAAGCTGAGGAATAAGGAGGTACCTCTAGTCAAGATCTTATGGCGAAGCCAGCGGTTCGAGGAAGCTACCTGGGAACGCGAGGACGAAATGAGGCGCAAGTACCTGGAATTATTCTAAGTTCGAGGATGAACTTCCAAGAGGTATGGGGGATTGTAACGACCCGGAAAATTCTCTTAATATTTTCTGAAAATATTGAGCATGTCTAGATAATTTTCCGAAGGACCTAGAGGCAATAATACGAACATTGGCCTAGGAAATTCATGTTTTCTCATTTAAATTGAGGAAACCAAGTGCTAATGGGCCTTATATGGGCTTCCTAGTACTATGATTATAGGTGGATTTTTAGGAAGAATTAGTATAAATATAAATATGAATTTATTTGGGCACATTAACATGATTATGGGAAAGTATTAGCCTAACGTTCCCATCTAAATTGAGGAATTTGGTACTAATGGGCTTTAAATGGGCCCAAAAAAAATAGATATTAATTAGGAAAAAATTAATATAAATATAAAAGAATTTTATTTAGGAATATTAGTACAATTATGGGTAATTTTAGGGGGGATTTTCGGAATTTAAGAAAATAAAGTAATAACATAAATGAAATGAAAATCAAAATAAAAATAAATGTGCATGACCCAAGGATTGAACCTTGGTCCTCTTGTACAACCAAGAATGCTTTAACCAACTCACCTAGCAAGGAATGCTTATGAGTAATTGAAGTGGAGGTTGGTTAAGAGGTAAAAGGAGGTGAAGGGTCATGGAGAGGCTCTTCATTTGCCTCCTTGATGGGTTATAATGAGAGGAGTTTTGGGAGTTACTTCTTCTCTCAATAAATTGCATTACCTCTCCTCTTCATTCCTCATTCTTGCCGAGCACCAAAGGGAGGAGTTCCTTGGAGAAAACTTCACAAGAGGTCTCATCTCTCAAGATCTAAAGTTCCTACAAGGTGACAAGGTCTAGTTGTGGTCAAGAGATACCAAGTCCTCTTCCTTCTCCTCTTTCAAGGTTCGAAAAATCAAGAAATCTAAGGTAAGACTCCCTCACCTGTGGTATAATAGTTACCTATGATTTCCATGATTTTTAGCATGATAAATGGGTTAGTGTTCGGATTTAATGTTGAAAGGAAACAAAATCAAGGTTCCTATGTTCAAAGGTTTCGGACACTATGATTTAAAGGTCTATAAATATGTTAAAAATCATAATAATGTTATTTAATGTTCCCTTATGATTTTTAGAAGTTAAGTATACTTTTTGGAAATTTTTGGAGTACCCTAGGACACCCTAGAGTTTCGGCCAACATGAAAGAAGCAAAACCCAGAACCTGAAGTTCAAGGGTTTCGGCCACTATGTTTTCAATGTCTAGAAATATTTTAAAAATCATGATAATGTTATTTAATGTTCTATTATGATGTTTAGAAGTTAAGTATAATTTTTGAGAATTTTTGGAGTACCTAGGACACCCTAGAGTTTCGGCCAACATGAAAGAAGTAAAACCCAGAACCTTAAGTTCAAGGGTTTCGGCCACTATGTTTTAAATGTCTAGAAATATGTTAAAAATTATGATAATGTTATTTAATGTTCCCTTATTATTTTTAGAAGTTAAGTATAATTTTTGGGAATTTTTGGAGTACCCTAGGACACCCTAGAGTTTCGGCCAACATGAAAGAAGCAAAACCCAGAACCCTAAGTTCAAGGGTTTCGGCCACTATGTTTTAAATGTCTAGAAATATGTTAAAAATCATGATAATGTTATTTAATGTTCCCGTATGATTTTTAGAAGTTAAGTATAATTTTTGGGAATTTTTGGAGTACTCTAGGACACCCTAGAGTTTCGGCCAACATGAAAGAAGCAAAACCCAGAACCTTAAGTTCAAGAGTTTCGGCCATCATGTTCAAAGGTCTATAATTATGATAAAAATCAGGATAATGTCATTTAATGTTCCCTCATGATGTGTAGAGGTTAAGTATAAATTTTGGGAATTTTTGGGGTACCCTAGAGGCCCCATATGGTTCGGCCAACCCCAAGGACCCAAGGATTGGGGTTGAGTCTTTAACTTCAACATATGTTTATGTGTTGCCATGATATAAGGATGATGGATGGTGATTATGTGAATTTTCACATGGCCTTGGAACTCCACAAGTTTCGGCCATATAAGGGTTAATAGGGTAAAAGTTAAGATTTATTTCAAGTAAGGGTCCCAATGGCCCTATGGGAAGATGTGATTTATGTTTATGAATGATATGCCACGTTTACGAATGATACATCATGTTTATGAATGATATGCCATGTTTATGAATGATATGCCATGGTTATGCATGATATGCCATGTTTATGAATGATATGCTATGTTATGAATGATATGCCATGTTTATGAATGATATGCCATGTTAGGAATGATATGCCATGTTTACGAATGTTATGTCATGTTTATGAATGATATGCCATGGTTATGCATGATATGCCATGTTTATGAATGATATGCTATGGTATGAATGATATGTCATGCTTATGAATGATATGTCATATTTATGAATGATATGCCATGTTAGGAATGATATGCCATGTTTACGAATGTTATGTCATGTTTATGAATGATATGCCACGGTTATGAATGATATGTCATGTTATGAATGATATGCCATGTATACGAATGTATGCCATGCTCTATGAATGATGTGTACAAACACCATGTCTAAGAATGAAAATGATGAATGGCAAGTATGATGAATGAAAGATGATGCTTATGCCTTTAAGGCATAAATATGCTAAACGGCACGGTCGATGGTCGACGGTACGACGGTCGAGAGGACCGGTAAATGGGCCGGTAGACGGGCCGAGCTGTAACAAGTTATGCTATGATAAGTATGCCATGAGTGTCTTATGAATGATAAAACATGAAAAGTATTTTACTTTATGTATGGGCTTGTACCGGACCGAAGTATGGGTCCAAGGGATGAGCACCTTAAGAACGCCCCGGTTATGGACTACCGAAGCTGTCCACGGTTCTGGCACTACCGAAGCTGTGCAACAGGGATGGGCTCCTTAAGAAGCGCCTCGCTTCGGGGACTACCGATTATGCTGTCCTTACCCTAGTAGGTCGGGGCTAGCTATCTCGGATTTACTAGGGATGCGCGCTATGATGTATGTATGTGGTACAAGCCGGGGACCCCAAATGTTATGATGATGATGTTTAAGCATTTTCAAAGTATGTTTTAAAAGTTAAGCATCCTTATGTAAATGCATTCCACCCATGCATTCATACATGATATGTATTATGTTAAGATAATGATGTCTTATACTTATGCTTTACGATAAAAGATATGCATGAATGACCTATGTCAGGATTATGTTAAGAAGGTGTTCATATGATATGATAGAAGATATGCCTATGTTTAAGCCATATAGGTTGATTTTTGTTACATTATGCTATGCCATGTATTATGCCATGCTACTACGTTTAAGCTTATACCATGTCTCATGCCATGCTAAGGAAGATTATTATGTTATGTTATGCCATGTTTCACGCTATGCTTAGAATGTTAGTATGATTATCTTCATGCCATGTCTCATGCTATGCTACGAATGTTCACTTATGTTTATGATCATGCCATGTCAAGGGTATGGTAAATATGATAATGTTTTATGTGCTTATTATGGAATGACGAATGTTTTAGTGAGTAGGAAAGAGTCTTACTAAGCCTATGTGCTTATAGTCTTCTTTCCTTATACCGCAGATCATGCAAGGGGATAACGAGGAAGCAGCAGGAGGGCCTGAAGTATGTGTGTGATGGTGACTTGGCCCATGAAATCGAATGTGTTAACCGTTTATGCTAAGAACTTTATTTTGCTACCTATATGCTCGAATAGTGACATATGGAACTTTATGATAAGATGTCAGGTATGATATGATATGAACCTTATGGTATGATGTTAAGCATGTTATGATATGATGTTAAGCATGACGTTCATATGCTAAGTTCCATGTCATTATATTAGGGATGGTAGTAGGGGCATGTATATGTAAGGTTTAAGTTATTCCGCTGCAGTATGATGTTACATGCCTTATGTATGTCAGCGTAACACCGCTTTTAAAAAAAAAAAAGCGGGCGTTACATCGCAACAGCCGACCCCAGGTGCTGACCTCCCCCCACTCAACGTGGGCAATCATCCCCCGCTAGAAAAAGTCCATGCACCCCCCGAACGTCTCAACGAGAGAAAGAGTGATAACGGCACGGACTGTTTCAAAGGATATCCCTTTATCACCAAAAGCAGGGGGCGCGACCTAAATATCAGAGACATGGCACCGATAAAGGAGGCACGACTTGGCTGTCGACACCACTATAAATGGTAGACTAACCCCTCTGGTAAGGGGGTTACGACCTCTCATTTTTACATACTGTCTTCCTTTCTCACCATGATTCCTCTTCAGATAACTTACTGACTTGAGCGTCGGAGTGGACTCCGCCGGACCCCTGCTGGCATGTCCCCTAATGCTTGTGTTAATTTCATAGGACCCTCAAGTTCCTCCTCAACGTAGTGACTTACACAAGGGCTAAGCCTTGGTGACTGGCCATCGTCGACGACTCCTTCCGGAACAAATTTAGCACCATCTGTGGGAAACTCTAAAAGCACCTGAAGGAGCACCGATGGCAGGATCGGAGGGGCAACCCCCTAGTGGCTAACACAATCAAGCAAACACTGGAGCAGCACCAAATCGAATAGGCTGCCCTACAACCAGGGGGTCCGGCGGGAGAGGAGATCCCCAGGGTCTCCGCCTCGCATTCCCGGAGATCCGTCACCCCTATAGGGCGACAGGACGGGATAGCCCAAGGCCCTTAGAGAGAATCCCATGGGGATGGGGAGAAGGCCCATTCGGTGGCCTCCAGTTCCCGGAAGCATGAAGAAGGACTGGGGAAGAAGGATGGACCCAAGATCTCTCAAAGGACTCCCTCCACCCCCTTTTCGTCCGAGATTGTCGAGGATTCCATGCCGAAGTAGTTCCGCGGGCTGGGGATCCCGGAGTATGATGGGAAGACAGATCTAGAGGATCATGTCTGGAAATTTGAGAACGCGGCACTTCTACACCAATATACAGACAGGGTGAAGTGTCGGGTGTTTTTGAACACTTTATCGGGAGCAGCTCACCGGTGGTTCCAGAGGTTGCCACAGGGATCCATCAACTCCTTCACGGAATTCAAGACAGCCTTCCTCGACCATTTCGGGAGTAGCCGGCGCTACTAGAAGACATCACTCAACCTGTTCGCTCTCAAGCAAAAGCCTAAGGAACCGCTGAAGGAGTACATACAAAGGTTCAACCGGGTGGCGCAAGATGTACCCAGCGCGACATCGGAGATATTTGTCAGCGCTTGCACCCAAGGGCTCGCTGAAGGAGACTTCTTTCGATCTTTGGTGAGGAAGCCCCCCGCCAGCTTTGATGATTTGCTGGGACGCTCAGTCAAGCATGTCAATGTAGAGGAAGTACAGTACGCCCAGCGCAAGGATCTAGTGGGAGCTCCTACTCCGGCAGCTCCTCGGTCAGACAGGAGAGAGCCCCGGCTCCGGCGCGGGGAAAAGACCTGCCGCCTGGGAAGGATCACTGGACCAGTAGGCGTCGACTGATGGAGACGGTAGACACCGAGCAGCCGGAGGCATTGCCCAAGTACTGCAATTATCATGGCAGTTCGACTCACTCCACAGAAGAGTGTCATGCCCTGAAGAAGAAGTTCACTGAGGAAGCAGATACCAAACCTCGGAGAAAATGGAACAAGTCAGGGTATCACCGAAGGTCGCCACGGCGAAGCCTTTCCCCTCGACGACGGCCTGCAGGGGAGAACGAAATTCGACCACGGTCCCGATCGCGATCCAGAGGCAGGAGCCGAGGGCCCGCACCCCGACGATCCCTCTCCTTGGAGAGAGATCCCCAAAAGGGCAAAGCCCCTATGCGGGGCCCCCCTTCGGGCCACGTCGGGGTCATCTCCGGAGGACCTACCGGAGGGGACTCTAACCGAGCCCGGAAGTCGTACACCCAGCGGTTGGAAAACTACTCCATCGGGACAAGCCGAAGCCAGGTGACGGGCCCGACCATCTCGTTTGGGCCATCCGACCTCGAAGAAGTAGAAGCTCCTCATGAGGACGCCATAGTGATCGTGGCCCGCATTGCCAATTATGAGGTGAAACGAATCTTCATAGACACGGGGAGTTCCGTGAATATTTTGTACAAAGCGGCTTGGGAGCAGATGCAGATAGACGAGGATGAACTGCTCCTAGTCTCGACCCCACTGTTCGGCTTCACGGGGTATCGAGTGCAGCCGCTGGGTCAAATTACCCTGTCACTCTCTTTAGGCAACGACAGGCTCGAGAGAACTCGGAGAACTCCTTTCTTAATCGTGGACGCACCTTCCTCCTACAATGCCATCCGGGCCGCCCGACACTCAGTACTTTCCAGGCTATAGTTTCTATTTACCACCAGAAAATTAAGTTCCCGGTGGGTGACCGGGTGGTGGAAGTTCGAGGAGACCAGCTGGTGTCCCGACGATGTTACAGTGGAGAGGTCAGGACAGAGTCTTGGAAGAACCCGAAGGGCCAGGAAGACTAGCTGCGGAGGAAAGGTGGAAGCGCAGGAGGTCCCAGTCCGGCCGCGGTCTCGGACCCCTCTGGCCTGGTAAGATTTGCAATTTACTTAGAACAACTGTCTATGTCTCCCTGTACTCTTGCAGCAAAATCAAGTAATAAAATGGGATGCCTCTTTCAAAATGACAAATGTGCTACTAAGGAAGTCAAAACCCTAATGCCCCGCGGTGCAGCATATGCCCGGGGTACTTAGGCTTGGTCTTGGACCTACGCGCCCAGCCAAGTAATCTAAAACCCTAATACCCTGGGTCCAGTCGACGCCCGGGGTACTTAGGATTGGTTCGGGACCTACGCGTCCGGCCATGTAATCTAAAACCCTAATACCCTGCGGTCCAGCCGACGCTCGGGGTACTTAGGCTTGGTTTGAGACCTACGCCCCTGGCCAAGTAATCTAAAACCCTAATACTCTGCGGTCCAACCGACGCTCGGGGTACTTAGGCTTGGTTCGGGACCTACGCGCTCGGCCAAGTAATCTAAAACCCTAATACCCAGCGGTCCAGCCGACGCCCGGGGTACTTTGGCTTGGTTCGGGACCTACGCGCCCGATCAAGTAATCTAAAACCCTAATACCCTGCGGTCCAGCCAACGCCAGGGGTACTTAGGCTTGGTTCAGGACCTACGTGCCAGTCAAGTAATATAAAACCCTAATACCCTGCGGTCCAGCCGACACTCGGGGTACTTAGGCTTGGTTCGGGACCTATGCGCCCGACCAAGTAATCTAAAACCCTAATACCCTGCGGTCCAGTCGACGCCCGGGGTACTTAGGCTTGGTTCGGGACCTACGTGCCCGGCCAAGTAATCTAGAACCCTAATACCCTGCGGTCCAGCCGACGCCCGGGGTACTTAGGCTTGGTTCGGGACCTACGCGCCCGACCAAGTATTCTAGAACCCTAATACCCTGCGGTCCAGCCGACGCTCGGGGTACTTAGGCTTGGTTCGGGACCTACGCGCCCGGCCAAGTAATCTAAAGCCCTAATACCCTGCGGTCCAGCCGACGCCCGGGGTACTTAGGCTTGGTTCAGGACCTACGCGCCCTGCCAAGTAACTAAAACTCTACTACCTTGCGGTTCAGCCGACGCTCGGGGTACTGACAACCGACACCCGGGGTACTGGGGTAGAGGCCGGGACATAGGGGACTGACCAGGTAGCCCCAGACTCCACCGCGCCGACGCACGGGAGAAGGGACATATAAGGTGTACCCAACTCCAGGAGGACCAGCAAAGAGCCAAGACATCGACATAAGACAATTATGCAGATATAAACACTAGTAGAAAAAAGGCTTTTAACACCGGTTATTTTCGACTTTTAACACCGGTTCCGGAACCGGTGTTGATCCAGCCGGCATTGTAAGTATAGACTTTTAACACCGGTTAACAAACCGGTGTAATATATCGATTTAACACCGGTTAATAACCGTTGTTAAAAGTTCAATTATGAGGCGGGAAAGCCATTTTAGACACCGATTATTTTAAATAACCGGCGTTCAAACATCATTTTTAACACCAGTTCTGGAAACAACCGGTGTTAAAATATCATTTTTAACACCGGTTCTGGAAACAACCAGTGTTAAAACATCATTTTTAACACCGGTTCTGGAAACAACCGGTGTTAAAAATGATGTTTTAACACCGGTTCTAGAAACAACCGGTGTCAAAAGTCTTAATTTTTTATATAAATTTCATATTTATTTTTATTTATAATTTTTCTAGACATATAAAAGAACACAATAATATAATAGTTTATCCATAATCAATAACACACCATGAATTAAGTAAATGCAACATCCAATTAGTTTCAAAAACAAAACAATCCATGTGTTTTACAACTATCCATTTTTCTTTCAACAAAAGCAAAATGTAAATCAAATAACACATTATACTCCTACTCGCTATGTGATTTTCCAAGCAAAGACAATGTAGAAGCTTGCCACACGAGTTTGCAAGTAAACAGTCTAGTCCAAGATCAAATAGTGAGGAGTACGTTGCAGAACTTCGACCAGCTTAGCATTCCATCTCTTATAAGCGTCTTGCATATTTCCATACAGTACTTGAGTCAAGATTGAATTTCTTTTCATGCTTTGGCGTGCAGTGGCTACCAGTCGATTGCGAAGCAACTGTGAGAAAATTCCAATGAAAAAATATCAAATAATGCTACGGAGAGAGAAGCAATATAATCAATCATTCACAATTTGGAGCTTACTTGGTGTTTGAGGGTGGCCAAACTTTTCGTGTGCATTGGAGATTGTGGGATGACACCATTTGAAGGTGGAACTCCAATAAGACCACATAACAAGGTCTGGCCAGCAAAACCAAGTAAATGATTCAGGAGTCAGATGCCATTTGAGATTTAACCAAAGAACTAGCTAGAGGCAGATAGATTAAGGTATAGTACCTGATGCCTGCACTGAAATACCTGATGCCTGCACTGAAACCACTGGTCCAATCTTGCTTGTAGCACATCAATCTCCCTTGAAGATCATTCTTGATTCCGTGAAAAGGCTCGAACGTTTCCTCCATGTTCGTGCTCATTTTGGTAAAAATTTACTCTCAAAAACAATTTTTGATCAAATGAGAAGAAGGAAAGCCCTAAAAGGACAATGGCAAAAGCCACATTAAAAAAATATGTGTGGAATCCGGTTGACAGGATGCAAAACTGAAACTACTTGATTGAAATAGTATATATGTAAGCAATTGAAGCTACAATGTAAGGAAGAACACTAATGGAAATCAATGCTAGTGGTCTCTAACTTTTACATTAATTAGTAATACTGCAAGCTGTCAAAATTAGCAACCTCTAACTTTTACATTAAACTATCCTAAACTTTTACATTGGCAACCTCTAACAAATAAGTTGCCCAACATCTTTTGATGTCATCAATCTCATCTTCGGAGAATGGATCCTTATTTGTGAATCTCTGCAAGGTACATTTATATAAAAAAATAGCTTATCAACTCAACCAGACATAATTAAATCTATAAAATTAAAAAAACTTCAATTACCTTGTCCCATGAATCAACTATGATCGCCGAGACAATGTTGAGCATATGTCTCATTACATAATATCCACACTCTGTATTGCCAGTTTGTTTTTGGCACTACAAATAAATATCAAAATGACACATTAGCAGAAAAGGATAAATCAGTTACAAAGTCATGCTAATTTTTCATTATAGTAACCAATATCTCAAGCATGCACATAGAGGAGCTTGCATACCAAAAGACATCAAATAATAAAGAACGCATAGCACTATGATAAAAAAATATAATAAATGGCAACAAATAAACCAAATTTATCTATGAAAAAAATGCTTATAGATCATAGTTGTATAAAAACTTGACATTTAACTACTTACACGTAGTTCCTTCCATATAGGCATTCTAAAAGCTCCCAAGTGTTTGCCTTTCATCGTATGCCAAGAACGCATAGCACTGTGATAAAAAAATATAATAAATGGCAACAAATCAACCAAATATATCTATGAAAAAATTGCTTATAAATCATAGTTGTAGAAAAACATATCATAGAGCGAATGATAATAACTTACCTATTAATAATTGTTTTGATATCTTTATTCGCTTTATTCCACAGTGAGCAGAGAAAGATGACAACATTTTGCTTAGGACAAATAATTATCAACTGCCAATGGGCCCTGCAAGTTGGATAATAATTAGTCAAAATCACAACTAAACTTCTAAGTCACTTGAAAATATTCACGTACATATGATAATACGGTGCAAGGTAACACTCTTTTCCTTCAATTATTCAAATGGAAGCAAGATAAACATCCCAGTCATGCATCCACTTCAGAAACTAACAAATGGAAGCAAGATAAACATCCCAGTCAGGCATCCACTTCAGAAATAAATCCATGAGAATAAAAAAATCAAACTTTTCACATTCTTCTAAATAATGTTGATGGCATTGGCAGGGATAAATCCTATTGATGCAATTTATGAAAACCAATTTGATTGTCACAAAAATATTGTATATTGACTAATCAAGAGATGACTTAAATTCCATAAATGTAGCATGTATATGAATTTTAGAATTGATGAGATTAAAGATATTGACATAAAACCTCATTTTGAAGCATGCTAAATAAAAGGGACGGAAAGGGCACTGAAGAGGGGCAGAAGAGTTGTAAAAGTATCTTTCTCTATCAAATATATATGTTGCTGAAACTGTCAACAGAAGGATTTTCTTCAAAGATGAGGTAAATGATTTCAATCGTTCTACCTATCATGATAAACAAGCCATAAAAAAACACATAAAATTAATTCACTTCGTATATCATGAAGTAATTTCAGAATTAGAATCCTACCACTTCTTCTAATGGTTTTCCATCAACCAATTCAGGGTCGTTTTCAGTTCTCTCTTTAACTTGCACTTGTTGGCTTTAGCCGGTGTATGCGTAGAAGATCTACAATTGAGGAGCAAAGAGCAAATTACCCAACATTAAAAATTAAAATAAGTGTATTTTCAATTAAAAGAACAATATTCATTATGTAGCATATTTATAAATAACAGTGCATATGGTATGATCTAACTGTACATCAGCCTTCAAAGCAGTAATGAGAATCAAGCCTTCATAGTGGCAAGGTGGCTGCCCAGTAGGAAAATCAACTGAGACACAGATGGATGTTGTTTCTCTGTAAAAGGGCAAATAGTTCATAGTGAAAGAAAACTACTACTTGAATATATTTCAGCAAGTCATGATAGATATGAACATGATTAGATAATTGGCCTCAAAGGCTGACCAACTAGCAACCTACAAGGGCTACCGTCAACAACATGGGATACCAGAGCTAGTAAAGTAAAACCATAAAACAGTAACATGTAACTTAGAAGAAGAAAAACATGAGTTAACCTATCACCAGAAGCAGAACAGAGATCGGAACATTAAATCTGCACAGTGCCAACCATGCCTGAACTGCCCCATGAAAGTTTGGGGCGTATAGCAATCTGACCACTCTCCTTTTCATTTCTTGCCGCCAAAAGAGAGACCTTTGACCAAAATATTTATAGAAAAGAAACAACTAAAGAAAATGGAAGAAAACATAAGCAAGAGAAGCTACTAGTTATGCGGTAAGGCTTGAAGAGGAAGACGATCACGGGGAGGGGCATGGCGGCCTAGGACTCAAAGAGAAAGAGGCTCGCGGGGAAGGGGGCAGCGGCTAGGGCTCGAAGAGGAAGACGCTCCGGGGAGGGGGTGACTAGGGCTCGAAGAGGAAGACGCTCAGGAGAGGGGTGACTAGGGCACGAAGAGGAAGACGCCGGGGAGGGGGTTGCAGCCAAGGGATGGAAGACGAAGAGGCTTGCAGTGAAGGAGGCGGCGACTAGGGCTCGAAGAGGAAGACGCTGACACGGCTCGATGAATCGGTACGAAGGAGAGGGGATCACGAAGATTAAATTAAAAAAAAAGGTTTTAGCAGCGCGCTGCAGATACGCTCTTAAAAATATTTTTAACAGCGCGCAGCGCGCTGCAGATGTTTTATAATACTAACAGCGGATAACATACGCTCTTAAAACTATAAACAATATATCTTTTTTTATTATTTATAAAAATATAATAATATCCGCAGCATATTCTATTTGGCGTGCTGCGAAAACTATTATAAACAGCGCTCCATAAATGCATGCTGTTGATGACGTGCTGCGGAAAGTCAAATTTGTTGTAGTGATGCAGTCGTCTGCGCGCCTTCCTCCTCCTCTCCTCGTCTGCGCACCTTCTTCCTCCTCTCCTCGTCTGCGCCGTCTGCGCGCCTTCTTTCTCCTCTCCTCCTCTGCGCGCGCCTTCCGTGTGTCGCACACAGCCCGCTAGGGTTGCAAGAAACAAATTAAGCAGAGGAAATATATGACCGACCAAAAGTTAGACTATTATAATTGACATGTATGACTTAATTAAGAACAAGGCATGCGCGCGAAAAACATATGACCACGGTTATTTACAAAACCATAGTCAAATATATTTTTAACACCGGTTGTTAAAAGAACCGGTGTTAAAAGTATTTTAAAGTTCAAATAATTATAACATATGACCCCGGTTATTTATAAAACCGTAGTTAAATATATTTTTAACACTGGTTGTTAAAAGAACCGGTGTTAAAAGTATTTTAAAGTTCAAATAATTACAAAAATGCCACCGCCTTTTTTTTTAACACCGGTTTTAATACAACCGGTGTTAAAAGCCGTTGTTAAAGGTCTTTTTTGTACTAGTGAAAAGGTACCAGGAAGAAGTGTTTATTTCATGATATAAAGAGATACATGAAGATACACATCTTGGGAAGTTACTAAGAAAAAAAAACAAAAAAACAAAAATAGCTGGGTGCCTGAGGTAACACACGAGTAGTTCGGGTACTCCCTCCAAGTAGTCCGGGACGAAGATGGACGCCTGAGGTACCACATGAGTAGTTCGGGTACTCCCTCCAAGTAGTCCGGGATGAAGATGGACACCTGAGGTAACAGATGAGTAGCCCTGGATGAAGATAGATGACGGAAGTAACACATGAGTAGCTCGACCTCATCCGGGCACTCCCCCGACCTTCTTCGTAAAGAGGCAGAAAAAAGAGGAGGGGGTGCGGCGACTGCAATTTCTCCCCGGAGTGTGTAAAGACGCAAAGAAGAATGACCTTAACAGGTGAAGGGGGACAGCCCCCGCAGCTTCTCAACGAAAAGAAAAAAGAGAAAAGTCAGCGGTAGCAGTCCTTCCCCCCTTGATGACGCATCCCACAAAACACCCCCCCCCCCCCCCCCCAAACATGGGGAAAACAGGGACTCGAAAGAGGATGGCGCTTGCTGGCACAGGAGACAACCATCCGGATGCGTCATCTCCCCCATGCTCCCGGGAGAGCCGGGTAAGGTCCTTTCTGAACTCTTCAGATAACTCGAGAATCCTGCATCCCCCAGGATCTTCAGAGAGACCAGGGACATCATCTCCACCATGCTCCTTGGCGAGGGGTACAACAAGCAGGTCTCTATCTCTGCCCGGTCCCTCGGCCAAGAATATGACCTCACCTCCAGGGGCAAGTATAGCAGATCGCAACGGAAGGGAAGGAAAAACCAAACGATAGCGCCCCGCCATCAAATGTAGGCCGGTAGGAGGGATGAAGGAGACGGTGCTCCCCCTCCCCCTATTTATAGTGATAACTGCTACCTCATGCAGTTAATGCAGGGAGGATGTAATCACGCAAACGGATATCGAAGCGTCGCTTCGACTGGCACACCCATAATGCGCCTAGGAACCTGTAACCACTAATGAGTCCCATCAATGAGATTGCGAATCGTACGGAGATGGCAGTTCGAAAACCATTCACGCACTTCACCAAGAAATCTTGGCGGGGACCCGCCGCAGACCTAAATAGAGGATACGAAGAGTTGATTTAAAAACACCAGAATCAACCTCGAAGATAACCGATGGAAGGTTAAGTACATAAAGGCAGAGAGCGCATCACACAAGAGCACCCACACAGGGAGTAGGGAAAATGATTATAATTAAGCGAAACCAATACAACTTGATTCGTCTCTCGAGTCCACCTCAGGCCGCTCGAGGCCTCGAGGGAAGACCCTTACCTAGTTCGAGGGACACTTACAATCTCGGACCACCGCCTGAAGGAAAGAGTTTCTCTTTCTTTAGCCTATCGATGACCCCATGAAAGCCCTGCTGTAAACGCTCCATTACTTGGTCGGCTACGATGGTATGGAACTCTTCCGAACTCAGGAACTTCGCCCTGAAGCCCCTCCTTCCAGATTGTCGGGTAAGATGCCTCACCCTTCAGGGGGTGATGAATTCGGGCAGAGGGGAAGTCGGTGAACGCCTGGAGCTGCCGGTGGCACGATGGAGGGGTCGAAGTCATCCTCCTCAGAGATAGAAGTCTCCTCCGATAGAACCCCCTCAATCGGAGTCTCCTTTAATTGCATTGGAGGGGAAGATCGTAAGGAGGCCTCCAACGCTGCATCCAACCTCTCCCTTAGGCGATCTAGTTTCATCCGGTATTGAGGATATAACGTATTCTTACCCGGGGGAGGGGTGGCTAGGTTGACGGAGCTAGTGGGGGGCACTGGGCCGATTACCGATGGAGGGGAGGCCGATGTAGCAAGAGGAGGAGATGCTGCCTCAGGTGGTACAGTCACTTCCTCAGGCACCGAAGGAAGAGGAGAAGAACGAGCATGACACTGTTTTTTCCTGGAAGGGCCCAAGACCTTGGGGAGCCGCCACTTCTGCCGACCGAAGGGCCGGGTACCTGCAAGGGTAACAGAGGGAGGAGATTTTTCGTCCACCCTGGTGGGGCAACTTGTGCCCGGGGATGAGCCACCCTCGGAAGGAAGATCCATCACTGGAGCAACTGGCGGAGCCGGAGGCTCTTGCTCCTTGGCTGGAGGGGATGTAACAATGACATCGACCCCCACGGGTGAAGCGACCCCACGGAGCAAGACAGTGGGCCTCTTGAGGGACTCGGCGGGAGCAGAAGGAGCGTCAGAAACGATCGGAGGAGGGTTCAAGGCCTCCTTGTTGGCCTCCTCCCACTTGATGAGCCGACTCATCACCTTAGCATACATGACTTCCTCTACAGAAGCCAAACAGAAAGAGCATCAGTTAGAACCAATGTGCATGGACGAAAAAGACGGGCATACCTAGGCTGGGGCTGATCTGTGTTACTCTAGGGCTAAGGCCCGTCCGATACATAAGCTCTTCGCTCAGCACCAGCCCCGGGCCGCTGAACTCCATGCCCGAAAGTACCTCTCTAGCATGATGGTACACTGGGCTATGAAGAAAGCTCTCTAGGAGGGGAGGAGGCGGCAAATCTGCTATCCAACATAGAGGGCTGAAGGGCAATGACGGTAGGCGGAGAAGAAGAATTTCTCCTTCCACCCCTTGTACGAAGAAGGAAATCCTCCTAGAAATCTATAGCCCGGACGGGCCACGAAGCTAAAAACTCCTCTCGATCCTATCGGGATGAAGAAAGAATGGAAAAGGTGTGGGGTCAGAGGGAGACCGAAAAGCTTGAAGATGATATACGCCCCCCCCCCCCATCTGTGCGAAAACATTAGGAGTCATCTGGTGCAACGGAATGCTAAACTAGGAAGCTATGTTTGTAAAGAAGGGGGGATAGGGAAACGAAGCCCTAGCTCATCTGCCCTAAAAAGAAAGCCAGCATGCCTGCTGGGGGCTCCACGGGTGTTTAGTCCACTTTAGGGATGACAACCGTCATCTCGACCGGGACCCCATAAGCCTCGATGGCTGCTTGCAGGGCCTCCGGCCTCACTCTCGAAGAGGCGGATTCGTACCATTCCGCCCGATAGCCCTCCATGACCCCTAGACAGAAGACAAGAGGAAGACGAACTACTCATGCGCAGAAGAAGCTCTACAGGGGAGTAGGACGAAGTACACCCAGTCGATGAACCAGAAATGGAGGCCAACGTCTGTTTCGTCCCCTCTTATACCTCGGCAGGCACCTGTCTAGGTACAATGTGGAAAGGACGCGCGGAAAGCTAGAAACCGCTCCATCCAGACAGTCGATCGTCGCGAGTTAGCTGTACCAACACACGACCATGAGGACTTGTGAGGGTAACCGTTATAATACATGACGATAAGGCATTTGCACAAACATCCTGTTACCCTCAAGAAAGGAGATCATGCGCCTTTATCCCGGGAGGATAGGCATCATTATAAGCCTTCGGGAATCGGAGAAGCCCTTTTGGAAAAAGAAGAAGGCACAAAACGGGATTCCTAGGAACACGAGACGGAGGAGATACGATCCACAAAGGCTTCCATGATTATGGCACGAACAGGCGTAGTGGCAAAGACCCAGGCGAATGTAACTTCTTCATCCCGACACTAGTCCGATCAGTCAGCCACACTTCCCTCGATCAGACTTGAAGGGAGGGACTTGTGATGGGGCTGGATAGCCTGTTCCTGGCACGGGGGATGAAGAAGCCAGGGACACGACATAACCTCCCTCCTTGGGCCCCGGGCCCCCCCTCGGGGGCGCGGGGGCGTGCTCGGGAAGGTCAGTCCAAGGATCCCTCGCAGAAGCCCCCCGGGAGGTGGGGCTGATAAACGTCATTTTATTGATCATTTTATATGCTTAAATTCGTGTTTGACCTATATTTTACTTGTGTAATTGTGGATTCACCCTAGGTTTTAGGATTTATACCCTTTTTGGACCTAATTGTAAATCTTGTTATAATTGAGTTGTTTTGTCACTAAATTTTTGATCTACTTTTGTAGGTTTGGAAGGATTATGGACCTAGGTCATGTTGGATCAAAGTTGAGTCAAAAGGGGACTGGATCAAGTAATCAAGCTCCGATTCATTTGGACCGTCCGATGCAAGAACGGTTAGATCTAGACCATCTGAGAACTTTTGATCAATCCGAGTTGGGTTAAGGCTAATCAAGCGATCAGATCAAGATCTGAAGGTTTCAGCTCAATCGAGATCATCTAGCCGTTAGGATCACGATCAGAGGGATCTAACCATCTATTCAAAGATCAGCTTGATCTGGCCATCCGCTAAAATCTGGAAGATCCGAGCTACCACGAGGATGATCCTGACCTCTGATCGAGATCTGGAAAATTTGAATCAAATCGGTCAAGGATCCACCGTTGGATGAAGTGGAATCAATCTCAGCCGTTCACTGTTTAACTACTTAAACCAACTCCCTGTTCAGATCTCAGCGTCGCGACCTCACATTTCCAGCTGAGTTCTTCTTCGTTTCTCTCGTTTTTCTTCATTTCTTCTGCATTTTCTTCATCAGAGGCGTGACCAACTCGATCATCCCTTGGAATCAAGATTGGATCGTGGGAGAAAGCTTCATGCGATTTAGCTCTAGATTGTGCGGATGCAGAGCTTCTGAGGGTTTCGGCAGATCTGCGATTTGAACTCTGGATCTCAACCGCGTCCATTTCCTTCCATCTGAACCATCTGTAGGGGTCCTAGGATGAGCTCAGATGATTTCCAAATCATCATCGCAACCTTTCACATTGAGATCTAGGAGATCAAATTGGAATTTTCCAGCTGATGCAATCTGTGAGAAGATCTGAATTGGAGCCATTTTTCCACTGATTTGCGAGTTTAAGGGGTTCTTGGCTTGCCCTTGCGTGACGAACAAGGTGGTCTTGTTACAAGGAATGATCGAAGATTAGTTTCTAGTTGTATTTCTTCTGGTTTAGCTGTAATTTCATTTCTGTCCTGCAATTCATTTTTGTTCTGTTCTATTTTTCGTATCAGTTACTTTAGCTGCAATTTCTGAATTGTTCTGCTGTAATTAGATTTAATTCTTCAAAGTTAGCAGTTAGATAATTCGATTAGTTAACATTTGTCTCAATTTCAGTTTATTCTCTGAATGTGTTTCTTGCGTATCAATTTTGTAGCTAAGTATCAGTCATTTTTCTTGCGCAGTCTGCTGTAGTTTCTGAATTCTGTTGCTAGTTTAAATTCAGTTTGTTTCCAGCTTAATACCTGGACTTTAAGCTAGTTGTGAGTGAGTAATTGCACTTAGTTCTGTTTTTCTTTACATTTGAATCAATTCTGAAGTAAGTTTCATTTCCTCAATTTGTGAGCATGCTGTGTATCAGTTTCAAATCCTGCAGTTTATTCAGTTTTAGCTTTTGCATTTCGTGCCAAGTAACTTTAGCTCCTCTTGAAGCTTTGCTGCACCTAGAGTAGTGATTCAAATACATATTGCAATTGTTAGTTTCAGCATTTGATCTACCGTTACAATTTCTGTAATCAACTTAGTAATTTCTGCCTTTACATTTCTACTGTCCAACTCCACTTCTGTAATCCCCAATTGTCAATTCTGAAGTTGGATCAGTGGAGCCTTGCATTAGAACTTTATTGCATCTGAAATCAGCTTTCTTATGTGGCATTTGTATCAAAATTCTACTGATATCCATTTCTGCACAGCAGTTTTCACTCTACAAGTTAGTTTTGTTTGAGTAAATGTTTGCATTAGTTTAGCTGCTGAATTCTGTTCTCCACTCAGTTGAGTTTACAGCATTTCCTCTTAATCCATTTGCTCATTTTCTGAATTGCTTTGCCTCATTATCACATTCAGTTTTTGCAGTTTTTCTAGCTGTCTAATTCTGTTCTTGCAGCAGTTACATTCTTGCATTCTGAATTGCTCAATCCTTCACTTCATTATTGCATTGTTTCTTTTATTCAGACGATCATGTCACTGATAGCTTCAATTTCCAAATCGAGATGATCAGTTAGCATTGTATCAGTTTCTGAATTAGTTTTGTATCAGTTTATAATCTGCATTTAGCTCAGCTATTGGCACATTAGTTTTTCCCCTTGTGTGTCAAGTTTGATTCATTTTCTTTTCCACTTTGTATCAAGAATGAACTACTGAATCTATTGTTGTCAAGTTACCTGCAATTGTTAGTGAGCTAAGGGTTTGAAATCAGTTAGACTTTCATGTAGTTATTTCTGAGTTTTCTTCTCCATGTTTGCATTGTTTGCCTCTAAATTTTGTAGCTTGTATTTGTTTGCTTAAAATTCGGTTGCTGAAGTAAGTCTTGCACTAGTTCAATCAAGAGTTTAGCCACGGAAGTGTTTCATTTGCTTAGCATTTGTTTTGCATTCAATATCAGATTTGTTTCATAAAAATTGGTTAAGTGCTTAGGTTTATTTGAATGTTCATTAACTGAATTCTTAGTTGCTATTACCTAGTTTAAGTTTGTATAGTTGAATTTACTTCTTTTAATTGCGTTGGCATCTTTAATTGAAACCACACCCAGATTTGATCTGAAACCCAAAAACTCTTGAAGACACATAAACACAAGCTCGAATCACACAACTTGAACTAGCCCTTAGAAAAATACGACCTGTGGCCCCTTTACTACGCTTTTCTTCTTTGATTGCAAAAAGGGTTTCCAGCTTTCATCTATAAATATCTAAATTTGAGACCCACATTCGTGACAGTCATTTTGGGTTCATCAGTTGGCAATGAGCGAGGTGGAGGGAGGGGATGTGTTTTTTATTTTAGCGGGAAATATGACAACGCTTTTAAAAAACGCTTTTGTAACAGCGTTGTCTTTCATCCAAAACCACAACACTAAGCACATCGCATCATTATAAAACGTTGTCGTTATTAAAAAGTAAAACACATAGACAACGCTTTCACTAAAAACGTTGTAAAACAAAAAAAGACAACTTTTTTTTTAAAAAACGTTGTCGATTGGGCGTTGTTGATTACAAAAATTCTTGTAGTGATGTCCTTAATGGGTGACCCAATAGGTTCTTGTAACGTTGGCAATGTGTCTAAACCGCTTTAGATACATAAGCAATGAGCGGCATCTAGCAATGCATCATTGCTACTCAAGTAACAAGAAAATCGAGATCCGACTTAACCTCCGTGACTATGACAATGTATGACCTTGTCCTTCTATCCTTGATATCTAGATTGACCAATGAGGCATAGACTATGTCATCCTCGATCAATCTTTGTGTTTCTTGATCCCCAAGTAGACTCACTCAAACAAATGAGCTCGATATCTCATATTGACTCATTTGAGCATGACCATGTGTTTTAGCAGTCCTACTGGATCAAGGGGCCCACAGATATTACTCCCGTCATATGGGAGGGATAGATCCCATCTACATCACTCACATCCCTCCGCATAATTCATTATATAACCAATGACCAACTTTATAGTCCACCCTGTTATGGGTGACGTTTGACGATACCAAAATACATAACTCCTCATGTAGGGAACCGTATTGACTTCAGGTCTAAGGACTATTCATACTAATAGTCACATGAGAAAGTTTATGACACTCATATGACAATCTATGAAACTTTCTCATGGTGGGTCAATTCAGTACACATTCTCTAATGTATACCCATGTGTCAACTTGATATCACATATCCATGACTTGTGAGCTCAAGTCATCAATTGACCTACATGCTAGTCTCCATGCATTAATATTATCCTTGAATATTAATGCTTGACTAGGAATGGTTTAGTGTAGTGTTCTCTACATTATCTCACTATCGATTCAACCAATCGATATGATATAGATAAGAACCTACTACCCAAGGATATTATTATACTTAGTTATTTGACACAAGTATTGTAACGCCCGCCCTTATATCTACCCTCGGGGCGGGGTTAAGTGACATTAAATCCGTATAGATTTTTTTTCTTCTTAAAGTACTAATAACAAAGTACTAAGCATGCTTGTTCAAAACTAACCTATAACATGATAGGTTCAACTCATAATAAAATCAAGTATATGAGTAATCCAAGTGTAACATTCATTACTAAAGAAATGTTAACATAAGCATAATATTGTAGATATGAAGATCTTTATTTCCCAAGCCACCACCCCACACATCTTCAGCCCTCCTGCCTTTTCCTTTAGTTTAAGTGTCCCTTACCCTGATCTGCAGCATAAGACAACACATAAACTAGTAAGCACAAATACTTAGTAAGGATCCTGTCCTACTCGCAAAATCGGATATCATAAAAAGATAAGAGAATAAATCACATTCAAGCATGGTAAGTGTTTAAGCATGTTAAACATCTAAGCATATTAACTTCATAGGAAGGTTTCTTTGAAAACATATAAACATAATACTTGAATATAGCATAATCATTAGGGCCCGGCTTGTACTTCATGTTTTGCGCGCGCCCCTAAATAGGAACGAGGTAGCTAATCCCGAACCACTAGGGTTTACTAGGCCTTCTCAAAAGTCCTTCAGCCTAGTATCATAATCATTTGACTCGCTTTAAGAGTCTATAGTACAAGCCATTACAAAATAAAATAATTATCATGTTCTTTATTTTCATAAAGTATGCTCTTAGTCCCAACCTTCTAGGGAAGCATTCTTTAGGCCTAAGCCTTCTTCGTTCATGCCCTACAAGGCTCATTCTTATGCATATGAATGCATCCATAATCATGATAACTAGCCTAGTATAAAGCATGCATTTCATAAGGGTGCCCCATGGGCTATAATGCATGCTCATACATAGATCTCCATAATCATGATAACTAGCCTAGTATAAAGCATGCATTTCATAAGGGTGCCCCATGGGCTATAATGCATGCTCATACATAGATCATAATTCAACCCCTTAAACATATCTTATATATGACAAGGTTGATCACATAAACCATATTCATATCATAGGAAGTGGTAGCATGCTTCATGGGTAAATCAAATGGTTCCTAACCCTAAAACTAGGGTCTTGGCCGAAACTCAAGGCTAGGGAGAGTTCCATTTTTTCCTAATCCAACACTCCATTTAAACATCATTTGCATATACATATCATCATCCAAACATAAGCATATCTCCTAGGGTACATCTCATATAATCATCACATATATAGGCATATGATCTTACTAAACACAATCATAATCTCATAGGGTAAGTTGTCCTTCACAACCTCATGTTTCATGCCTTGGCCAAATGTTACATGCTAAGGAATCCAATCAAACATTTCCTTTGAATATCACATGCATATACATCTCATATCATTTTACATAAGCATATCACATAAAATAATTTAACCTTCACAAACCCTAAGGTTTCATGCCTTGGCCGAATGGTGTAGGGTAGGGAAACTAGGGTTTTGAAATTAAACCTTCACACAAGCATTTATTCAAACACCTTGTCTACACTACTAGGCATAGATTCATCATAGGCAAATCAAGCATCCCTAAACCCTAATCTTCCTAGGTTGGCCGAATGATGTAAGGGTAGGGTAGGCTAGGTATTTGACATCCAATCTTCACACAAACATTTATTCAAACACCTTACCTACACTACTAAACATGAACACATCATAGGATAGCAAACAACCCAAAAAACCTAGCCCATTCCCTCTTGGCCGAAAGTTGTAGGGCGGATAACCCTACTTTTCCTTATCACAATATGATGGGAAACAACATACATCCATACCCTAAGTTCCTAGGAGTATCCTCATGCATCAAGAAGCAACCTAGACCCTTGTCTTGGTGGTGGCCGAATGGTTACAAGGGAGGAACTCCCATTTTCGAAAACAAGGACACCAAAGAAACATTCAATAACAATTACACTGCAGGCGAGGGGATACTTACATCCTTTCGCTTGAGTTTCACCTTCCCTAGATCCTTAGGGTACCCTTGGTTGAAGGAGAAGTGAAAGTTCCTTTTTGCTAGAACTTCTCTAAACTCTTTGGCCTTAATAGAGGGCAAGATCTTGGAGGGTCTTCTTCCTTCCAAATTCCCTAGGGTTAGAACCCTAGGGTGTGCTTTTCGAAAATGCAAGGAGAGGGGAAGAGGGGTTTCGGTGGGAGTGAGTGAGGAAGAAGAAGAGGAAGTTACTCCCACCCCTTCCCTCTCTTATTTATACTATTCTCATGAAGAGACATGTCTCTTCACTATTACACGCTTAACAAGCATGTTTCTTATTCTCTCAACAAGAAACAATGCTTGGTGTAGTGGTTAAGACATGGTGAGTGCATCTAGGAGGTTCAAGGTTCAATCCTTGCTTCCTCCTTTCTATATTTCCTTTTTGCACTATTCCACATCCAAACCCATTAAGCCAAGCCCATCATGAAATTTCATAGTAATAATTATGTTTTATGAATTCATAATATTTCATAGTAATATTTCATAAATTTTATAATATTTCATATTTATGAATTCATAATATTTCATAATAATATATCATGAATTTCATAATATTTCATATTCATGAATTTATAATATTTCATAATATTTCATATGGGAGAATTTTGGGGCGTTACAAACCTCCATACCTTATAAAAAGTTTGTCCCGAACTTTAAAATAATTCCCAGGTACTTAAATTGTGAAAATTGGGGTGTTACAATCCTACGCACCTTATAAAAAGTTCATCCCGAACTTTAAAATAATTCCGGATACTTTAATCGTATTGCCTCCTCTCGTTCCCATGTGGCTTCTTCGAATTGCTCGTTCCGCCACAGAACCTTTACTAAAGGTACTTCCTTGTTCCTTAGCTTTTTAACTTCCCGATCTAGGATCTGGTACGGTCCCACATATCTCGGACTCAGCTTCCCTCTCTTCCCGAATCTCATCACCCCTTTCATAGGGGTCACTTTTACTCCTTCCTTGGAGATAACATGTCCCAAGTATGATACTTGATCGAGCCAGAACTCGCATTTGGGAAATTTAGCATACAGTTGTTCCTTCTGAAGAATTTGTAGTTCTATACTCAGGTGTTCCGCGCCCGATAGTCGATACACATTCGCATCGACCCATCCTTCTTTTTCACGAACAGCACGGGAGTTCCCCATGGAGAGTGACTAGGGCGGATGAGTCCCTTGTCAAGCAACTCCCGTAACTGTCCCTGGAGTCCTTTAACTCAGCTGGCGTCATTCGGTAAGGCGCCTTGGAGATCGGATTTGAACCCGGTATCAATTCGATCTCAAATTCGATTTCCCTGTCAGGGGCTAGCCCTGGTAGTTTATCGGGGAAGACTTCTGGGTAGTTGAATACCACTCTGACGTCTTCTAGCCTCTGGTCCTTTTCTTGGCTTGTATTGACCACATGTGCTAGAAACCCAGTGCATCCCTTGCTTAACATCTGTTGAGCTTTGAGAGCCGATAAGAGTTTCCTGGCTTCTCTTCTTGGCTCTCCAATAAATTAAGACTATCTTTCTTTTACGGCACTCGATTGAAGCGCCGTATTTACTCAGAAATCCATGCCCAATATAATGTCATAGTCTTGCATGCCCAGCACTATCAGATCGCTATAGAGTTCCCTCCCAGCGATCCTGATTGGTGTGGCACGCATCATATGGGTAGATGGTATAATATCTCCCGAGGGTAAGGTTGTAAGAACTTGCAGTTCATAACTTGAGGGGGTATATCTCGTTGAGTGGTGGTGCTGTCTCGTTAAGTGGTGGAGGGGCAGTCCCATTAAGACGGTTACTACGTCCTCTAGCCATCTTCATAAGAAATGAGACTAGTATGAGGTAATAGTTATTCCTACCTTCATGCATAATTAACTAGGAGTAACACATACTATCACGCATAAATAAAGTAGTAGGTTTATAGTTCTTAGTTGGAAGCGGCAGGATGAGCTTGATGTGTGTGTAGTGGAGGGGAAAACTGCTCTGATACCAACTTGTAACGCCCGCCCTTATATCTACTCTCGGGGCGGGGTCACGTACTATCATTCGTATAAAAATTTTTTTCTTCTTAAAGTACTAATAACAAAGTACTAAGCATGCTTGTTCAAAACTAACCTATAACATGATAGGTTCAACTCATAATAAAATCAAGTATATGAGTAATCCAAGTATAACATTCATTACTAAAGAAATGTTAACATAAGCATAATATTGAAGATATGAAGATCTTTATTTCCCGAGCCACCACCCCACACATCTTCAGCCCTCCTGCCTTTTCCTTTAGTTTAAGTGTCTCTTACCCTGATCTGCAGCATAAGACAACACATAAACTAGTAAGCACAAATGCTTAGTAAGGATCCTGTCCTACTCGCAAAATCGGATATCATAAAAAGATAAGAGAATAAATCACATTCAAGCATGGTAAGTGTTTAAGCATGTTAAACATCTAAGCATATTAACTTCATAGGAAGGTTTCTTTGAAAACATATAAACATAATACTTGAACATAGCATAATCATTAGGGCCCAGCTTGTACTTCATGTTTTGCGCGCGCCCCTAAATAGGAACGAGGTAGCTAATCCCGAACCACTAGGGTTTACTAGGCCTTCTCAAAAGTCCTTCAGCCTAGTATCATAATCATTTGACTCGCTTTAAGAGTCTATAGTACAAGCCATTACAAAATAAAATAATTATCATGTTCTTTATTTTCATAAAGTATGCTCTTAGTCCCAACCTTCTAGGGAAGCATTCTTTAGGCCCTAAGCCTTCTTCGTTCATGCCCTACAAGGCTCACTAATAGAGGGCAAGAGTCTTCTTCCTTCCAATCCCCTAGGGTTAGAACCCTAGGGAGCACTTTTCGAAAAATGGAAAAGAGGAGAGGAGAAGAAGGAGGAATTTCGGGTGGGAGAAAGTGAGGAAGAAGAAGAGGAAGTTACTCCCACCCCTTCCCTCTCTTATTTATACTATTCTCATGAAGAGACATGTCTCTTCACTATTACACGCTTAACAAGCATGTTTCTTATTCTCTCAACAAGAAACAATGCTTGGTCCAAAATTCTCCCATATGAAATATTATGAAATATTATGAATTCATGAATATGAAATATTATGAAATTCATGATATATTATTATGAAATATTATGAATTCATAAATATGAAATATTATAAAATTCATGAAATATTATTATGAAATATTATGAAATATTATGAATTCATAAAACATAATTATTACTATGAAATTTCATGATGGGCTTGGCTTAATGGGTTTGGATGTGGAATAGTGCAAAAAGGAAATATAGAAAGGAGGAAGCAAGGATTGAACCTTGAACCTCCTAGATGCACTCACCATGTCTTAACCACTACACCAAGCATTGTTTCTTGTTGAGAGAATAAGAAACATGCTTGTTAAGCGTGTAATAGTGAAGAGACATGTCTCTTCATGAGAATAGTATAAATAAGAGAGGGAAGGGGTGGGAGTAACTTCCTCTTCTTCTTCCTCACTCACTCCCACCGAAACCCCTCTTCCCCTCTCCTTGCATTTTCGAAAAGCACACCCTAGGGTTCTAACCCTAGGGAATTTGGAAGGAAGAAGACCCTCCAAGATCTTGCCCTCTATTAAGGCCAAAGAGTTTAGAGAAGTTCTAGCAAAAAGGAACTTTCACTTCTCCTTCAACCAAGGGTACCCTAAGGATCTAGGGAAGGTGAAACTCAAGCGAAAGGATGTAAGTATCCCCTCGCCTGCAGTGTAATTGTTATTGAATGTTTCTTTGGTGTCCTTGTTTTCGAAAATGGGAGTTCCTCCCTTGTAACCATTGGGCCACCACCAAGACAAGGGTCTAGGTTGCTTCTTGATGCATGAGGATACTCCTAGGAACTTAGGGTATGGATGTATGTTGTTTTCCATCATATTGTGATAAGGAAAAGTAGGGTTATCCGCCCTACAACTTTCGGCCAAGAGGGAATGGGCTAGGTTTTTTGGGTTGTTTGCTATCCTATGATGTGTTCATGTTTAGTAGTGTAGGTAAGGTGTTTGAATAAATGTTTATGTGAAGATTGGATGTCAAATACCTAGCCTACCCTACCCTTACATCATTCGGCCAACCTAGGAAGATTAGGGTTTAGGGATGCTTGATTTGCCTATGATGAATCTATGCCTAGTAGTGTAGACAAGGTGTTTGAATAAATGCTTGTGTGAAGGTTTAATTTCAAAACCCTAGTTTCCCTACCCTACACCATTCGGCCAAGGCATGAAACCTTAGGGTTTGTGAAGGTTAAATTATTTTATGTGATATGCTTATGTAAAATGATATGAGATGTATATGCATGTGATATTCAAAGGAAATGTTTGATTGGATTCCTTAGCATGTAACATTTGGCCAAGGCATGAAACATGAGGTTGTGAAGGACAACTTACCCTATGAGATTATGATTGTGTTTAGTAAGATCATATGCCTATATATGTGATGATTGTATGAGATGTACCCTAGGAGATATGCTTATATTTGGATGATGATATGTATATGCAAATGATGTTTAAATGGATTGTTGGATTAGGAAGAAATGGAACTCTCCCTAGCCTTGAGTTTCGGCCAAGACCCTAGTTTTAGGGTTAGGAACCATTTGATTTACCCATGAAGCATGCTACCACTTCCTATGATATGAATATGGTTTATGTGATCAACCTTGTCATATATAAGATATGTTTAAGGAGTTGAATTATGATCTATGTATGAGCATGCATTATAGCCCATGGGGCACCCTTATGAAATGCATGCTTTATACTAGGCTAGTTATCATGATTATGGAGATCTATGTATGAGCATGCATTATAGCCCATGGGGCACCCTTATGAAATGCATGCTTTATACTAGGCTAGTTATCATGATTATGGATGCATTCATATGCATAAGAATGAGCCTTGTAGGGCATGAACGAAGAAGGCTTAGGGCCTAAAGAATGCTTCCCTAGAAGGTTGGGACTAAGAGCATACTTTATGAAAATAAAGAACATGATAATTATTTTATTTTGTAATGGCTTGTACTATAGACTCTTAAAGCGAGTCAAATGATTATGATACTAGGCTGAAGGACTTTTGAGAAGGCCTAGTAAACCCTAGTGGTTCGGGATTAGCTACCTCGTTCCTATTTAGGGGCGCGCGCAAAACATGAAGTACAAGCCGGGCCCTAATGATTATGCTATGTTCAAGTATTATGTTTATATGTTTTCAAAGAAACCTTCCTATGAAGTTAATATGCTTAGATGTTTAACATGCTTAAACACTTACCATGCTTGAATGTGATTTATTCTCTTATCTTTTTATGATATCCGATTTTGCGAGTAGGACAGGATCCTTACTAAGCATTTGTGCTTACTAGTTTATGTGTTGTCTTATGCTGCAGATCAGGGTAAGGGACACTTAAACTAAAGGAAAAGGCAGGAGGGCTGAAGATGTGTGGGGTGGTGGCTCGGGAAATAAAGATCTTCATATCTACAATATTATGCTTATGTTAACATTTCTTTAGTAATGAATGTTACACTTGGATTACTCATATACTTGATTTTATTATGAGTTGAATCTATCATGTTATAGGTTAGTTTTGAACAAGCATGCTTAGTACTTTGTTATTAGTACTTTAAGAAGAAAAAAAATCTATACGGATTTAATGTCACGTAACCCCGCCCCGAGGATAGATATAAGGGCGGGCGTTACAAGTATAAAGTTTGTATAATAACCAAGCATGTCTTTATTAATGATAGAATATGATACAAAAAGTGTCTAGTCAATTATCATATAATTGGCTCTAGGACTCCTACTAACGGTTATTAGGATTGGATTCATTTTAGGTTTAGACTATGTCTAACCTAAGAGATCACCCCAATACCATTCCGTTACCTAATCATGTTCAAATCTAATACTCAAAAGCACAACTCACGAAACATAACCAAAGACAAGATCGAAGGTTACCAATACTCATTTACAACCTAAACTACAACTGATATCAATCTCAATCCAACAAGCAACATCGGATTTCCCAAACAAAGCATTACCAAGTGTTAGATATGTATACTAAAAGACTTGTTCTTTTTATATATATATGATCATCTACATTTTGAAAAGAGAATCACAACAACACAGATGCGTATTTATATTAGTATATGCATAAAAGTCTAATACTTTGCATTGAAGATAACATGGTGTGTGGTGACGCACAGAAGATCATATTATCAGATCCTTGCATAGTATAAGCAGAGGCTCATAGCCGAGATGGAGTTGGACAAACCATCAGGATAATTATAGTTTAATTAGGTGTGATTTGTCTTGACCATAGAATTATACTAGTGTGCTTTGTGTGCATTAAGCGGGACCAAAACTAGATGTCATCCAATTTATACTGATTTAATAATTGGATTAGACCTCGGATTATTATGGAGTACAATCCCTAAAATCTTGATATAATAATGGGCACGTATAGTTAATATTTATTTCTTGAATTTACCAATGGGCGAGATTTATTCTGCTAAATCGATAGGCCCGGTAAGTTGGGAAATAATATTAATTATATGGTGTGTCATTGATTATTGACGGAATTCGTGTCCTGGTGAGTCGGGATGATGATGCCTCATTGATGAGCTCATAAGGTTCATTATGTTAAACCCCGCAGGTGGATTTGATCCAACATGATGATAAGGTTGAGTGGTACTAGTCAAGGAGTTAGAAGTTGATTAATTTAAATTGTCAGTAATTTAAATTAATTGACGAGCATATGATATCTTAAACATGGGGGGATAGGTGTGCTCATAATTGGTGGAGCCCATATGAAAATATGGGGGTTGCTGAGGAAGTTCAATGGAGATCCTTTAGTGGAATGGATCTTTATTAATGGATTGGTTTTAGATCCATTAGTGGTCCATGACCCAACTCCCCCTCATAGTCCCTACCTTAGCCCTATATATATCCCATGGGATGAAGAAACCAAGGCTAATTAATCAACCACCAAGGCTTCTCTCCTCTCCTCTTTCTCCCTTCTCACGCCTAGGGCAACTGGCCGACACAAGCTAAGGGGAGACCTGATGATGCCCAAAAACTAGTGTCATGAATGAGCCTCAAATTTAGATATTTTTAAACTTAAAAGCCTAGCTCACAAATTAAATATAGTAAAGGGGTCTCAGGTCGTGTTTTTCCTAGGACTAGTCAAGTGAGTTTAATTCGAGCTTGAAATGGTTGTCGTTAAATATTTTGGGTTTTTGAATTGGAACTGGGGTTTTGTTTTGCAATTAAGAATGAAATAGCAATAATAAAATGAATGTAGCTAAGCAAATATGATTGCAAAAACTACACATAACTAATTGACAATTAAACCATGCAAATTGAAATGATAAGATGGAATTCAAACTAAAATTGAGTGCAAGAAAATAGTAACTAAGGGAATTCGAGAATTGAAATTGAATATAAGTAGTTGTGTCTAAACTACAAAGTTGGAGGATTTGAACGAGTCAAGCTTAAACAAAACAGGGGCTGAATTGAAGCTGGACTACCTGATCGGTCAACAGTTCGATCAGAAGCAAGCCTGATCGGTCGACAGACCGATCAGATGATGCTTGGGTCGGTCAACAGACTGATCAGTGTCTGAAAGTTTACAGATACAGAATCAAACTACAAAGAACAGAATTCAGAAACGAATGCAAAAAAAAAAGGTTAAAACTAAACAACAGATTCACTCTTCAATTCAAGAAATATCTTGCTGTCACCCAAGATCTAACTAGAAACCCTCTAGTTCACAGATCATTTGAAGTCGATTGCTCATGGATGAGTTACGCAGGTTCACTGGCGAAGCAGAGAATTCCATCCAAACTCCTCTTGCTCGATGAATTGGGTTGCGGTTGTGGTTCAGAAACCTTCAAAGATCTTCAGAAGACCCTCTTGAATGCTTCGATAGCTTCGCGTGATGAATATGGACAAACAAGAGGTGATCGAGTGGAATACGACATTTTGGAGAAACCCTCTCCGCAGGGCCTTTCAACGACGTGTACCAATCACAATTCACTCGGGGAATCGATCTCAATGCTCTATGATCTTGAATCAAAATGTCCTCTGCTGTGGCCGCGCGATCCGATGAAGAAAGGGAGAAGAAAACATGAAGAACAGTGGCTGCGACACTCAACGACGCCAAATTCTGAGGGATTTTTGATTAAATACTTGGCAATGGACGGCTGAGATCGTTCTGGCTTAATCCAACGGTTAGATCTTCTTTGATTTAACCCTAAACTCCTAGATCTCAATCTGACGGTCAGATCTACCTCTCCTCAGCTGGGATCACTTGAATCTACCCTGGATGGCTTAGATCTCCCTGCCTTTCAATTAGACGGCCCACAGTCTTCCAAAGTTTGATCGACTTGATCTGGGTCCAATTCTGGCTCAAACTTGATCCAACTTGACCTAGGTCCATGATCCTTCAGCCTACAAAAGTTAGATTCAAATTAGATATCCAAACATCTCAAATTTGCAAAGATTTGTAATAAACCCCAAAATAGAATTAATTCATGGAACCTAGGGTTAATTCAAGATAAAGCATGTAAAATATGGATCAAACATGGGTTTTAGAGCGTGAAATAGTCAATAAAATGGTAGTTATCAAGACCTCTATCCTCTTTTCTTCCTCCTTCCTTCACCATCACTTTGATGAGGCTTACATAGAAAAGGAGGAGTCCTCCTCTTCCTTTTATGGTGCTCGGCGGCGAGGGAGGTGTGGCCGGTGGTCGGCGGGAGGCGGCACAAGGTGAGGTGCAGCGGCGCCGCAAGTTTGAGGGAGGAGGTGTTTTTTACGGTTGTTTGGGTTAGGGAGAGGATTGTTTCTCTCCTTCTTCTTCTTCTTCTTCATCTTCCCCTCGGAGCTCCCCTTGTGGCCGGCGGGTTTGGCAGCCAAAGAAGGCCGGTGGCTCATGAGTTGGAGGTGGTTTGGCCGGCTGTAGCAAACCCTAGGGACAGGGTTTGACTTGGTGTGAAGATGTGATTAATTGGACGCCTTGGTGATCTCGGTTCTCGGTAGCTCATTGCCCACACAACGTCAGGGAGGGAAGGGTCATAAGGTAGAAGACTACAAGGTAAAGAGAGGTATATTTCTCTCTTGGTTCCTTATTGTTTTCTTATCATTTTATGTGTGTGATAATTTATTACTATTGTTTTGATTATTTGTTAATCATAGATAATAATTAATTATTGGGACCCCAATAATAAATACAAAAATCGGTGATTCACTCATCGTCTATTCCGCGGTCGAACGGTTAGGCAAATTACAAGGCTCGATCTTTGAGATTGGCCAAGTTGTAATTTGAATTGTTCGATACGATGACGAGATGGTCGTTGGGAGATGGGTCTCCATTCGGATTAATTTTTAATCCGTAGACATGGAGAGGTCTCTCAAGGACAATCAAGTATTCGCTTAGGAAACCCGTCAAGTCATACCCATCACCAAGATCATTATCAAGATCCACGCATTAAAGCTTAACACCTAATTCCAATTACCATCCAATTCAAAACCAATTTAACATGTTGTTCACGGCTAGGTAGCAGAGAATAGCCAAACCACATGATCTTCAAACAAAACACTCATAGCTCATTCCATCCTCCCTTTCCAAATGGGAGCTCATAGTAAACATCCAAACAAGAATAGAGGAAACTCTCCAAAAACTGAAATAAGCAGATTTATTCTAGAAGTCAGATCAACATTTCCCTAAAACCAAAACCGAAACAAAATCCACCTCACAACATTTCTGCTAAAAATGAACAAACTAATCCATTATCTTGATCCTAGAAATCAAACCAAACACAGACAAGACCAACCCTAACCACCTCTAGGCAATCCACAAACGAAGGGAAATGGCTTACCAGATCCCTAGATGATTGACCATGTGTTCTTTAAGAAAATAGCAACAGAGTCGTCGGTAGCTTGTTGACGACGACGCACTATTTTTCCCAACCCAACCGCAGGAGCTATCAACTAGTGGAGAGGTCCATGGAAGCAGTGGATCCAGCCAACGACTAACGATGGGAGGCGAGGAGATGAGCTCCTCTATGCGATCGGGACAAAGGTATCAAAATAGGTTTCTCTGATCGCATGATGGAAGGAGGTGGCATGGTTCGTGTGACATCGAAAGAAAAAAAAATAGGCGGAGAAGCAGTGGAAGAAGAGAGGAGCGGCGGAGATGGGGGAAATCGCGTGAGAGGAGTGGCTGCAAGCTAGGTCATGCGGAGGAGAAGAGAAGGGGTCGGGTTAGTGGGTGTTTGCTGCGAACAAAGGAAAAGGAGGAAGGTTTATGTTTAGGGCAAACTTGCAGTTTAGCCCCTGACCTTCCTTAAATAGGACTCAAATCCTAATTTTCCCAATTTCTAAGCAATCAACCCCTTCTCTAATTTGGGTTTTTTCTATTTGGTCCCTATGGGATAGTGTGAATGCCCTTTTTCTTCGGCTTCGGTCCCGAAAACCCTAATTTTTTTCTAAAGTTTTCTGGATCACGTCAAAAGTGTCGGATTCAACACTATTTGTTCTTTTTTGCTCAATGGAACTAGTCGAAACTACCTCACCATATCCTAGAGTAGTTAGACTGGGGTTTCTCAAAGTGTAAGTTTAAAGTATAATTTCTTTAAAAGACTTTGTCTGGGAAAGGGTTGTTGCACCAAAACCAAGAAGGCCCCTGTGCCTCACCAAGACTTGGAAGCCAATTTTAGAAATGTACTTTTAATTTACTACATGTTAACATAAATCTAATAAAAGGTCAAATTAAGTTTCCTGAATTAACTTAATTCATCTGACAAAATTATAAGATTACTCTGGTTAATAACTATAGACTGGGTGAGATGATTAAGGACAATAACATTTGCATTCTTACTGTCTTCCAACTTTTAACCTTAATTAAACTTTAACTTAGTTAAATCATTCTTAATTAAAATTTTAAATTAATTTAAATTAACTTAATTAAAAACTTACTTAATTAAAACGTTAACTTAATTAAAAACTCACTTAATTAAAACATTAGGGGGTGTTTGGTATATATTCGGCAATGGGAATGGTAATGAATTTTGATTGAGGGGTTTATGGGTTTGGTGATAACCTAGTGGGGGCATGGTTATAAAACAAGGGTATCATATTCATATTTTGATTCCGATCTTGTATACCAAGCATCATAAATGAGAATGAAATATATTTCATTCCCATTCTCGACTTTTAAACCCGCTTACCAAGCGCCCCCCTAACTTAATTTAAACTTACTTAATTTACACTTAATTAAAATTTAACTTAATTAAACTTTAACATAATTAAAATCTTACTTAATTAAAATTTAACATAATTAAACTTTAACTTAATTAAAATCTTAATTAATTTAAACATTAACTTAATTTAAACATACTTAATTAAAACATTATCTTAATTAAAATCTTAATTAAAATTTTAAGTAAATTTAAATTAACTTAATTAAACACTTATGTAATTTAAACTTACTTAATTAAACTTTAACTTAATTTAAATTTACTTAATTAAACTTTAATCTTAATTAAAATTTTAACTTAATTTAAATTAACATAATCAAAAACATACTTAATTAAAACTTTAACTTATTTTAAACATAATTAAAAATTTAACCTTAATTAACTTCAATTAAAATTTAAGTTTAATTAAAATTTGATTAATAAACTGTTAAATCCGATAAGTCAAAAATCGGTATAATAATTTTTCAGAAAATTGATATGAAAAATTAGGGTTTATCAAACTAGGAAAAAACGTTTAAGGTGAATTTTTAAACTACGAAGGGTTAAATTGCTTGATATTTAATCCTAACGATCTTAACTAAAAATATATCTTAAAAATTGTGGAATAGTATGAGTTATGGCTAAAGCTTAGGGGTTAAGAGGCTAAAATATCTAACTGTTTTGATTTGAGGTGTATTACACAAAGTTAGATGGTTTAAAATGCTAAAAACCCTACCCTAATGGCATGATTTGGATTTTGAAGAATTGAGGGACTTTTCTATAAAAAGTCCCACCCCTTATAAACTTTTCCTCCTCTCTCCTATGGGTCGCGAGCCCTAATACCAGCCAAGCCAACCCGACTCTTCCCCTCTTCGCAGCATCATCGTAGCCACCTCTCCTTCACTCGATCCCCCTCCTCCACGCGAAGCTAGTGAACCCGCGGTCGATGATATTCATTCTTTCCTATGCTGCTGCTCTCTCTAGATCTAGGGCAAATGACTAGAGTTGGGAGGAGGTGCTGCGGGTTGTGCAGGCGATTAAAGCAACGAAGGAGGTGTTGGATCGAGAGTAAACGATAGAGGGGGGTGAATATCGTAAATCATTTTGGATTGACAAAAGAGCGAATACGCAGCGGAAAATTAAAACACAACGCAAACACAGACTATTTTACTTGGTTCGGAGTCGCGGTCGGCTCCTACTCCAAGGCCCACGGTCATTGATCGTTTACTTCGGGCAATTCTATATGTGCGCAAAGTGTTTACAATAGAATATCATAATTTTAGTACAGTAAACTAAAACTTAACACTCTTCAATACCGACGCCCAGTGTAGGTTGTATTTTAGAGCAGAGGGTCGTCGGCGGCGCTTGTATCTCGAGATTGGAGGTTTCTGGAGCAGAGCGCTTGAGTAGAAGAGCGTATTGGCGTTGGAAAGTAGTGTCTTGAAGCCTTGGGGGTCGAGGGCTATTTATAGCAATCCTGGGCGCGGCCTGGATGTTGGGGGCGCCCTCTACGTGGCCTTCGATCCGCAACAATCTCGGTCAACCCTTATCCCGCTCGAGTAGGGCTGAGGTTTGACTGTGGGGGCGCCCAGGACGCTGCTGGCTTCTCGACCGGTTCACTTCGTTGGCTTGAACCTAGTGTGCCCTGGGCACTGGGGCCGCCGTAGACGCTGGGGGCGCCCGGGACACAGGGGGCGCCCTGGCCCAGTAAGCCTTTGAAGCACTTTTTTGTTTACTCCTTTGCCTTGACCTTGGGGGTGCCCGGGACCTCCGGGGCGCCCTACTCAGCTGCTGCCTCTTTTCCTTGAGGCGTTCTAAGCTACAGAGACTCATTCCTTTGGTCCTGCATCTAGGGTTAGTTGAAAATACAATAAAACAAGAATATGTTATGTTTATATAGCCTTAGCTATCTTGGTTCTGACTTTGGGTCTCTAAAATGGAACCCTAGGTCGAACCGACGCCTACTGTTCCCTCGACGGGGAATGCGCCCTCACCTACTCCTCTCAGGAGAGTTTACCTGTTGTCAACCGGCTCCTCCTGTTGGACTTTTGCCCAGCAGTCTTTCGCCAGGTGCCTAGCTGTCCTTCGCTAGGTCTTTTAGTACCCGGCAGTCCTTCGCCTAGTGCCCAGCAGTCCTTCGCCAAGTCTTTGACTCCTAGCAGCCGTTCGCTAGGTGCCCAGCAGCCCTTCGCCAGGTCTTAGGGTTTCGATCCTAGCAGTCCTTCGCTAGGTGCCTAGCAGTCCTTCGCGAGGACTTCAATCTGCACACTCAAGTAACATATTAGATAACAATAAGATCTTAATCAAAACCCAGGTTCGACTTGGGAGCTGTCTGCACCTACAATCTCCCCCTTTTTGATTTATGGCAAACCAGTTCAAAAAGTTAAGTTAATTAAAACAAGTAATATAGCAATTTAGTTTCCTCCCCCTGGAAGGAATCTCCCCCTAGTTTTTTTAAAGGTTCGCAGGGTTTGAGAAATTTCTAAGTCAAACTAATGGAATTAATTTTTCAAAACTTAGAAGATTTTAGAAAAAATTTTCAAAAATACATTTTTATTGGGCACTTTTGTAAAATTTATTATACTTAGAAATTTAGAAAAATACCTTAGTAGAAAATTTTCTAAAACAACTTTTAAGTTCTTGGAAGCACTTAAAATTTTCAATCTCTTTAGTACTTTTAGAAACTTTTATATTAGTGAAGTTTTAGAGATAAGTACTTAGAGATTTTTTGAACATATTTTTTTGATATGTCCTTATGCAATTTATTCGTTGCTATAGTGCTTTATTTTTGATATATGGCAAAGGGGGAGAGATAGAAAAAAGATAAAGTTTTGAAAATTTTCAGTACAGCACATTATTCTGATATGTCCTTATGCAATTTATTTGTTGCTATAGTGCTTTATTTTTGATATATGGCAAAGGGGGAGAGATAGAAAAAGGATAAAGTTTTGAAAATTTTGAAAACTTAAAATTTTTAACGCTTCTCTCATTTTCTATCTCTCCCCCTTTGCCATATATCAAAAATAAAGCACTATAGCAACAAATAAATTGGATAAGGACATATCAGAATAATGTGTTGTACTGAACCAATTCAAGATATACACTGAACCAAACTAATTTTAATTATCTCTTTAGGGTCCTGTCTACCCAATTAGCTACTTACTAACTGTTATAAACAGTAGTTTTCGCTAGGGTTAGTCAAGTTAAGAGTTTTGTTCAAGTTAGATTTTTCAAACTTGACACTTAACCTGATTACTGTTTAAGTTGTATTTAGTGCCCCAATTACTGCAGACGCACTGACTTAAAGCATCTTGAATTAAGGCAAAGACCTAAGCATCTCAACCCTTTCTAGGTTATCAGTCAAAAGTACCCTAAGGTGCTTGTGAGATGCTGGCTTCTAGATCTATAGGTGCATGCAGTTCTAGAGTTAGGGCCTAGGCTAAGTCCATTTGCGAAAAATACCCTAGTTTTGAAGGGGGTGGTTTTAAATAAAACTAAGTCGGAAAAATTTGAAAAAGTATTTTAAAAACTAAGTAAAGCAGTTTTAAAATTATTTCCAAACTCATTTTCAAATCAAGTAAAGCAGTAGAGTAAACCTATTCTACCAAGCATAATCCTAACTATCTTCTCAGTGAGCTGAACTTTGATTCAGGTAAGGGCTTAGTGAATATGTCAGCTAAATTGGATTTAGAGTCTATGTGCTTGAGGACTATCTCACCCCTAGCTACGTGATCACTTATAAAGTGGTGTTTGACTTCTATGTGTTTAGTTCTGGAGTGTTGGATTGGGTTCTTAGTTAGATTAATTGAGCTTATATTATCAATGAAGACTTGGGTTTGATTGTAGTCAAGCTGGAAGTCCTTAAGAGTGTGCATCATCCATAAGAGTTGTGCTACACACTCTCCTAAAGCAACATACTCAGCTTCAGTTGTGGATAAAGGTATACAGTGTTGCTTTCTGCTACACCAACTTACTAGACTGTTACCTAAGAGTTGGCAGCTTCCACTTGTACTTTTTCTATCTAGCTTACAACCAGCATAGTCAGAGTCTGAATATACTGATACTTTAAAAGTTGAGGTCCTAGGATACCAAATCCCTACATTTAGAGTGCCCTTAATGTACCTTAATATTCTTTTTAGGGCTGCTAAGTGTGTTTCCTTAGTACAGGATTGGTACCTAGCACGCATTCCTACAGAAAAAAAGGATATCAGGTCTGCTTGTTGTAAGGTACAGTAGACTTCCAATCATACTTCTATAGAGTTTAAGGTCTACTGGTTTACCATCAGGGTTACTATCTATTTTTATATGGGTGGCCATGGGGGTACTTATGCTTTTAGAGTTATCCATTTTAAATTTCTTTATTAACTCCTTAGCATATTTGGATTGATGGACATAGTTTCCATCCCTAGTTTGTTTAATTTGTAGCCCTAGGAAAAAGTTAAGCTCGCCAACTAAGCTCATTTCAAACTCATTTTTCATTATTTTAACAAATTCTTTTAAAAATTTTGAGTTGGTAGACCCAAAGATTATGTCATCGACATAGATTTGGGCAATAAAGATTTCTTTTCCTAAGGTTTTAATAAATAGCGTTGAATCGATTTGTCCTTGTTTGAATTCTTTAGAGATTAGGTAGGTTGATAAGCGTTCATACCAGGCTCTAGGTGCTTGTTTTAATCCATAAAGTATGATAGTGAGTTTGTAGACATGGTCAGATCTTTCTAAGTCCTCAAAACCAGGGGGTTGTCCTACATAAACTTCTTCCTTAATAAATCCATTTAGAAAAGCTGACTTTACATCCATTTGGTATAATTTAAATCCTTTATGGGATGGAAAGGCTAATAACATCCTAATGGACTCAAGTCTGGCTACTGGGGCATATGTTTCTTCATAATCTAACCCTTCTACTTGACTGAACCCTTTTGCTACTAAGCGGGCTTTGTTTCTAACTGTTTCTCCTTGATCATTTAGCTTATTCCTAAAAACCCACTTAGTGTCAATGATGGATTTGCCCTCAGGTTAGATACTAGTTCCCAGACTTGGTTCCTCTTAAATTGGGCTAACTCTTCCTACATAGCTATGATCCAATCAGGATCAGGTAGGGCTTCCTCTATAGTCTTAGGTTCTATTTTTGAAATCATTGCTATTTGACTGAGGTTTCTATAGGAAGACCTAGTTTTGACTCCTAGAGTTGGATCACCCACAATTTGATCAGTTGGGTGACTGAGTCTGGGTTTCTTGGTTTTTTTAGAACTTGGTTCAGCCTCAGGTCCGGTTGGTCGATTTGGTTCAATATTTAATTCAACATTTGGTTCAACATTTGGTTCAATAGTTGGTTCGATTGACTCACTAGTTGGTTCAATAGTTAGTTCATTTAATGGTTCAATTAATGGTTCAACAGTTTGTTCATTATCTTCTTGATCAGTATTTGATGAAGTTTGATTTGTATTATCAGATTTTGAGTTGATTTCTTCATCAAATATTAGATTTGTTGTTTCTTCAATTTTCTTAGTTTGTTTGTTGTAAACCCTATAGGCTCTGCTTGTTGTTGAATATCCTAGGAAGATGCCTGGGGTTGACTTAGACTGGAATTTACCTAGATAGTCCTTGGTGTTTAGGATATGGACTTTGCATCCAAAGACCCTTAGGTAGTGTAGGTTAGGAAGTCTATGGTAGTATAATTCATAAGGTGTTTTATTGTGTCGTTTGTTAATTAGTACCCTATTTTGGATGTAGCAAGCCATACTAATTGCTTCTGCCTAATATTGGTTAGCTAGGTTGAATTCATTGAGCGTTGCCCTAGCGGCTTCCTGTAGGGTTCTATTTTTCCTTTCGACTATCCCATTTTGCTGGAGGGTTCTAGGACACGAGAATTCGTGTATATACCCATTTACCTTACAAAATTTCTCGAACCGTTGATTTTCAAACTCTCCCCCGTGATCACTCCTAAGTCTTTTGATTTTGGTATCGTTTTGATTTTCAATTAACTTACAAAAGTCATTGAATAGGTTTAGGGTTTCATCTTTGATTTTTAGAAACCTAACCCAGGTAAACCTAGAGTAATCATCAACTATTACTAAGCAATACCGGTTTCCGCTTAGTGACTTGGCTCCATGTGAATCAAATAGGTCAAGGTACAGGAGCTCAAGTGTTGTTTGAGTTAGATCAGACTGAATTAGTTTGTGATTAGACATGGTTTGCTTACCTTGATTACATGATGTACATATTATATTTTCATGGTCCTTAATTTTAGGGATACCCTTGATTAGGCCAAGTTGGGTGATTTTTGAAATAATTATTAGATTAGTGTGACCTAATCTCCTATGCCAGAGGTTTGATTGTTCTAACTGAGTTGACATGCATTTGTGTACTAGGGGTAGATTTATAGTATAAACATTATTTGTCCTAGTGCCCTTAAGCATGATTTCTGAGTCTTGTAGGTTTCTAATCAGGCAGTTAGAATTGGTAAAGGTAACTACATAACCGGTATCACACAATTGACTTATGCTAAGCAAGTTAAATTTAAAATTTTCAACCAACAGAACTTTCTTAATAACAAAGTCAGATTTAAGTCCAATATTACCTGACCCAATTACCTTGAGTGTAGCATTATTGCCAAACGCTACTGAGCCTAGGTTCTTGAAGTTGAGTTTGGTGAATTTCAATTTATCTCCAGTCATGTGTCTGGAGCACCCGTTATCCAACATTCATTGGTCCAAATCTTTATGTTCCTACACATAAAGCGTTATGTTGATTTGGATCCAATTAGAATCAGGAATAGCCTAAATTGATTTTCAAAGCCTAGTCTGTCTTACCCAAATCTAGGGTTATCAATCACGTTAGCTTTATAGGTTTTGTGAGACAGGTTTTAGTAGGTAGAATTAATTTTTTTTGTTTTTTTTTGTTTTAAAAAAAATGATTTATTTTGAAAAACTATGATTTATTTTGAAAAAATCTAATTAATTTTGAAAGCAATTGATTTGAGTTTAATTTTTAAAAGGAATGTTTGAATCTACAATTAACTAAAAATTTGTGTTAGATACGAATTTGACAAAGAATAATTTGAATTTGAATTTCAGAAATGAGCTTCCAGGTCTTGGTGAGGCACTAGGCCTTCTTTGGCCATAGCCTTATTGGATCATCAACCCTTTTCTTGTCAAAGTCTTTTAATGAAATTTCATTTTCAAAACTATTTCTTGAAAGATTCTGGTCTAACTAGTTTGGGTCTTGGATCGGTAGCTTCGGCTAGTTTCACCAGTCTAAAAAGACCAAGTAGAGTATACTTGACCTTATTAGAATCGGCTTCCCTAACGTATTATCATCTCACCGCCACCCAATACTATGTTGTTCAAATTTCAATTAATTGATTAAGTCCTTATTCTAACCAATCCTAATTCTAAGCATGGTAAATTGCAAAACAAAATAAACAGGCAATCATGCAATTTTCAAGCAAGAAAAGAATTCTATTTAATTATACAAATTGTTTTTAGTTTGGCTCCCCCTGGACTAAAGCCTCGGTAGTGATCAGGCAAGATGTGAATCTTCTCCTTGGGGATCCAATACTGATTTGATCCAGTTTGTTTGTTCAGGCATAGTTTGGGTACCCATGCCTGAACCTTAGGTCTAGACTGGTTCAGTACAATATAATAGGATCTTTGTCTAGATTTGGTTCGGTAGCCTAACCCGAATCGATTTAGAACCGATTTCTGTTTTCCTAAGATCATGTCAAGACCCTTGGAACCAGACGTGAATCGTTCTAAAACAGCTCTAAGATCCTTAACTTGAGTTTTCAAGGAAGAGTTCTCTTGTCCAAGTTTTTCAACTTGAGCAGAGGTTCTTTCTTGAACCTTCTCAGTTAAGGATTCAGAGACTGCTCTCTCTGTCAGGAGTTTTACTTCCTGTCTGAGAGACTCGACTCGGAGTTTGGCTTTCGCCAAGTCTCGAGAAAGATAAGAAATTAATTCGCATAATTGGATTCTAGTAAAACCACTTACAGTTATTTCTCCGTTTTCTGAAAACGTGAGTTTTTCGTCATCCTGCTCTGATTCTGACTCGGTCTCAAGTTCTTCGAAGGCAGTCAGGGCTAGTAAGTTTGACTGGAGGGCCTCTTCTTCTTCTTCGGAAGACGACTCATCCCAGGTTGCTTGAAGTGCTTTCTTCCTTTTTGTCTTCTTTGTCTCCTTTAGATTCGGACACTCCGTCTTGTAGTGACCTTTCTTCTTGCACTCGTAACAGGTCACATTTGGTTTGTTCTTTTCATTGGAGGGTTCAGCTGGTTCTTCCTTTCTTCGGCTGGCATTCCTTCTGTTGGTCTGGTTTTTTAGTTCTTTGTAGTAGTCTCGGGCTAGCCGAACCAGCTTCGGTCGATTCCCCTCGTTGTCTTCTGAGTCTGAGTCTGAATCAGACTCGGGTGCAGGTTGAGGCTTTTTTTTTTTTTGTCTTTCCAGCTTTACTTGCAACAAAAGCGATGCCTTTCTCGGCCAGATTGTAGTTAGTCTGCTTATGTAACTCAAGTTCTGAAAACAGTTCATCTAATTTAATTTTTTTGAAATGTCCCTTGAAACCTTGTATGCATCTACCATAGATGCCCACAAGGTGTTTATCGGGAAAGCGTTAAGAGCGTACCTTATCAGGTCACGATTTTCTACCTTGTGACCGATTGTGTGTAGTCCATTCATTAATTCCTGTATTCTGGCGTGGAGCTGGGCTGCTGTTTCATTGTCGTTCATCTTGATCGTATACAGCTTGTTCAGGAGGAGATCTCTCTTGCTGATTCGAGTATCTGAAGTTCCTTAGTGCAGCTCGATCAGCTTACCCCACAGCTCCTTTGCACTATTGAATGGTCCTACCCGATTCAACTCTTCCTTGGTCAGGCCGCATTGAAGCGTCTAGGTTGCTTTGGCATCAGCTTCAATCTTTCTTTTCAGAGCGGTATCCCACTCAGCGTAAGACTGTGGCACTCCTTCGGCATTCTTTGGAATCTCCAGTCCAGACTGGATGATTATCCACATGTCCACCTGAGTTTTCAGGTGGACCTCCATCCGACTTTTCCAGTAGGAGAAGTCCTCCCCGCTGAAAAGCGGTGGTCTGGCTATGCTGAATCCTTCTTGCATGGCCATTTATCTGAAAATAAGAATAAAAGAAAAGAGATATCCCAAAACTTGGTCTTCGATTAGTAGTGCGGGAAGTAAAAATAATATTTATCGAGGGGTGTTGCACCAACCTCGATTAACGATGAAAATTCAAAAAAAATAAATAAAAATAATTTCGAAGAGAATCCGAAAAATTCTCAAATTGGTGGTTGCACCAAATCTAAGCTTTCCCGCTCTGATACCACTTGTTGGATAGAGAGTAAACGATAGAGGAGGGGTGAATATCGTAAATCGTTTCGGATTGACAAAAGAGCGAATACGCAGCGGAAAATTAAAACACAATGCGAACATAGACTATTTTACTTGGTTCAGAGTCGCGGTCGGCTCCTACTCCAAGGCCCACAGTCGTTGACCGTTTACTGCGGACAATTCTATATGTGCGTAAAGTGTTTACAATAGAATATCACAATTTTAGTACAGTAAACTAAAACTTAACACTCTTCGTTACTGACGCACGGTGTAGGTTGTATTTCGGAGCAGAGGGTTGTCGTCGGTGCTTGTATCTCGAGATTGGAGGTTTCTGGAGCAGAGCGCTTGAGTAGAAGAGCATATTGGTGTTGGAAAGTTGTGTCTTGAAGCCTTGGGGGTCGAGGGCTATTTATAGCAGTACTGGGGGCGCCCTCTACGTGGCCTTCGATCCACAACAATCTCGATCGGCACTTATCCCGCTCGAGTAGGGCTGAGGTTTGACTTTTGGGGCGCCCCAGTTGACATGGTCTGCTGGCTTCTCGACCGGTTCACTTCGTTGGCTTGAACCTAGTGCGCCCTGGGCACTGGGGGCGCCCTGGATGCTGGGGGCGCCCGGGACACAGGGGGCGCCCTGGCCCAGTAAGCCTTTGAAGCACTTTTTTGTTTACTACTTTGCCTTGACCTAGGGGGCGCCCGGGACTTCCGGGGTGTTGGGACCGGGTGCATGTTGACATGGATGCGGGTTCGTAATTTTTTTAAATTTATTACGTGCAGCGGAAGATTTAGCATAAATAATTTCCCAAATTATTTAACCACACATCTAAGCATGCAACCTTATATTGTGTAGACATGATCATATATTAAAATTTTGCAGAAAGTAAACTAATTTACTTAATATCTCGCGTAACTCGAATGAAGGGACGAGATCCAACCGTAAGCGTCCCTTGGAAGCTCCGCCTCTATTCGCGTCCACGCCGAGTTTTCTTCGGGATGACTTCGCAAAGCCACGAGTTTCGTGCTGACAAGAACTACTAGATTCTCCAAAGGCACGACAAGAATACCAAGAGAGAGATGGGAAGACTAACCACCAAACGAAGAATGGAATCAAGATTCCGGGAGGAAGGAAGGAGTTGCGCCCGCTTCTTCTTCTTCTTCGGCAGCTGCTTGGTGGTGGCTGAAGCTCACCGCAAAGGGGAGGGCCTCTAGGGCCGGCGGCACTAGATGAGGGAGAGTGAGAGAGAGGGAGAGAGAGAGGGCTTATTCCTTGATCTCTTAGATTAATCTCCAAGCCTTGCCTTGGTTCCTTTATATAGTAGCCTCACAATCATCAAGTCCCCTTTTTATGGAATAAATTTTCATAAGAAATTTATCATATAAATTTTTCTATGAATTATTCCATCATGCCAAGTTTTATTATAATTTAATTTATAATAAAAACAACCATGTCTCCCCTTTTATTATGGAAAGAAATTTCTTTATATAAATTTCTTTATCCATAATTTTATAAAACAAATCACGCTCGGTTTATTTTATAATTTGAACCAAACACTTTGGTTTTCCCCTTTTAATGTGGCCGGCCAAACAAAAAGGGTGGGGACCCTCTTTGGCCGGCCAAACCCAAGCCTATACCATACGAATTAAACTCATTGAATTCGTCTAATAAGTCTTCAAAAGACTTAGCAATTTTATGCTTCTGATGCGTCTTTGAAAAATTCAGATTTGACTTATCTCTCTTGATCGGAAAATCCAATTTTCAACTCGTTTTAAATCCCTCGGATTACTCGTAGTGCGTGTGACTAAATAAGCTTTCGATTTATGTTGGCCGTCTATAATCAACCAATAATAGAACGATCATGAGTGGCACCTAGTAGTACATCATGACCCCTAATTAATCGAAAGATCAACGGTTGACCTCAGAAATAATTCTGAAACCCTTCAGCAGCTATAATGAGTCGTGCCCCATTCCCTTCACCATCTTATACCCACTTGGTTCAGGAAACGGTCTATGTGTGTCAGTCCCCACTAGGCTGACTACGTCACACCTAGCCCAAGCAATGTTTTTCTCGTCCTACAGATTCTAGTTACTCTCATGTTTCTGAGAGATTCATACTCTGAACATGTGATGCTCTGGCCAGAGGCTTCGAGTAACAATCCGACGATAGGCCTTGGGTATACATCTCATCGCAAGGAGTGGTGAACCCTTTGTAGGCTGTTCAAACATCTTCGGGCACTTCGACTTATACCCAACCATCCTGGGTCCACACCTCCTTAGAGATGCTTGCTTAAGATGTCAAAGTATAAGTCTCCATGACCAAGATGACTTGAACACCTCAAGTCAAAGGAACATCGCACTTAAGCTGCAGTAAGAACTTCATTGACATATCTATATGTAGATTACCATATGAAGTTTTACAGCCAGTCACTCCAATGAACTAGTTCCCTTAACTAGCATTCATGTTCATCTCCGGACATCCCAATGTCTCCAGGCAGTGAGAATCAGCTGATTAGAGAATAACTCATGCTAGTCTCAACAGAATTGATAGTGTCCGTATTTATCAATTCATCGACTAGGGACAATTTCAATACTTCACAATTGCACATGTAGAGATAATCACTAGTTGTGAATTCATCACAAATTCTCTCATGCTATGAATTGTATCGCGGACATTCAGTAAATGAGTTTAAGATCTCAATCAAATACACAAACATGTATACTCAAATAGTGAATATTCATTTATTAAAATAAATGATAACAATCATAAGGCGATTGCCTTAGGACACTTCTCTCACAATACTAACACGGGGCACCCTACTCAGCTGCTGCCTCTTTCCCTTGAGGCATTCTGAGCTGTAGAGACTCATTCCTTTGGTCCTGCATTTAGGGTTAGTTGCATATACAATAAAACAAGAATATGTTATGTTTATACAACCTTAGCTGTCTTAGTTCTGACTTTGGGTCTCCAAAATGGAACCCTAGGTCGAACCGACGCCTACTGTTCCCTCAACGGGGAACGCGTTCTCACCTACTCCTCTCAGAAGAGTTTACCTGTTGCCAACTGGCTCCTCCGGTTGGACTTTTGCCCAGCAGTCGTTCGCCAGGTGCCTAGCTGTCCTTCGCCAGGTCTTTTAGTACCCGGCAGTCCTTCGCCTGGTGCCCAGCAGTCCTTCGCCAGGTCTTTGACTCCTAGCAGCCGTTCGCTAGGTGCCCAGCAGCCCTTCGCCAAGTCTTAGGGTTTCGATCCTAGCAGTCCTTCGCTAGGTGGCTAGCAGTCCTTCACTAGGACTTCAATCTGCACACTCAAGTAACATATTAGATAACAATAAGATCTTAACTTTTGAACCCTTTGTCATTATCAAAACCCAGGTTCGACTTGGGTGCTGTCTGCACCAACAGGAGGTGTCACCGGTACTACGGACCAATCGATAGTGGTGGCTACTTTCAGAGGTTTATTCCCGTGACTCTTCGCCTGAGAGATACGATCTTTTGCATTGTGAACTTGATTTCTATTGGATCAAAAGCAAATCGATTTCCCCTACCTATTGGAATATTTCCTTCTTGCCGACCTCTAGGTGTGAAATCTCCTTTCTGATTGCAATGTTTCTTGGCACTCAGGGGAACTAGGTCGGGTGTATAGACTAGCCCAAATCTGGAGTTGTGATTGATATAACCTTTGTCCTGGCACTGTTTCATTGGGGCGGAGCTAAGGATGTGTAGGTATGAGGCCTCAGGTAAGGATTGATTCTAATAGTTGATTTTTGTAAGGATCCTAGCTACTAAATTGAAGTTTCACAAGTGAATCTTTGATCGAACAGTTTTACTAGCTTTTCGAATATGGATTTCTAATTGAGATTCTCTGTTTCGGATTTTGATCTATTTGGAAGGGAATTGTTGGGTTGTGTTAAGCCTTCTAGTTTCAATTCGGTTGAGATTTCTGCCTTATTTCTCATAATCATTCTGCTGTTGGTTTTGGTTTTAGCAATCAATTACAGCTTGTGTGAGTTGATCATAGCTCTATTTTGAGACCGATTTTGGTTTGCTATGGGTAATCATTTTGCTTCATGTAGATGGAGTTGTTGATCGGATTCCCTATGTGTGATTTGGTTTAGTTCTTGTTTTTGGAAATTCTAGGATGTGTGTGTGGATGAATGGGTTTATTTTAGTAGGGAGCCATGTGTTGAGTTGATTCATGTATGGGATCGAGCTTTTATCGTGAGTTGTCCATGGGGTTGAATTATGATGTTGAGTTTTGGGATGTAGATTGGTGTTTTGTTTTGACTTTGGAATGAGTGTGCCGTGTGTTCTCATGTGTGCTGTGCTTGGAACAGTGCTTGGACAACTCTGTCATAATTTGAATTCCTTAGAGTTTGTAATGTCATGGTTGTGAGCTATAACAGATTTTGGGTGTTGAGGGTTCTTCCTTTTTGTTGTTCGGTTTTAGCTTCCTTGCCTTGGGTTTGAAAAGCTCTAGCCATGAACGTGTGGAGGTTTTGCTATGGGATGTTTCATTGAGTATGCGGTAGCAAGTATTAGAGTTAAATTCTGTTCATGGATTGGTTACTACCCTTGTCTAAGTTTTTATTTGTTAGCATGTTTTGTCCTTGGTGACTTGATCTGTATGGAGACCAGTTCAAGCTACTACTGTGGTTGGTTTGACACTAATTGATATGGATTTGGATTGGATTATAGGTTTTGGTCCACCTTCTTGTGATCACTGCCGTGAGCTTTTGGGTGAATTATTGGTTGAACTACGAATTAAGTTTAATTTGAGATTAAACCTAATAAACTAAACTTGATAAATTTGTGTCCCAAAACATAATATGAATCTAATCTAGGTAACTTGGGATAATTAAGGGCTACTCATTTAAATTGTGATTATTTAAATGAAACAAAACAATTAGGACGATCCTAATAAATTAAGATAATTCGTTTAGCTATAAATTATGTATTATTGTCGTTAAACATTATGTCTTTGATACAGAGCATTGATTGGTTATCATTGCTGATTATCAAACAGAAGGTTCTTTCTGATACGAGCATCTCTCTTTTGAGGTGGGTATCTCTGACTAATCTCTTTAGATATTGTCATATTGCTATGCATGGTTTGCTATAGATAGCAGTAGGTTTATACGTTTACCTGCTTTAATATATCTTTACTTGACATCTGTAGCTTATTCTTAAGATTATCTCCCTCTAGTTCCATACCGTCTCGATGGTTGTCATGTGTGTATACGTGCATAGATGTTGTGATATGTCCTCTCACATTTGACATTGATGGATCACTAATTACTTTGCCAGTATACCTAGTAGGTTACTTGTATCCCATGATATAGGATTCAAACATATATATAGCACACTGAGATGATAGATGAGGACTTGGTGGATGTTGTATGTGTTAGTATCATCACCATTCTTGCATTGTTGTATGCTGACGATCATCGACTCCTATGTAGTCTGAGCCCATCACCAGTTACATGAGGATATGCACACACATCCACTCAGGGGTAGTGGCTACCATAGAGTGTGTGCATTTGTCCTATATTGCTCCGCTCGGCCACTATTTGGAGGGTGGTTCCAGAGCGTGGTAGCAGCCAGGGATCCCTTCTCGTCCTGAGATATGAGAAGATGAAAGTGAGACTCCCCCATTACTTGGGGTAGGAGGGTGCCCTCCGCCAACATCCTGTCCACTTGGTCACTCAAGAGTAGTGATAGCAGGGTGCGTACAATTGTCATAGCCCTACCCACGCAAACGTTCATTTATGATAGGTGGGCGGTGGCATGACTGGTGTCAAGGGTGACACATGTCATTGCACCATTTGCATATTTTTCATCGTGCATTTGTTTATGCTTGCTACATTTTGATTGAAATGCATATACTAGAAACATGTATACCTTGGATTATGTGTTGTACTTGTTCTATAGGGTTTGTTTCCACCACCCTGCAGGATAGATGGATTATGGTATGTACCTATATTCAGTATCTTCAATGTATACATTTTTCTATTGTACATATGAGATTGTATCAGCGTGACTCTTACTACTAGTATAGCTTACTATGTATATCTGTTTAGGTATCCACTGAGTTCGTTTGGACTCACACCGTTGCCTATGATTTTATTTCAGGTTGAGATACTTGGAGTTGCCAAAAGAGCCTAGCAGCCAGTCCCTACCCATTGCGACGACATGGTTTTGTTTTGTACTTGGCAATGCTTTTATTTCATATTTCTTTTAGTGATTTGTATATGTCTTGTGAGTGTTGTTGTGTGCCCTAAGGGGTTTTCTGTATTGGTTGTTTTGTCGTAAGTTGGATCGGTCCGTAGTCAGGTATGGTTTATTATGTTTTATTGTTATGGTTATCTTGCTTTTATGTTGCGTCTATATATTTTGAGGCCTGAGGCCAAATTTATACTGTGTGTGATGTTTGTATGCATAAATTGTCTGTCGGACAGGGGAAGTGTTGTCCGATTTTATATTGGACCATCGACTCCTGGGTCTCGGGGCGTGACATAAACTTAACTCAAACCTAATTTTATAACTCAACTAAACTAAAGTTTTTCATTTAATCTTGGACTAAATATTCATTTTTAATCTGTAAGAAAGCAAATGGATATTGAACAGTGGGTGCTCTAAACACATAACTGAGATCCCACCAACCTTACCGAGTTAAAATACAAAATCCTAGGAACCGTTGCATTTGTAAATAACGTTAAACTTAAGGTAATTGGCATAGGTAATATTGGCATATCTAATTTCATTATTAAAAGAGTACTACTTGTTGAGAATTTTTAATTTAATCTGCTCAATATTAGTCAATTGTGTGATAGCGGTTATAAGGTTATGTTTCGATCAACTGAATGTGTGATTAAACACACTAACAATCCTGGTAAAACACTTAAGGGACTTAGGCATAATAATATTTATGTAATTAAGCTTACCAGACCCTTAGAAAATTGTTTTTTAACCCAAAATCAGCAAACCTGGCTTTGGCATAGAAGACTTGCACATACACATTTTAGAAGGTTATCAAACTTAAATGGCATAGTTAGAGGCATACAAAAACTACTTAATCTTGAGTCAACAATCTGTAATGCTTGCCAACAAGGAAAAAAAACCAAATCAACTCACAAATCAACCAATCAAATAGAAATTAAATCAATACTTGAATTAATTCACGTAGATCTATTTGACTCACATGGAATTAAGCCTATAAATGGAAGTCTCTATTTTCTAGTAATTATTGATAATTATTCAAGATTTACATGGGTTAAGATCTTAAAAAGTAAAGATTGAACTTTTGAAATATTTTATCATTTTTGCAAACAAACAGAAAATGAAAGGGATTAAAAATTAAAAGAATTAGGAGTGATAATGGTGGTGAATTTAAAAATAAAAAATTCATCCAATTTTGCATAGAAAATGAATATGTTAATGAATTCTCTTATCCTAAAACACCACAATAAAATGGAATTGTGTAAAGAAAAGTTAGAACCCTACAAGAAGCAACAAGAACAATGCTTAACGAATATAGCTCACCAAAATATCAGAGACCGAAGCTGTTAGTGTAGCATGTTATGTTCAAAATAGAACAACCATTAATAAAACCTCAGAAAAACATCTTTTGAAATCTATTACAATAAATTACCTAATATTAAATACTTCAAAGTTTTTGGGTATAAGGTTTATATCCTAAATACAAGAGAATACCTAGGAAAATTCACTTCTAAGGTTGAAATTGAAATTTTTGTTGGTTACTTGCTTACTAGTAGAACCTATAGAGTCTAAATAACAACACCTTAAAAATTGAAGAAATCACAAATGTTATATTTGATGAATCTAAGGACTCTAATTAAACCCAATATAAACTTATTGATTTTGTGAGGTCTAGTACTATTGACTTAGAGACAAGTCAAATAGAAGACCAAGAAGATAATTTAGTTGAGATAGATCACAACCAACAAAGACAAAAATTCACATGTATCAGTTCAGCTCTCCCAACAAATCAAATAATAGGTGATCCACACCTAAGGGTTCAAAGTAGATCTCCTTTAGGAACCTAAGTTAAATTACCTTGATATCTAAAATTAAACCCAAAACTATAGAAGAGTCATTACTTGACCCTGATTGGATTATAGCTATTCAAGAGAAATTAGCTCAATTTGAACGTAGTGGTGTTTGGGATTTAGTACCTTTGCCCAAAACAAAAACTTTATTGAAACAAAATGAGTATTTAGGAATAAACTAAATGAACAAGGTGAAACAGATAGGAATAAGGCAAGATTAGTTGCTAAAGGCTTTAGCCAAGTAGAAGGTCTTGACTATGATGAAACCTATGCCCCAATAGCTAGACTTGAATCCATTAGAATGCTTTTAAGGTATGCAACCCATAAGGGATTGAGACTTTATCAAATGGATATTAAATCAACCTTCCTAAATGGCCTAATTAAGGAAGAGGACTATATAGGGCAATCACCTGGCTTTGAAGACCTAGAACACCCTAACTATGTTTATAAACTTAAAAAGACATTATACAGACTAAAACATGCTCCTAGAGCTTGGTATGAAAGATTAACCAATTACCTAGTATCAAAAGGATTTAACCAAGGTCGAGTTTGTTGAGGTAATCGATGGTTCGGAGTGACCATGAATTTTGATGTTTGGGCAAAGGGTTTAAGTTAGGTTTTCCCTTGTGTACTATTATGTGTATGTGAGTGTGCAAGATCTACATGTTTACACATATTGACTCATCTGGACGGCTTCGGTACGGTGAAGGGTTGCATGGAGACAAGCTGGAGGCTTATGTGCATCTGAGGGACCTTGGATAGCAGGGATGATGAGCCGAGGGGTGCGGACTTCGAGGCATACGTGAAGGATGGCATGGGGACAAGCTGGAGGCTTGTGTGCATCCGAGGGATGAGGGCCGAAGATGATGAGGGTGCGGAGGCAAGAGTTAAGGCTACTGGTGGAGAGCCAGCTGAGGCAAGGACAAGAGCCGAGGGAGGAGGACTCCAAGGGCAAGCCGGGAAGTGGACTTCAAAGGGCACATGATAAGTACCATTTTTGTTATTATTTTAGATGTTAAAATCCATGTTTGACCCATGTTTTTATTGCTTAATTCTGACTTTACCCTAGGTTTTGGAACTTTATCTTATTTTGGACTTAATTGCAAAATTACCTTAAAATGGATTAATTGGCCACTAAATTTTGGATCTATTTTTGTAGGCACCAAAGGTTCAAAGACTTAGGGCATATTGGGTCAAACTTGAGTCGGAAGTGACCTGGATCCGATTATCAAGCCTACGATTAATCCGGGCCGTCCGATTCAAGAGCGGCTAGATCTGAGCCATCCGGGACGATCTGAAGCAATCCGAGCTAGGGTTAGGGTTGATCAAGCTCTATGATCAAGATCTGAAGGTTTCATCCCAATCAGAGCTAAATCAACCGTTGAATCAAGCAAGGAGGGCTCTAGAGCGTCCAATCACAGATAGAGTTGATCTGGACCATCCGTGGCACATCTGGAGGATCCGAGCTACCACAAGGCAGATCCTGACCCCAGATCATCATCATAAAAGTTTGGCTCAAATCAGACCAAGATCTACCGTTGGATTTCATCAAAGCAATCTGAGCCGTCCATTGGTTATTACTTAAGGAAATTTCGCCCGCAGTCTTCCTTGTCGCGTCTTCTTCGCCGCAACTGAGTTCTTCAGCTAGTTTTAGTTTTCTTCAGCAATTTCTTCATCCAAGGGGCGCGACCCCTCAATTCCAACTGCAGTTCATCATCTGAATCTTTGGAAGAAGGCATCGATCAAGAATTCTTCTCAAATTTCATCCGGACAGAGCTTGTTGAGGGTTTCGCAATCTCTGTGGTCCGAGCACTGAGATCTTCGCCACAATCCATTTCTGATGATCTGAGGCACTTGTAGGGGTTCTCAGGTGACCTTAGGTTGTTTCCAAATCACCATCGCAGCTCCACAAACGAAGATTGAAGCATTTGGATTGGAATTCTCCCAGCTGAAGTAGTTTGAGCAGATTTGATGAATTGAAGCTTAATTCCACTGATTTGCTGTGCCTAGGGGTTCGAAGCCAGCTCTTGATTGACAACCAAGAAGATTTCGAGCTAGGGGAGAATTGAGGAGTAGTTATCTAGCTAATTTTCCTGTTTTTGTAGCTGTAATTTCGTTACTGTCACGTTCTGTTTCTGCAATTTTAATTTCAGCTGCTGTAGTGAACCTTTCGGATTTAATTCTGCTTAATTAGTGGTTTTAATCTGTTCTTCTATTAGTTAGCTAGTTTGTTTAGTTAATTCTCCACTTAATTTTACTTGTTTTGCAATTTTATGCTTGAGTATCAGCTGTGCCATAGTTCTTTCTGCGTGCCAAGTTTGATTTCTGATTTTTACATCTTATTTCAATTTTGATTCTTGTTTAGTCCAATCCCTGAAATTAGAGATCACAATCAGTGTGTTAATATAGTGAATCGAAGTTCATTTCTCAGCTGGTTTTTATTTCTGAATTTTCGTTCAGTTTTGATGTATCAAACCCCAATTCTGCAGTATCCCATTTTATTTCTGAACTTTCAGCTTCAACTCATCAAGAAATTGTGTCAAGTGAGCTTAGTTCTCACTTCTGAACTCACTGCAGTTGGTTCAATTCCATAGCAATGGAAATCAGATTCTGAATCTGGTTTCCAACTCATGTATCAGCTCTTCCTTGCGTTTCAGCCTCCATTTCTGTACAGTCCCATTTATTTCTGCAATACAATTATTTTGCATGCCTTAGTTTGAATCTGTTCGAGTGTGTATCAGTGAGATCTGAGTTGGAATTCTATTGCATTCGAATTTAGTGGTTTTATCTGGTTTTAGCATCCCAATCAGTTTTCGAATTATGCAAGACAATTCTACATTTCTGCATTTCCGCATACAGCCCTTGCAATCCTGATTTCTGCACTTGGTTCTGCATCCCTGCAGTCAAACTTTCTGCATTTCTGAACTTCCATTACTGTATTCGAATTGCTACAACATTCATGGACTGTTTCTGCCAAAAACATGGATTGTTCTGAGCTTATTATGCTAATGCCTTAGCATCAGTTTTTGTTTATCAATAAATTGTTGCTGACTTCATGTTTCTGCTCACTTGGTCTGCATTTGATCCATATCTACACATCAATAGCTTTGCTTGAATTGCATCCAGTCCATGAGATCTGAAATGCAGCAATTATTCCTGTACTAAATTCGATTCTGAGTTGTGCAGCTGCAAACACTCACTGATTTTGTATCAAGCTAAACTAAGTAGCTGAATTTACATCGTACCTAGATTTGGTGGCATGTATCTTGTATCAGGTGAGCTCTACAATGACCTTGCATCAAACTGTCTATAGATTGTCTAGTATTTGGTTGTTTTGAATGGCAAAACCTTAAGCTACACTCTGCATTAGTGAGTCTCGGAATTAGTTTTGATTTCCTGAAGTTTGCAAAATTGCATAAGTTGATTTACTTGCTCTTTGGTTGAATTACTAATTGCTATCACCTTGTTTGGTCCCTTAGTTTGGTTTTCTCTATTTTAATTGCAATTGCATTTCCAAATTTACAACCCAAAACCTAAATCACATTCGAAACCCAAATTCACAAACGACACATAAACACAAGCTCGAATCACACAACGTCAACTAGTCCCTGAGAAAAATACGACCTGTGGCCCCTATATTACATTTTCATACTTTTGAGTTGTAAAAGGGTTTCCAGCATTTCATTGATATTTAAATTTGATGAGCCCATACATTTCGTGACAAATTAAATTAGTATATTTGGGCTAGTCAGCACACATGAAGGGTGGCATGGAGGTAAGTCGAGGACTTGCGTGCGCATTTGAGGGACGATAGTCGGTGGAAGACGACTTCAAGGGGCAAGCCAAAGGAGTGGACCTGAAGGCACGCGTGGAGGAGGGTCAAGAGAGTGAGTAGAAGTGTTGTTGTAAGCTGAGCAGTCGACCGGGGTTTGTCCAGTCGACTGCCAAAACTAACTGTAGGTTCTGGACCCTAGACCAGTCGACTGCCATTTTGGCAGTCGACTAGTAATGTAATGCCCGACCTTATATCTACCCTAAAGGCGGGGTTACGGGTCCATACATTCATATCATTTATCATGCTAAGCATGTATATCAAGTAGAAATGTAGCATGAGTTATCTAGCCTTAGACACATGCAAGAGAAACATTCATAAGCAACAGGAAATAGGAACTCTATAGCATATCACTTAGCATGCATACAACAAGAATTAGACATCTAATGATAGTGTTATCTAATCATGACATAAGTTTCATATCTCTAAACTTGGCCAACAGTAGAGTAGTCATAATCATCACACAATCAGAATATAGTAAGATAACTTGCAATCTTTTAGTGGAAGCAATTTAGATTCTAGACAAAAATGGTAGATAAGAATCCTTCTTTCTTTCCCGAGCCATCACCACACACATCTTTTAGCTTTCCCTCTGCCTCTTCCTTTAGTTCAAGTATTTCTTACCGCTATCTGCAGCATAAGAAAAACAACACGAACTAGTAAGCAAAACATGCTTAGTAAGAATCCGGGCCTACTCGCAAAAATCCATATCAATTCATCAATATCATGTACACAGTAATCAAGATAGAATTATAAGCATCATAAGCATCACATCAAATATTTCTAAGTACTTTACAGAACAAGATTATCACATAATGAGAGAATGCTTTTCAAAAGGTTCCATAAAGGTAAGTACTTAAAAATATAGTATCATCTAGGGCCCAGTTGTAGTACCACATCAAGCGCGTTCCCTAATGAGTTGGGGTAGCGAGCTACCAATCTAATTAGGGCAGGACCCTTCCGTCCTACCAATGCCATGACCTTCAGTTAACATGCACATTGGATTTTGTTTAACGACCCCCTTCCGAGTCGGGTACACAACTTCAAAGTAAAGTATCTTAACATGCAATTACACATATATGTATATGCTTAAAGGTACTCCTAATAACATCTTAAAGGGACACACCACTCATCAAGGGTGCTCATGATCCCCTAGGGACACACCACACATTTAGGGGTGCTCTTGATCCCAGTTTCAATAGAGTATCCCTTTTCAAGCATATTATCAAACACATCATGTTCATGTCATAAGGGTGCCCCATGGGCTATAAGGCATGCTTTTATACCTAACAAGATAGGTCACATAAATTATACACACATCATATAAGTAGTAGCATGCTTCATGATTTCATTAAGTACTTCCCAACCCTAGAACTAGGGTTGGCCTAAAGTTACAAGTAAAGGGAATTTTCTTCTTCTTTTTTTTTCATCCAATTAAGGCATACATTCATCACATATATATCCATATCATGCATTCTATTAACATGGCATACATTAGAGGTAGATGACCTTCCCTAAGCTAGGGTTCCATGATGTGGCCGAAAGTTGCAAGTAAGGAGTTTGGTTTTCCAAGCAAGCATTCATTCAAGCATTTCTACAAACACCTCAAGTGCATTTCATGTTAACAATTGAAACATGGTTTATACCTCAAAGGGGGGTTAGCTTCCACTAACCCTAAATTACAAGGGGTGGCCGAATGATAAGGTGGGGGTTTTTAGGGTTTTTGGACAAGTCATCATTCACAAAACAATACACATGTATACAACATTTATTTAGCATGCATGGCATGCATCAAGAAGTGATTCACTTCACAACCCCAAGGGAACCAAGTTTGGCCGAAACCTTGTAGGGCACTAAACCCTAATTTTTGTCTTCTCAAAAATTTGGAAACAACACATATGTGTATAAAGTCCCTAGGGGTACTAGCATGTATCAAGGTTTGATCAAAAACCCCTCTCTTGACCTCCACCACAAGGGTGGCCGAAACCTTCCTCAAGGAAGGTCCTTGTGATTTTTCAAAAGAATAAAACAAGCAAACATCCAATAGCAATTATGCCACAGGCGAGAGGACACTTACTTCCTTGCGCTGGAATTTCACCTTCTCTTTAAACCGTAGGGTACCCTAGACTTGGAGGGCAAGTGAAAATCCTTTTTGCTAGAACTTCTCTAAACTCTTTGGCCCTAATAGAGGGCAAGACCTTGGAGGGTCTTCTTCCTTCCAAATTCCCTAGGGTTAGAACCCTAGGGTGGTGCTTTTCGAAAATGGAAAGGGAGAGAGGGCTCTTGGTGTTTTCGAAAATGAAGTGGGGAAGAAGAAGAGGAAGTGTAACTTCCTTCCCCCCTCTCTTATTTATACTCTTATCATGAAAAGACATGTCTCTTCGCTTCCCCGAATTCAACAAGAATGTTTCTTATCCTCTCTACAAGAAACATAGCTTGGTTCATTGGTTATGACATGGTGAAATTTTGGGGTGTTACAATCCTACACACCTTATAAAAAGTTCGTCCCCGAACTTTAAA
>JAGFNQ010005773.1:141248-215462 GCA_024364735.1 Boesenbergia rotunda | reverse complement strand
CGGTAACGAAGAACTGATTTTTCATTCCTATTATACTATTACTGTACTCAAATAGTGAATATTCATTTATTAAAAAAATAAATAAATGATTACAATCTTAAGGTGATTGCCTTAGGACACTTCTCTCATGTCACTAACAAACTCCCACTTGGCCTAATGCCAATCGCTACGGTATCCAATATCACAGGCTCTAACATGACCCTCAAACTTACTTTGAGGCAAGGTCTTAGTTAAAGGATCCGCTAAATTCCTTTCAGTGGGAATTTTCTCAATTTGTATATCATTCCTACTTATAATCTCTCTGATCAGATGATAGCGGCGAAGCACATGTTTGAATCGCTGATGAGACCTTGGTTCCTTTGCTTGTGCAATAGCTCCATTGTTGTCGCAGTAAACCGGTATTGCTTCATCAATGGTTGGAACCACACCAAGTTCTGAGACAAACTTCTTGATCCAGACTGCTTCCTTTGCTGCTTCCGAAACTGCAATATATTCCGCTTCCGTGGTAGAATCTACTACGGTGTCTTACTTGGAACTTTTCCAGCTTACTGCGCCTCCATTTAGAATAAATATGTATCCGGACTGAGATTTGGAGTTATCCTTATCTGTCTGGAAACTAACATCTGTATATCCACGTATTCTCATATCACCTTCTCCATATATTAGGAACACATCCTTAGTTCTTCTTAAGTACTTGAGGATTGTCTTGATAGCCGCCCAATGATCCATTCCTGGATCAGACTGGTATCTTCTTGTGACGCTCAGAGCATATGATACATCGGGCCTAGTACATAACATAGCATACATGATAGATCCTATTGCGGATGCATAAGGAATCTTATTCATGAAAATCCTCTCGTCTTCTGTGCGTGGACACATAGACTTTGAAAGGTTGATCCCATGTCTGATGGGAAGGTAACCTTTCTTGGATTCCGACATGCTAAACCTTTCTAGCACTCGGTCTATATATGTAGACTGCGAAAGACCAAGCAACCGTTTTGATCTATCTCTATAGATTCTAATCCCAAGGATATAGGTTGCTTCTCCCAGGTCTTTCATGGAGAAAGTTTTGGACAATCAAATTTTAACTGACTGTAAGACTGATATATCGTTTCCTATAAGTAAAATGTTATCGACATATAACACTAGGAATACGACTGCACTCCCACTAACCTTCTTGTATACACAAGGTTCGTCAGGATTTTGTGAGAAATCAAACTCTTTGATTGTCTCATCAAAACGGATGTTCCAGCTCCTGGATGCTTGCTTTAGTCCATATATGGATCGTCGAAGCTTGCATACTTTGGTTTTATTAACCGATGTGAAACCTTCAGGTTGTATCATGTATACATCCTCAAGCAGGTTTCCATTAAGGAAAGCTGTTTTCACATCCATTTGCATATCTCATAATCATAATGAGCTGCTATGGCCAGGAGCATCCGAATGGATTTAGCATAGCTACTGGCGAATAGGTTTCGTCATAATCAATTCCTTGTTTCTGACGATATCCTTTTGCCACTAATCTAGCCTTAAAGGTAACAACATTACCTTCCATGTCGGTTTTCTTCTTGAAAACCCACTTGCACCCTATGGGCTTAATCCCTTCAGGTGGGTTAACCAAGTCCATACTTGATTTTCGTACATGGAATCCATTTCCGACTTCATGGCTTCAAGCCATTTATCCCTTTCTGAATTTTCAGAACATCTTCATAACTGATAGGTTCGTCATCGTTAATGAGTAACACGTCGTTCGATTCACTTATGAGAAATCCGTATCTCTCTGGAATATTGCGTGTCCTATCAGACCTACGAAGAAGTGGTGTTGTTTTAGGTTCAACTGATAGCTCATCATTATGAGTTATTGGTTGTGGGTCTAGACTAGGTGTCTCTGTAATGTCTATTGGAGTTTCTTGAACTTCTTCAAGTTCAATGCTACTCCCACTGTTTTCTTGTAAAAGAAATTCTTTTTCCAGAAATACAGCATGCCTTGAAACAAACACCTTTTGTTCCAAGGGATGATAGAATTGGTAACCCTTCGTTTCCTTAGGGTATCCAATAAATAGACATTTATCAGACTTAGCATCCAATTTGTCTGATACAGTCCGCTTTACATAAGCAGGACAACCCCATATCTTTAGGTGAGATAAATGAGGTTTCTTACTATTCCACGTCTCATATGGAGTAGTAGAGACTACCTTGGTCGGGACTCTGTTTAGTAAGTAAACAGCTGCTTAAGCGCATAGCCCCAAAGGATTTTGGAAGAGTTGCATGATTCATCATAGATCTAACCAAGTCCATCAAGGTTCGGTTACGCCTCTCAGATACACCATTATGCTGTGGTGTATATAGCGGAGTCCATTGAGACAATATCCCATTATCCCTAAGATAATCTTGAAACTCTTGACTTAAGTATTCACCACCCCGATCGGATCGAAGTATCTTAATACTTTTGCCAAGCAGTTTCTCTACTTCACTTCTGAACTCTTTGAATTTCTCAAAAGCTTCAGATTTGTGTTTCATTAAGAACACATACCCGAATCGTGAGTGATCATCGATAAAGGTAATGAAGTAGCTATAACCTCCTTGTGCAAGAGTTGACATTGGTCCACATACATCAGTATGTATTAGACCAAGCAAATCTCCCACTGGTTTACCTTTTCCGGAAAAGGGTAATTTGGTCATCTTGCCTTTTAAGCATGATTCGCATGTATCAAATGAACCGGGTTCAAATGATTCCAGAATTTCACATCGGTGTAATTTGGTCATGCGTTTTTTACTTACATGGCCAAGACGACAATGCAATGTATAGGAGTCTATTTGATTATCTATTTGAGCACGTTTGTTGCTAACTTTGATATTGAAAACCTCACCAGATAAATCTAACGTGTAGATTGTAACGCCCGACCTTATATCTACCCTAAAGGCGGGGTTACGGGTCCATACATTCATATCATTTATCATGTTAAGCATGTATATCAAGTAGAAATGTAGCATGAGTTATCTAGCCTTAGACACATGCAAGAGAAACATTCATAAGCAACAGGAAATAGGAACTCTATAGCATTTCACTTAGCATGCATACAACAAGAATTAGACATCTAATGATAGTGTTATCTAATCATGACATAGGTTTCATATCTCTAAACATGGCCAACAGTAGAGTAGTCATAATCATCACACAATCAGAATATAGTAATACAACTTGGGATCTTTTAGTGGAAGCAATTTAGATTCTAGACAAAAATGGTAGATAAGAATCCTTCTTTCTTTCCCGAGCCATCACCACACACATCTTTTAGCTTTCCCTCTGCCTCTTCCTTTAGTTCAAGTATTTCTTACCGCTATCTGCAGCATAAGAAAAACAACACGAACTAGTAAGCAAAACATGCTTAGTAAGAATCCGGGCCTACTCGCAAAAAATCCATATCAATTCATCAATATCATGTACACAGTAATCAAGATAGAATTATAAGCATCATAAGCATCACATCAAATATTTCTAAGTACTTTACAGAACAAGATCATCACATAATGAGAAAATACTTTTCAAAAGGTTCCATAAAGGTAAGTACTTAAAAATATAGTATCATCTAGGGCCCAGTTGTAGTACCACATCAAGCGCGTTCCCTAATGAGTTGGGGTAGCGAGCCACCAATCTAATTAGGGCAGGACCCTTCCGTCCTACCAATGCCATGACCTTCAGTTAACATGCACATTGGATTTTGTTTAACGACCCCCTTCCGAGTCGGGTACACAACCTCAAAGTAAAGTATCTTAACATGTAATTACACATATATGTATATGCTTAGAGGTACTCCTAATAACATCTCAAAGGGACACACCACTCATCAAGGGTGCTCATGATCCCCTAGGGACACACCACACATTTAGGGGTGCTCTTGATCCCAATTTCAATAGAGTATTCCTTTTCAAGCATATTATCAAACACATCATGTTCATGTCATAAGGGTGCCCCATGGGCTATAAGGCATGCTTTTATACCTAACCAGATAGGTCATATAAACTATACACACATCATATAAGTAGTAGCATGCTTCATGATTTCATTAAGTACTTCCCAACCCTAGAACTAGGGTTGGCCGAAAGTCACAAGTAAGAAATTTGGTTTTCCAATCAAGCATTCATTCAAGCATTTCTACAAACACCTCAAGTACCTTTCATGTTAACAATTGAAACATGGTTTATACCTCAAAGTGGGGTTAGCTTCCACTAACCCTAAATTACAAGAGGTGGCCGAAACATTGTAGGGTAGGGTAGGCTAGGTTTTTGACATCCAATCTTCACACAAGCATTTACACAAACATTTTATCTACAATACTAATCATGGACATATCATAGGATAGCATGCAACCAAAAACCCTAGCCTTTCTCCTCTTGGCCGAAAGTTGTAGGGTACCAAACCCTAATTTTGTCTTCTCAAAAATTTGGAAAACAACACACATGTATACAACATTTGTTTAGCATTCATGACATGCATCAAGAAGTGATTCACTTCACAACCCCAAGGAACCCAAGCTTGGCCGAAACCTTGTAGGGTACCAAAACCCTAATTTTTGTTCTCTCAAAAATTTGGAAACAACACATATGTGTATAAAGTCCCTAGGGCACTAGCATGTATCAAGGTTTGATCAAAAACCCTTCTCTTGACCTCCACCACAAGGGTGGCCGAAACCTTCCTCAAGGAAGGTCCTTGTGATTTTTCAAAAGAATAAGACAATCAAACATCCAATAGCAATTATGCCGCAGGCGAGAGGACACTTACATCCTAGCGCTGGAATTTCACCTTCTCTTAAACCGTAGGGTACCCTACACTTGGAGGGTATGTGAAAATCCTTTTCTTCCAAATTTTCTCTAGGGTTCCTTGGACTTGGTAGAGGGCAATGGCACTTGTACTTTCCTTCTTGCAATTGCCCTAGGGTTAGAACCCTAGGGTTGGAATTTCGAAAAGGAAGGAGGAAGGGCTAGGCTCGGTAAGGAAGAAGAAGGGAGGAAGAAGAATGAAAAAAAAAACTTCTTTCTAACTTCCTTCTCTTACTCCTATTTATACACCTCTTGTGAAGAGACATGTCTCTTCATTGCCCAAGCCTTAACAAGCATGTCTCCCCTTCTCCTAACATGAAACACCCATTAGAGCATTTGGTTAGGAAGAGTTAGTGCAAGTGATAGGTCCAAGGTTCAATCCTTGCTTCCTCCACTTTGCACTTTCTTTTTATCACCTCTTGCTAACTCATTTCCAAGCCCAATAAGCCAAGCCCAATATACATTTCATGAATATAATATTTCATGCATTCATGACATTTCATAGAATATGATTGCATGAAATTTACATCATTTCATTATAAACATTTTTCTCCATACATCGTCATGATATTACATTAAAAATTTGGGGTGTTACATAGATACCATTGTATAAAGTTCCGGTCCCATAAAGAACACCATTTAAAGTTATGTAACAGCAATTGTTACTAAAAGTTAAATGATAACCCTTTTCATTCAAGCATGAAATAGATACAATATTCTTTATTAACGAAGGAACAAAATAACAATTATCCAATTCTAAGACAAGTCCAGTAGGGAGCTTTAGTAAATATGTTCCGTTGGCAACAGCAGCAATCTTTGCTCCATTTCCAACTCGCAAATTCGCTTCTCCCTTGACGAGTCTTCTTCTATTCCTTAGCCCCTGTATGTCATTACATATATGTGAGCTACACCCAGTATCAAGTACCCAAGTGGACGAGGAAATAGAGTGACATTCAATAACGAAGATACCTAAAGAGGATGGGGCATCGGATGCCTTCTTCTTCAAGGACTCAAGATAAACCTTGCAGTTTCTTCGCCAGTAACCCTCCTTGCCGCAGTGATGGCAAGTGCCTTTTGGTGCCTTTTCAGTCTTTTTGGCCTTTTTCTTCTTTCCCTTATTCTGTTCTTTGGGCTTCCTCTTAGAGCCTTTCTTTGAGGAACCAACTAAAAGTACCGTCTTCTGATCCTGCTTTACAGAAGGCTTTACAGTCTTCAGCAGGTTGAGCAACTTAGGAATGGTAGTCTCCAGCTTGTTCATCCGATAGTTCATCACAAATTGTGAGTAACTCTTGGGCAAAAAATGCAGAATTAAGTCAACACTTAGTTCGTGATCCATTGCAAATCCGAGTGTGCCTAGTCGCTCAATGTACCCCAACATCTTCAACACAAACTGTGAGACAGAAGTGCCTTCCTGCATTTTAGAGGTGAAGAGGAGTCTGGAGACCTCGAACCTTTCGGATCTCGCCTGCTCGTCAAACAGCTCATGAAGATGGAAGATGATGGTATGGGCATCCATATGCTCATGCTGCTTTTGCAGCTCAGGTACCATAGCGGCCAGCATATTGCAACTCGCAAGTTCAGAATAGACCACATGTTTCTGATAGGGCACTAATTGGTCTGGAGTTGCATCTTCTTGAGGATGGTTGGGAAGTTGTTCTTCAAGGACATAAGCAAGCTTTTCTGCCTTGAGGACTATCCTCAGGTTTCGAAACTAGTCCATGAAGTTTGGCCCAGTCAGCTTATTGGTGTCCAAAATGGAACGCAAATTCAGAGAAGACATGATCAAGTGATTATCCTAGAAATACAAATTGAGCTTATGTGAGAAGAATGATAAAGAATGCATCAATATACATTAATTAAATCCTATTTATTTTTCGAATTGAATAACCCTTTTTATCAATTCGGGAGATCGTAGGAATATCTCCAAATAGGTTGATATCCAACCATAGATAAGAACAACCATGGCTAGAGTCCATCAAGTTATTCTTAGCTATGAAGGTAGGTAATTATACCGATTACATATTATACATATGTAACTATCACATTATGCTATCAACTAATTGAATGTTTGCATAAATCATTGGGTTGTTAACTCATTAACAAGTATGCAACAATATACATAGCACCCAACTGCACCTCTCTTTACATCGACCTTGGCTGTGGCACAACAAATCGATGCTCCAAGCTTAAGGCTGACCCATTAATCAAGAAATAGTTTTAATATGGTTGGAGCTCATTCAACCGTTTAGTCAGGCTTGGATGTGTCCAACAACCAAAACTAAGGATTGACCTCTGACTCCAACTATATTAATCATAAACTAATTCTATGGTTTGAACATGTTGAGGTTCAAGCCGGGCATGGATGTGTCCATCAACCCAAACGAGAAACAAAACTCCGGTTCTAACCATATTAATGGAAGGTGTTGGCCTTAATATTTTGTAAGGGGTTTTGGGTCTCATCCTTTTCCTTTTAAGCACATTCATGACATATAATTATGTCATGTTCTAACGATTTCTTTAATAAAGTATGTATGTGACTTAATTTATCAAGTCTCATTAATTGAATTAGGAACCGGATTTCCTAATTCTAATTTCACACTTTATTCAAGGAATTGTTTTGGGAAACAATTTTCTAAATTGTCATAATCAATTTCGGAAATAATATGTTTAAGACTTTGATTTCTATAAATCAAATCTTATTAAATTAAGAGACAGATTCCCTTAATTCAACCACATATTATTTTCATAAAAATCTTATTTAAGGAAATAAACTCTATAGGAAATAATTTTTCCTAATTAATTTTGGAGACAATAATATGTAAGAGCATCACCTCATAAATCAAATAAGGAAATTATCGTTTGAGAATCACCTCAAAAATTTCTAAGATTTGATCACATTTTTTATTTATGGATAATTAATTACAACAAATTATTTACTTTGGGTGGCTCCCCGAGGCACTCCCCAAAGAAAAGAAATTTGTTGTAAATCTAATTTGGTCTGCTCCCTGAGGCATAACCAAATTAAACTTGACAATTAAAGAACTTGTTAATAATATAATTTGGATGGCTCCCCGAGGCCTACCCAAATCAATTTTAACAATTCATATTCAAAATAGAAAATTAAATTATAACAACTAACTTTAATTTGGATGGCTCCCTGAGGCACTCCCCAAAGTAAAGAATTTTGTTAATAATTTAAAACCCAATTTGAATTTAATTGTCAATTAATGTTTCCATAAAATGTCTAGACTTTCATGAAAAGAAAGTGCCCAAAATTACGAGCTTTCCATAAATGGAAAGTTTCCAAAATTAAAAGATTTTCAGAATTATTGTAAGTTTCTGGTACAAAGAAAACCTACGTATTTCCAAAATTAGGAAATTTTCAAAATTGGAAAGTTTCCAAAAATGAAAAGTTTTCACAATTATCATAAAATTTCAGAAACAGAGATATTTCAAAAGTTTGCGAAATTTCATGTGGATTTCCAAACTTTGAAATTCCTAAATCTAAAATTTACCATAATTGGAAAGTTTCCATAATTGGAAAAATTTCCAAAATTGAGATCATGACAAAGTTTTCCGCAAAACAATTATATGATTATGTCGAACACTAACTGGCTCTGATACCACTGTTGGGACCGGGTGCATGCCGACGCGGACACGTATTGTAATTATTACATAATTACATGCAGCGGAAACAAAAACATGAATAATTTCCTAAATTATTCTAACACATATCCTAAGCATGCAATGTGTTCACATAATCGTAATATAAAATTTTTATAGAAAAGGAAATTACTCTACGAATTACCTTGCGTAACTTGGAAGAAGGGACGAGATCCAACCGTTAGCGTCCCTTGAAAGCTCCGCCTCTATTCGTATCCACGCCGAGTATCATCTGGATGACTTCGCTAAGCCACGAGTTTCGTGTTCACGAGAACTACTAGATTCTCCGTGAACACGACGAAAACTGAGAGAGTAATCAAATCGAAAGACTCACCACCAAGGTTGGCCGAAGAGGAAGATCGTCGCAAGGAAGAACTTCGTCGCCTTAATGCTTCTCCTTGTGCTCACGGCAAGAAGAAAGAAGGAAGGCCTATATAGGGAGAGGTTTCTTAATACCCAAGTAAACCTCTCCTTGATTATGGAATAATTTCTTAATCAATCCATAATCAAGGCTCTCATGATCAAGCTTCCTCTTCTTGATTATGGAATAATTTCTCAATCAATCCATAATCAAGGCTCTCTTTCTTTTGACATGATTATATAAAATTTATAAAACAAACCAACCATTGGTTCATTATATAAAAATTTATAAAATAAACCATCCATTGGTTCATTATAAAAATTTATATATAGAAAATTTATATAACCTTTTATAAAATAAACCAACCTTTGGTCTATTTTATAAAACATACCAAAATAGCCTTATCCTCTTATGGTGGTGGCCAGCCATGACAAGAAGAGAGGAGGCCCCCTTCTTGGTCGGCCCATCTAACCCCAATTGGATCAAATTCCTTAATGAAATAAACTTATTTAATTCACCCATTAAGTCTTTAAAAAACTTAGCCATTCTATGCTTCCGATGCGTCTGAAATAAATTCAGTTTTGACTATTGTTTGGACTTACCAAAAATAGTCTATCTCGATTGGAGAATCCAATTCTCAACTCGTTTTAAATCCTTCGAATTACTCGTTATGCGTGTGACCAAATAGGCTTTCAATTTATGTTGGCCGTCCATAATTAACTAATTAATTATAGAACGATCATGAGTGGCACCTAGTAGTACATCATGATCCCCAATTAATTGAAAGATCAACGGTTGATCTCAGAAATGATTCTAAAACCCTTCAGCAGCTATAATGAATCGTGCCCCATTCCCTTCACCATCTTATACCCTCTTGGTTCAGGACATGGTCTATGTGTGTCAGTCCCCACTAGGCTGACTACGTCACTCCTAGCCCAAGTAACGTTTCCTCGTCCTATGGATTCTAATTACTCTCATGTATTTAAGAGATTCATACTCTGAACATGTCATGCTCTGGCCAGAGGCTTCGAGTAACAATCCGATGATAGGCCTCGGGTATACATCTCCTTGCAAGGAGTGGTGAATCCTTTGTAGGCTGTTCAAACATCTTCGGGCACTTCGGCTTATACCCAATCATCCTGGGTCCACACCTCCTTGGAGATGCTTGCTTAAGATGTCAAAGTATAAGTCTCCATGACCAAGATGACTTGAACACCGCAAGTCAAAGGAACATCGCACTTAAGCTGCAGTAAGAACTTCACTGACATATCTATATGTAGACTACCATATGAAGTTTTACAGCCAGTCACTCCAATGAACTAGTTCCCTTAACTAGCATTCATGTTTATCTCCGGACATCTCCATGTCACCAGCCAGTGAGAATCAACTGATTATAGAATAACCCATGCTAGTCTCAACAGAATTGATAGTGTCCGTATTTATGAATTCATCGACTAGGGACAATTTCAATACTTCACAATTGCACATGTAGAGATAATCACTAGTTGTGAATTCATCACAAATTCTCTCATGCTGTGAATTGTATTGCGGACATTCAGTAAATGAGCTTAAGATCTTAATCAAATAATCATGTATACTCAAATAGTGAATATTCATTTATTAAAAAAAAATAAATGATTACAATCATAAGGCGATTGCCTTAGGACACTTCTCTCATGTCACTAACATGCCTTGTGGTCATCTATGGTGGATGCCTACAAGGTATCCAAGGACTTGCCCATTGTAAAGTTAGATGACTTTTTCTGTGAAATGGAGCTACATGAGATTGCTAACAAAGGCCCAAAGGAGAAGGGTATTTCTCTTGTAGCAGGAGACAGAAGAAAGAAGAAGAAGGAAAAGAAGAAGGAAAAGGAGGAGAAGAAGAACACCTGTCACATGGCTCTCATGACACTAGAAGATTCAAACGAAGAAAGTGGTGACGAATCAAGTGACTCTTCAACCGCGGCTTCATCATCTTCGGATGATGAAAAGGTAATCTCTCCCGAACTAGATAAGTGTTATAGAACTATTGCTTGTTTAACTACTTTGCTTAAGAAATCTAAGAACAAGGTAAAGTCCTTAAAATTAGAAGTAGAAAAATTGAGAACCTCCAATGATAATGAAATTAATGATTTGCATGTTGAGGCCCTTGAGGATTAGAACAAGGCCTTAAAGAGTGAAATTGAAAACATCAAGAATCTTCTTGGGAAGTTTTCAACTAGCTCTAAGACCTTAGATATGATCCTCAATTCTCAAAGAGTGGTCTACAACAAGGTCGTAATAGGTTACCAATCTAAGGAACCTAGTTTTGTGTCATTAATGTCTAGAATCCAATTTAAACCACCAAATGTTTCTAGGGTTCAAGGACTTAGAAAGAGAATGACCAAGGCATGGGTCCCAAAGACTTGCATTGTAGGTTCATTAGGTCCCAAGGTTTGGGTACCTAAATTATCTATCTTTCGTGTTGTGTAGCATGGGTTGAGGGGGAGCATCTATCAACATGGTTTGTTGGTAATGGGTGCTCCAAACACATGGTCATTCTTAGTTGGGGATGTGCTTCTTATGATACCATTTCCTCCGCTTAACTATTTACTACCTATGGGGGTGATTGGATTTACACCAATTGAAAGCATAAAATTTCATACACAATATAGATATATGAAAAATCTTTTCCATTTATTCTATTTATTGGTGTCGTTCAATAATATTGGAAAATTTTCTCATTTCTATTTGTGGGCAATTTGGGGAATAAATTTTGATACAAACTTGATGAATTGGAACTTTATGGTTAAGACAAACCTTAACTTGGGACTATGAATTATTAAATTTAATCCAATCTATGAATTATCAATAGAATTGAGAATTGGAATTTTATGGTTAAGACAAACCTTAACTTGGGATTATGAATTATTCAATTTAATCCAATCTTGGTGAATTATCAATAGAATTGTGAATTAGGTCTATGGACTTGATACAAACTTGGGACTATGGGTTAAATTGGATTATCAAAATTGGTTGGAGCAAAACTGATATAAACCTGATCATTCCAAGAACATACTTGATCATCCATTGTTTTTGGTACAAACCTGATACTAATTTGATACAAATCTGTTTTGCAATTTTTAAATCCATAAGGACTCTTGATTCTTGATGAGGAATAGATTTTAGTTAAGGGACTCAAATCATGTTGTTAATGCAGTCTGACTTGGAACATATCAGAGTTTCAGAAATTTTTTTGAAATCTGATTGGTCTACAGACCAATCAGAAATATCTCTGTATCGAACATCAACGAACCTGATCGGTCCGCAGATCGATTATGATACTCCCTGATCGGTCATGCAAACCGATCAGGCCGTTCCTTGATCGATCAAGGAGACCGATCAGGACTATGTGTCTGATGCAGCTTGATCATGTTGATGCAGTCTGGCCCTGAATGTTGTTTTGGTGTTGACAACGATTTTAGTTTAGGTTGATGATTATGATGATTATGATTATGTCCTAATCGAGGATTAGGCATGATATGAAGGATCCTAACCTGGAGGGTTAGTTGTGAAAAATCCTAGCTTGGAGGGCTAGGTGTTGGAAAAGTCCTAATTCGGAAGGGTTGAGTGAAAAGTCCTAGCTTGGAGGGCTAGGTGAAAAGTCCTAACTTGGAGGGTTAGGTGCAAATTCCCATCCTGGAGAATTAGGTGAAAAAGTCCTGGCTTGGAGGGTCAGGTGCCTAACTTGGAGGGCTAGGTTGGATGAAGTTCTAACTCGGAAGGGTTGGGTGAAAAGTCCTAGCTTGGAGGGCAAGGTGAAAAGTCCTAGCCTGGAGGGCTAGGTGAAAAGTCCTAACTTGGAGGGTTAGGTGCAAATTCCCAACTTGGAGAGTTAGTTGGAAAATCCTTAGCTTGGAGGGCTAAGGTGGATGGAAACTTAGCTTGGAGGGCTGAGTTTGAGTCCCTGGATCGGTCTGGTGATCGATCAGGGATTCTGGCACGCTGCTCCTTCGTGGATCGGTCTGGTGGCCGATCCAGCGATGACTGATCGGTCGGGTGACCGATCAGGGAGCACACAGTGAGGTTGGGAACCTACTGTGCTGCTCCTGATCGATCTGGTGACCGATCAGGGAGTATGCGTTTCACCCATTGACTGGCTCCTGATCGGTCTGGTGACCGATCAGGGAGTGAGCAGTGAGGTTGAGTTCCCTTGCTGAACTTCTCCTGATCGGTCTGATGACCGATCAGGATCACTGTACAGATCGTTCCGGAGAACGATCAAGTGTCGCAGGTTCCTCACTATGATCGATCAGGACGGATCCTGATCGGTCTGGTCAGGTTCTGATCGGTCTGGTGACCGATCAGGAGGCTGCCTGATCGGTCCGGTGACCGATCAGAAGGCTTAGCCTGCGAAACTCAGAAATCGCCCAATATAAGGGTGGATCGGTCTGGTGAACGATCCACAACCTAGGAACGGTCTGGAGATCGGTCTGGGAGAATCTCAAAGAAATCGCGATTTCTGATTGAGCGTTGGAGATCGATCAGGACGGAGCCTGATCGGTCTGGAACCAGCCTGATCGGTCTGGTGACCGATCAGGAGGCTCTCTGATCGGTCCAGTGACCGATCACTTTAATTCAAATTGCATTGTCAGACGCTCTGATCGCGTCTGTACACAACCGATTCGCTGCCACATTCCTCTGATATTTGATATGCTGGTTGATTTGCTGCTCTAATACTCTGATCAAGCTACAGGTGACAGGGGAGGATTCAAACACTTAAGGAGAAGTCAAAGAGGGCTTTCCTTAGAGCAGGTTTGTCCATTTCTCCACTCAGGTTGCAACGGCTGGAGCTGCAGGAATGAAGCCGCTGACTGAAGCTTGGCTGAGGGAGCTCAGGAAGTTTAGTGAGGGTTTAGTGTAGCTGGTGTTGGCAGTGAGGCAGCTGGAGGCTGCTGGAGATGAGGTCACTTGATGCTTGGTGGAGAAACAAAAGGAACGGTGACAGCTTCGGTGAAGCAGAGTTCGAGAATTTACAGCTTGTGTTCTTGAGTTCCTGTGCCTTGAGTTCTCCACATCAAGCTTGCTGTATTCTTGCGATCTTCATCACTTTTGAGCAAGCAATTGAAAAGTAACCATCGTTTACTTGAGCGCTTGAAGGAGAAAACAAGAGGCTTGGAGTCCAACAGTGGGAAGACACGGAGAAGGGTTCTTGCGTGAGATCGCCACTGGGTGGAGCTCAGGGAAGCTTGCTGTGTTTTTGTCCTTGCTAAGTGTTTGAGTAAGATCCTTCTTGTTGTTTCTTTGTGCTTAACTTATATCTTGTTTGAAACACACTGTGGAGAGGTTTCTCCACCGAGAAGGAGGTTGCTGATTTATCCGGTGATAACCGGGGCTTGATCTGCCGACGATCAAGGGATCGCCCACCTTAAGGGCACGCCAAGGAGTAGGGACAAGTTATCCCCGAACCTTGTAAACCCTCCTTGTTAGCGATCTTGCTAGTTGTGTTTATTTCACTTTCGTTACGTTTTCTGCATAATTTGGTTTCTACTCTTTCCGCTGTGCTACTGATATTTAAGTTGCAGAAATCGCTATAAGTCTCCAAGTTGCAAGTGGTTGGCTATATTCACCCCCCCCCCTCTCTAGCCATCCGATCCCAACAAGTGGTATCAGAGCAAGGTGCTCTGTTTACGGCTTAACAACCAAGAGTTTTCATCTAGATGGCACTGAGAGAAGGATTCTCCACCACCCGACCTCCATTCTTTGATGGCGCCGACTTCCAATATTGGAGATCAAAAATGGAATACTATTTGAAGATGGATATCCATACTTGATTCGCGGTGAAGGAGGGATTCACCCCTCCTAAGGATGATGAAAGAAAAGAACTTGAGTCATGGAGGTGGACTGCCGAACAAACACGAAAAAGTGAAGCCGACGCGAAGGCGGTTGTCACTCTACAATGTGGCATGAACAAAGACCAACTCATCAAGGTTGGTCCCTTCACAAGTGCAAAAGACTTGTGGAACAAACTCATTGAGCTCCATGAAGGCACCCGAGACTTGAGGATCGTAAAGAGGGACTTGTTCCTCAATCAACTCCAAAATCTCTCCATGAAGGAGAATGAGTCGGTAAGTGAGCTCCATAGCCGGTTCAAGGAAGTCCTCAATGGGCTTCATTCAATTGATGAAAAGGTCGAGAATCGCGACCTTGTGAGGTATGTCTTGAAAGCATTTCCAAGGAATGCTTTGTGGTCATCCATGGTGGATGCCTACAAAGTATCCAAGGATCTATCTATTGTTAAGTTAGATGATTTATTTTGTGAGATGGAATTGCATGAGATGGCTAACAAAGTCCCCAAGGAGAAGGGGATTGCCTTAGTTGCAGGAGACCGGTCCAACAAGAAGAAGAAGGAGAAGAAGAAGGAGAAGGAGGTTTCCTCATTTTCATCCTCTTCCGAATCCGAGTCAAATTCTGAGGAAAATGGCAGTGGCTCCACTTCATCCGAAATGGCGAACTTCGTGCGGAGGATGATGCGAAGGGATCGACGTTCCAAAAGTAGAGGTAACGCTAGTGAATCCAAACTTGATAAGGATAACGCAACCTGTTTTGAGTGTGGTAGGAAAGGGCATTTCAAGAATGAATATCTGAAGCTTAAGAAGAAGGAGGAGAAATCCAAAAGAAAAGAAGAAAAATCCAAGAAGAAGAAGAAAGCTTTGAAGGCTACTTGGGATGAGTCATCCTCTAGTTCATCCGATGAAGAGAAGGAGGAGAAGAGCACAAGGCAAGTGGCTCTCATGGCTCTTGGAGAGGAGAGCAGTGATGAATCTTCAAGCTCCGCAAACGCGGCTTCATCATCTTTGGATGATGAAGAGGTAACTTCTCCCGAGCTTGAAAAATGTTATAGAGCAATTGCATGTTTAACTAGTATGCTTAAGAAATCCAAAAACAAAGTTAAAGCATTGCAATTAGAAGTTGATCAATTGAAAGCTTCTAGGGATGATAACGTTGATGATTTACATGTTGAATTACTAGAAGATGAAATTAAATCTTTGAAGCATGAGATTGTAAGCTTGAAATCCTCTAAGGTTGAGAAATTAGTGATTTGCATGATAACTTGTTAGTTGAGGAAAACCAATCATTGAAGAGTGAAGTTGAGAAGCTCAAGAATATTCTTGGGAAATTCTCAAATAGCTCTAAGACCCTTGATGTGATCCTAAATGCCCAAAGAGCGGTTTACAATAGGGCCGGTATTGGTTACTGCCCTAAGGAACCCTCATTCGTGTCTTTCATGTCTAGGACTGACATGAGATAATCTAGGACACCCAAAACCCAAAAGAGAGTTGTCAAGGCATGGGTGCCTAAGTCATGTTTAGTTGATGCTTTAGGTCCCAAGGTTTGGGTACCTAAAACTTCTATTTTTCGAATTGTGTAGGTTATGATTGAGGGGGAGCATCTATCAACTTGGTTCGTTGATAGTGGATGCTCCAAATACATGACCGGAGATAAATCATTGTTTACCACACTTCACAAGAAAAGTAGAGGTAATGTATCATTTGGTAACAATGGTAGTCTTAAGGTCATAGGCTTAGGAGACATTCAAATATCCGAATTTCTTAGAATCTCAAATGTCCTTCTAGTCAAGGGGATGAAATTTAATCTCCTAAGTGTGAGTCAATTGTGTGACACGGGTTACACAATTGACTTCCAACCAAGTCAATGTCTAGTTAGACAAAATGACACCTTGGACACGGTACTAGTAGGAACAAGAGTAGACAATATCTATCAAGTATCATTTAAAAGTGCTACTAATGTTTCTGCTAAGTGTTTCATGTCAAAAGAAGAGGAATCCATCCTTTGGCACCGGAGATTAGCTCATGTCAACATGAAGAACATCCGAAAGTTGGCCAACAAGGGACTAGTCCGTAACTTACCAAGCATCAAGTATGAAAAAGACAAACTCTGTGATGCATGTCAAATGGGTAAGCAAACAAAATCTGCACATAAAGGTAAAAGCGCTGTAAGTACTTCCAATGCATTAGATTTACTTCACATGGATCTATTTGATTGTAGTACCATCATATCATTGAATGGAAGTAGATATTGCTTTGTTATCTGTTGGGACCGGGTGCATGTTGACAAGGATACGAGTTCGTAAAATTCAAAATTTTTACGTGCAGCGAAAGAATTTGCATAAAATAATTTCCTAAATTATTTTAACTTCGTATCTAGCATGCAACCCTATGGTGTGTTGACATAATCATAAAATAAAATATTGCGGAAAAGTAAACTAATTTACTTTTATACCTCGCGTATCTCGAAGGAAGGGACGAGATCCAACCGTAGCGTCCCTTGGAAGCTTCGCCTCTATTCGCGTCCACGCCGAGTTCTCTCCGGGATGACTTCGCAAAGTCACGAGTTTTGTGCCGACGAGAACTACTAGATTCTCGGAAGGCACAACTAGAAGAATAAGAGAAAATAATGGAAAACTAACCAACGAAGTAACGGAATCGAATTCCGGGAAGAGAGGAATCGCTATCCGCTTCTTCTTCTTCGTGTTCGGGTTCTCCTTCTTCTTCTTGAAGCTCACGGCCTCCACCACCTTGGATGTAGGTTGGGCGCCGGCCCTAGGGGAGCTAGGGTGGGCGCCGGCCCTAAGGGAAGAGAGGGAGAAGGAGGAGAGGAGAGATTAAGAGAGAGAGAGAGAGAATAATTAATCTCTTGATTAATTGATTGGAATAAGAGCTAGCCTTTGGTTCCTTTATATAGTAGCAACTCCTTTGCTAAGTCTCCCTCTAAACCGAATTAACAGAATTAATGGAATTAGTTATAAGAAATTTATCTTATAAATTTTCTTATTAATTATTCCGTTTAAACCGAGTCTTTATTATAAACCAATTTATAATAAAACTAATTCTTCTTCTCTTTAAATTATGGAATAAATTTTTATAAGAAATTTATAAACTTTCTTATTATGGAAAAATCAATTCATAATTGATTTTATAAAATTAAAATAAACCAATTCATGGATTATTTTAACTTCCATAAAAAGAATAAATTTCTACAAATTTATTTATATAAATTTCTTTATACAAATTTATTTATCCATAATTTATAAAATAAATCACACTAGATTTATTTTATTAATTAAACCAATTAAATTGGTTTTTCTCCCTTTAATGGCCGGCCAACACCAAGAGGGTGGACACCCTCTTTGGTCGGCCAAAACAACCCGAACCGATAGCAAATTAAACTCATTTAATTCGCCCAAAAAGCCTTCAAAAGACTTAGCCATTTTTAGCTTCCATTGCGCCTCTGACTAACTCAGATTCGACTTATTTCTCTTGATCGGAAAATCCAATTTTCAACTCGTTTTAAATCCCTCGGATTACTCGTAGTGCGTGTGACTAAATAGGCTTTCGATTTATGTTGGCCGTCTATAATTTAACTAATTATAGAACGATCATGAGTGGCACCTAGTAGTACATCATGATCCCCAATTAATCGAAAGATCAATGGTTTGACCTCAGAAGAAATTATTCTGAAACCCTTCAGTAGCTCTAATGAATCGTGCCCCATTCCCTTCACCACCTTATCCCCACTTGGTTCAGGACACGGTCTATGGTGTCAGTCCCCACTAGGCTGACTACGTCACACCTAGCCCAAGTAGTGTCTTCCTCGTCCTTTGGATTTCTAATTACTCTCATGTATTTAAGAGACTCGCACTCTCAACATGATATGCTCTGGCCAGAGGCTTTGAGTAACAATCCGACGATAGGCCTGGGTATACATCTCCTCGCAAGGAGTGGTGAATCCTTTGTAGGCTGTTCAAACATCTTCGGGCACTTCGGCTTATACCCGATCATCCTGGGTCCACACCTCCTTGGAGATGCTTGCTTAAGATGTCAAAGTATAAGTCTCCATGACCAAGATGACTTGAACACCGCAAGTCAAAGGAACATCGCACTTAAGCCACAGTAAGATCTTCATTGACATATCTATGTGTAGATTCCCATATGAAGTCTTATAGCTAGTCACTCCAATGAACTAGTTCCCTTAACTAGCATCCATGTTTATCTCCGGACATCCCAATGTCACCAGCCAGTGAGAATCAGCTGATTAGAGAATAACCCATGCTAGTCTCAACAGAATTGATAATGTCCGTATTTATCAATTCATCGACTAGGGATATTTCCAACACTTCACATTTGCACATTTAGAGATAATCACTAGTTGTGATCCCATCACAAATTCTCTTATGTTGTAAATTGTATGACGAACATTCAGTAGATGAGTTTAAGATCTCAATCAAATACACAAAACATGTATACTCAAATAGTGAATTATCATTTATTAATATAAATGTTTACATCATAAGGCGATTGCCTTAGGACACTTCTCTCATATCACTAACATTATCATTGATGATTTCACTAGATACACATGGACTTACTTTTTAAAATATAAGGACCAAACCTTAGATGTGTTCATTTCTTTTTGTAGGAGAGTTGAAAATGAAAAATCGTCAACCATTAAGACAATTAGAAGTGATCATGGAGGTGAATTTCAGAATCAAAGGTTTTTAAAATTTTGTCAAGATAAAGGTTATCGACATGAGTTCTCTACTCCTAGAACACCACAACAAAATGGTGTTGTAGAGAGGAAGAACCGTGTACTTCAAGAGGCTGCACGAAGCATGCTTAATGAGTACTCACTCCCGAGTTACTTATGGGCTGAAGCTGTAAATACAGCTTGCTATGTGCAAAATCGAGTCCTCATTCATAGGTTTTTAGGGAAGACTCCCCATGAACTTTGGTTTGGGAAACCACCTACGGTTAAGCACCTTCGGGTGTTTGGTTGTAAGGTGTTCATTCTAAACACCAAGGACCACCTTGGGAAGTTCACGGCAAAGGCTGATGAAGGGATACTAGTCGGGTACTCCCTCGTTAGTAAAGCCTACCGAGTCTACAACAAGAAAACTAGATTAGTTGAAGAGTCTTCTGATGTGGTTTTTGAAGAAATTCCGAAATCAAGTGACCAATCAGAAAATGTAGGAGGAGTCCAACTCGAACTTAGGAGACTAAGTTTGAGTGAGACTCCAAGTGTTGTTGATGGTGATGAGTCTGATGACGGTGAGCCTAGACAACTCATTGACCAGCCGGATCCTGAGGCTGAAATTATGTCTAGTGAACCCACTCAAGAAGCACCACCAACACCAAGGCAGACTAGATTAGCCTCTAGTCATCCCCAAGACCAAATTGTTGGAAACATCCATCATGGGGTTAGGACTAGATCATTCTTCCGGAATGAGGCTAATGAAGTTGCCCTAATCTCCGAAATTGAACCTAGGAAGATTGATGAAGCATTAAATGATCCCGAATGGATTATCGCAATGCAAGATGAACTAGGTCAATTCGAGAGAAGTTAAGTTTGGGACTTAGTCCCTATACCCAAGAAGACCTCCATTATTGGAACTAAATGGGTCTTCAAGAACAAAATAAACCACAAGGGAGAAATCATTAGAAACAAGGCACGCTTGGTAGCCAAGGGCTATAGTCAAGTTGAAGGCCTTGATTATGATGAGACGTATGCTCCCGTGGCACGATTAGAATCCATCCGATTGATGCTTGCATTTGCAGCACATCGAGGCTTCAAGTTATATCAAATGGATGTCAAATCGGCCTTTCTAAATGGATTGATTAAAGAAGAGGTCTATGTCGAACAACCTCCGGGGTTTGAGAGCTCCGAATTTCCAAACCACGTGTTCAAGCTCAAAAAGGTACTCTATGGCCTCAAACAAGCTCCCCGAGCTTGGTATGAGCGGTTGTCGACATTTTTGATTGAAAAGGGCTTCGTAAGAGGCCAAATAGACCCAACACTATTTCTATGAAGAGATGGTGACAATATATTTGTAGCCCAAGTATATGTCGATGACATAATTTGTGGCTCAAATAACAAGGGTTATTTACATGAATTCATTGGACACATGGAGAGTGAATTTGAGATGAGTCTAGTAGGAGAGTTGACTTTCTTCCTTGGACTCGAAATCAAGCAAACTCGCGATGGTATCCATGTGCATCAATCCAAGTATACACAAGAAATGCTTCGAAAATTCAATATGAGTGATTCAAAGGAGGTGACCACTCCCATGGCAACAAACACAAGATTAGACAATGATGAGAGCGGTAAACCCGTTGACCTGACTCAATATCGAAGCATGATAGGTAGTTTGTTATACCTCACAGCTAGTCGACCGGATATTCTATTTGCTGTATGTATGTGCGCTAGATATCAAGTCTGTGCCAAAGAATCTCACTTAATTACTGTTAAGCGAATTTTGAGATATCTCAAGGGCACAATTGGAGTAGGACTTTGGTATCCCCGTACCGAATCTTTTGATTTGATTAGTTATACGGATTCCGACTACGCTGGATGTAAGTTGGACCGGAAAAGCACGAGTGGGGGTTGCCAATTCTTAGGTTCATCCTTAGTAAGTTGGTCGAGTCGGAAGCAACATTGTGTTGCTCTTTCCACTACCGAGGCAGAATATATCGCCATGGGAGAGAGTGTATCACAATTGTTGTGGATGATACATACTCTAGAGGACTATGGATTGAATTACAAAGGTGTGCAAGTGTTATGTGATAACATTAGCACAATTAACTTAACCAAGAATCCAGTCCATCATTCTAGGACAAAACATATTGAAGTAAGACACCACTTCATTAGGGATCATGTAGCCAGGGGGAACATCATACTCTCACATGTAGAGTCCAAGTCAAACCTAGCTGACATTTTCACTAAACCACTTCCCGAAAATGAATTTAGTTTCCTAAGACGGGAATTGGGAATGTGTCGCGCTTCATGATCTTCATATTGCATTCAAAACCCTCTATGATTATTTCGAAATTGTTGGGAACAATTGGGTAACTTTGGGAACATCTCACACAAACTATAAGGTTTAACAAAATGTTTTTGTTTGCTAGACATGGGGTGAGATGTTAGGATCAACTCAATTTCTCAAAATGTCATTGCATCCCTTGAGAGATTAAGTTGACGAGATAATAATCACGGTGGTGACCAAGTATGGGGAAAACCAATGCATAACATATGTGTACTTGGCTCCATGATCATACTTGGACATTCCAATCAAGGAAACTTGATTGGAAACCTGAATTTGAGACAAACTTGGGTGAAATTGATTGAATGACTGTTGATTGAGTTTGACTCCATTTGTATGGGTCAGAGTGATTGTTGTGATTGTTGAACCCTTAAGGACCTTTGATCCTTGTTCAGGGATCAAGTTTAGTCATGAAATCGTCTCCGAGTCCGATAAATTTCATCAGATCATTTTGGAAGAACCCAGAATTTTTGAAACTGAACATTTCAGTTCGTATCAGAAAATCTCAGGAACCCTGATCGGTCACCGGATCGATCAGGCATAGACTGATCGGTCTCCGGACCGATCTGCTTCGTCCTGGGATGATCGATCCACAGACCGATCAGAGAGAGATCAGTGACCTTACGATATTTTGATCGAGTGTTCTGTGCTCACCTGGATCGGTCACTGGACCGATCTGGAATCCTGTTGCGATCGGTCCACAGACCGATCAGGGAGCTCAGAGATTTCTCTTCGGACCTTACTGTTCGTATCCTGATCGGTCACCCGACCGATCAGGAGCGAGCCTGATCGGTCATTCGACCGATCAGGCCCAGGCCAGTCCGATCAGGTGCGAGCCTGATCGGTCTGGGTGCGATCAGATCAAACGGTGATCCGTTTAAACGCATTAAATTCTGGTTGGTGGACCGATCCACCAACCGATTAACTTCGTAAAACCCCTCTTCAGCGCCGAACCCTAGCGCCGATCTTTCTCTGCGTGATCTTGCTTGAGCGAAAACCTTCTCCTGCGTCTCCCTTCTTCACGCGCGTGCGAGTTCTTGCGAAGGCTTCTACGGGCGTTGTCTGGATCTCTTCAAGTTCTCGTCTCCTGCGTCTCTGTCCTGAGCTGCGAGTTTCTCCAGCGCACCTTCTTCGTCCAGATTTGCGACTCAGACCAATGGCGCCTAAGTAAGCTTTGATTTCAGTTTTCTTTTCACATCAGTTCTTGGAATATATGGTTGTGAAGCTAACCAAGTTTTGTTCTTGTTCTTGCTGTTGTACCGTGACCATGTTGTGCTTACCATGACCTTACCTTCTCACCCTTTGTGTATGATCAAATCTATCTACCTTTTGATTGGGTATACTCTTATATGATCAATTCTTGTGACTTGTTCTATGCTCATCTTACCCAATTTGATTAAATCATCTTGTATAATCAATCTTACCAAATACATCATATTCTATATCATGATCCATTCAAACTCTTTAGGAAATCTGCTAAGGGAAAGGAAGTAGCAGAGGGGAGTTCGAGGGGGAAGATCCCATCTACACCTTCTCCGAGGCCTCCACCGCCTCCACATACTAGATTTCAAAGTATTTCTTTGGCTCTGAACTTTGAGTGACATGATTTCAAATTAATGTCATGTCGTACTATAGACCAGTCCTTCATCTATGAACATTGTCCATCAATCCAGCAGATTGTCACACATTATAATCTTCAATCCATTCTCTACCTTGAGAGACCGATCAACCTTGATCTGGTTTCTGAATTCTATAACAACATGGTGAGTGGAAAGGGCATGGGGTGGAGGACTCACGTTGCTGGGATTGACCTTGAATTTAATCGATCTATTTTCACTACTTTTCTCGGCTGTCGTCAGTCGGCGAATGATTTCTTTCTCTATCCCTATCCACCTGATCCCCTTCCAGTTCCCTTTGATGGAGTGACTCCTGATTCTATCTATGAGTACTTTCTAGGCCATCCCAGGCCAAGGGATTCCAGTGAGCGCACCCATGACTTTCCCACATTTCCTGCTCTTCGCCTCTCCCCGGTTGACTATGTGTTGTTCAAAGTCATTACCAATTGTCTCCTCCCCACTACCTCGAAACATCTTGATGAGATTCACCCGTTCCACTGCTTGATGCTTTACGGGATGCATCAACAGTTAGACTTTGACCCAGTGGCTTCAGTTTACTTCTCTATCATCGTACACAGTATGCCATCATCCCAGTCGGTCTATATGTCATTCGATCACATCATCACTGCCTGGCTGGAGTCGGTCGGCATCGACGTTACCCAGGGCCACATTGTGCCCATGATTCGACAGGTTTGCCGCCTGGATCGTCGCATGCTTGCTCAGTCCGGTGTTGTTCTCGGGACTCAGGGACTGAGGTGGAAGGTTCGCAGACAAGAGGAGGAGTTACCGAGTGCAGTTCATGACCAGGGGGCGCTAGATACTACTGCATATTATGATGAGTGGGCTCCTGATCTACGCTGGCAGGTTGCGGAGATAGGGCGAAAGATAGAACACGAGTTACACATCTCCAAGCTTTGGCAACAGGAGGTCAGCTCCAAGTTTCAGTCTTATGATCGCCGTCTTGATGCCCTAGCATCTGATGTTTCTGAGATGAGCTCACTCCGAAGCAGATGGTATGAGGAGTGGTATCATCATACATTTCCTGATGGTGCGTCCCCCAGTGGCTCTTCACCCAGGGATATCATATATATCGATGATTCCGACGATGATGCTGCTAACGCATGATGAGTGTCTTGTTTGACAGTCGACTTTTTGATCTTACGATTTGGGTGACTCTCGGGTTGTATGCCCTGTGACTTGACTATTGTGGCTCTGTGCCACTCGTATTTTGCCTTGATGCATGTGTTCTGCATCTTTCTACTTGTATGAATATTTTCTGCTCTGACTTGTCTGCCTTTATTTCACATGCTTATCTGATATTAGTCTGTCTATTGTTGATGCCATGATTGTTTACATGAGTTTTATCTGCATGCTTGCTCAATTACCATGTTTATGCTTCCAATGCCATGTCTACTTGATACTTATGGATATTATGGCATGTTTTGTGAGTTTATACTTCATACTCATATGTTGCATGTGATTGCTATGCCTTGCTATATCTTTTTCACATGTGTTCGTATGGCTATCCAACAATCTATCACATCTTTGGTGAGTGGGGATACCCATAGGGTTGAGGGGGAGTCTGTTTTAAACTTAACAGCCCCTCTAGCCCCTTTTCGATGTTCGACAAAGGGGGAGAGTGTGGATTGGTTAAGTTTAGAATGATCATGTTGTAGGGGGAGGATCTGGATTCCCCTATGAGTCTAAATGTTGGAAAACTTAATTGAGAATCCCTAAACTTAAAATCGGGTTATCAAACAACAAAAAGGGGAAGATTGTTGATGCAGTCTGGCCCTGATTGTTGTTTTGGTGTTGACAACAATTTTAGTTTAGGTTGATGATTATGATTAAGTCCTGATCGAGGATTAGGCATGATATGGAGGATCCTAACCTGGAGGGTTAGTTGTGAAAAATCCTAGCTTGGAGGGCTAGGTGTTGGAAAAGTCCTAATTCGGAAGGGTTGGGTGAAAAGTCCTAGCTTGGAGGGCTAGGTGAAAAGTCCTAACTTGGAGGGTTAGGTGTAAATTCCCATCCTGGAGAATTAGGTGAAAAAGTCCTGGCTTGGAGGGTCAGGTGCCTAGCTTGGAGGGCTAGGTCGGATGAAGTTCTAACTCGGAAGGGTTAGGTGAAAAGTCCTAGCTTGGAGGGCTAGGTGAAAAGTCCTAACTTGGAGGGTTAGGTGCAAATTCCCAACTTGGAGAGTTAGATGGAAAATCCTTAGCTTGGAGGGCTAAGGTGGATGGAAACTTAGCTTGGAGGGCTGAGTTTGAGTCCCTGGATCGGTCTGGTGATCGATCAGGGATTCTGGCACGCTGCTCCTTCGTGGATCGGTCTGGTGACCGATCTAGCGATGACTGATCGGTCGGGTGACCGATCAGGGAGCACACAGTGAGGTTGGGAACCTACTGTGCTGCTCCTGATCGATCTAGTGACCGATCAGGGAGTATGCGTTTCACCCATTGACTGGCTCCTGATCGGTCTGGTGACCGATCAGGGAGTGAGCAGTGAGGTTGAGTTCTCTTGCTGAACTTCTCCTGATCGGTCTGATGACCGATCAGGATCACTGTACAGATCGTTCCGGAGAACGATCAAGTGTCGCAGGTTCCTCACTATGATCGATCAGGACGGATCCTGATCGGTCTGGTCAGGTTCTGATCGGTCTGGTGACCGATCAGGAGGCTGCCTGATCGGTCCGGTGACCGATCAGAAGGCTTAGCCTGCGAAACTCAGAAATCGCCCAATATAAGGGTGGATCGGTCTGGTGAACGATCCACAACCTAGGAACGGTCTGGAGATCGGTCTGGGAGAATCTCAAAGAAATCGCGATTTCTGATTGAGCGTTGGAGATCGATCAGGACGGAGCCTGATCGGTCTGGAACCAGCCTGATCGGTCTGGTGACCGATCAGGAGGCTCTCTGATCGGTCCAGTGACCGATCACTTTAATTCAAATTGCATTGTCAGACGCTCTGATCGCGTCTGTACACAACCGATTCGCTGCCACTTTCCTCTGATATTTGATATGCTGGTTGATTTGCTGCTCTAATACTCTGATCAAGCTACAGGTGACAGGGGAGGATTCAAACACTTAAGGAGAAGTCAAAGAGGGCTTTCCTTAGAGCAGGTTTGTCCATTTCTCCACTCAGGTTGCAACGGCTGGAGCTGCAGGAATGAAGCCGCTGACTGAAGCTTGGCTGAGGGAGCTCAGGAAGTTTAGTGAGGGTTTAGTGTAGCTGGTGTTGGCAGTGAGGCAGCTGGAGGCTGCTGGAGATGAGGTCACTTGATGCTTGGTGGAGAAACAAAAGGAACGGTGACAGCTTCGGTGAAGCAGAGTTCGAGAATTTACAGCTTGTGTTCTTGAGTTCCTGTGCCTTGAGTTCTCCACATCAAGCTTGCTGTATTCTTGCGATCTTCATCACTTTTGAGCAAGCAATTGAAAAGTAACCATCGTTTACTTGAGCGCTTGAAGGAGAAAACAAGAGGCTTGGAGTCCGACAGTGGGAAGACACGGAGAAGGGTTCTTGCGTGAGATCGCCACTGGGTGGAGCTCAGGGAAGCTTGCTGTGTTTTTGTCCTTGCTAAGTGTTTGAGTAAGATCCTTCTTGTTGTTTCTTTGTGCTTAACTTATATCTTGTTTGAAACACACTGTGGAGAGGTTTCTCCACCGAGAAGGAGGTTGCTGATTTATCCGGTGATAACCGGGGCTTGATCTGCCGACGATCAAGGGATCGCCCACCTTAAGGGCACGCCAAGGAGTAGGGGCAAGTTATCCCCGAACCTTGTAAACCCTCCTTGTTAGCGATCTTGCTAGTTGTGTTTGTTTCGCTTTCGTTACGTTTTCTGCATAATTTGGTTTCTACTCTTTTCGCTGTGCTACTGATATTTAAGTTGCAGAAATCGCTATAAGTCTCCAAGTTGCAAGTGGTTGGCTATTTTCACCCCCCCCCTCTCTAGCCATCCGATCCCAACAGATCACACTGATATACCTACATTACTTATTGTCATATGATGCATATACGTTATTGCCATGATACATTTATGGTATATGTCTTTCATATGCAATTCAAAAATTATTCTTCGTTTTTATTTTGGTTTTGGGGAGAGACCCTTGTTTAAGGTGGAGTTTTTAAACTTAATAACCAGTCTACACCATTTTCGATGTTTGACAAAGGGGGAGAGGATGGTTAGTTAAGTTTAGATATTATTACGAACTTAACTATTGTAGGGGGAGGATTCTGATTCCCTTGCAATAATAAACTTGACTTCTAATACCTAAACTTAAATCGTGTTATCAAATAACAAAAAGGGGGAGATTATTGATGCAGTCTGACCTGATTGTTATTTTGGTGTTGACACCAATTTAAGTTAGTTGAGTGAGATCAGATATTTAAGTTCGGATTAAGTCTTGGTCGGGGCCTAGGCACAAAGTCCTGGTCGGGGACTGGGCACGAAGTCTTGGCGAGTGAAGCTGGGCAAAAGTCCTGATGAGTGAAGTTAGGCACGAAGTCCTGGCGAGTGAAGCTGAGCAAAAGTCCTGATGAGTGAAGTTAGGCACGAAGTCCTGGTGAGTGAAGCTGGGCAAAGGAAATCCTAGTGAGTGAAGCCGGGTCCTAGCAAGGGAAGCTAGGTGAAGGAAATCCTAGTGAGTGAAGCTAGGTGAAGTAAATCCTGGTGAGTGAAGTCGGGTCCTAGCAAGGGAAGCTAGGTGAAGAAAATCCTAGTGAGTGAAGCTAGGTGAAGTAAATCCTGGTGAGTGAAGCCGGGTCCTAGCAAGGGAAGCTAGGTGAAGGAAATCTTAGTGAGTGAAGCTAGGTTGGACTAAGTCCCGGTGAGTGAAGCCGGGCATTAGTCATGGTCAGGATTGGGCCATGAATTAATCAAGTAGGTTGGTTGGATCGGTCTGAGATCCGATCAGGGAGTTGGCACGAACTCCAGGACGTCTGATCAGACTGTTCACCAATCCAGAAAGTTTCTGAGGAAACAAAAGGTTTTCTGAACGGTCAGGTGACCGATCAGAAACATTCTATGTGATTCACAGAAAACCCTGATCGGTCACAGCGACCGATCAGGGCCATCGTGGACTGATCAGGATGGCTCCTAATCGGTCAGGAAGTGACCTGATTGGTCACTTTGACTGATCAGGCCCTAACTTGATCAGTCAAGTGACCAATCAGGGTGGTTGTGGCTTGAAATCCCAGTAGGCTAAGGGATTGGTCTGGTGACCGATCCCTGGACTCTGATCGGTCAGTAAGACCTATCAGATCTTCACTAGATCTATCAAAATGGAGTCTGATCAGTCTGAAGGGTGTCTGATCGGTCAAGGTGGCCGATCAGCACCTCAGAACTTTAATTTAAACTTCTATCAGATCTCTGATTTCCTACTGATTTGATTCTGATTTGCTTCGCTAATAAACCTGTGAGTTTGCAGATGATAAAGGGTCAAATGAAGGAGCAAGAAAAAGGGCTCAGAGTGAATTTTATCTGTGGATATTTTGTTTGGTATCTATTTGTAGGTTTCAACGGTTTTTGGCATCTGGCGACTGAGCTAAAGCTTTAGCTGAAGACGACTTCAGTGAACTGAGAGCTCAGAGGAGGTCAGTGGGTCAGTGGGTGACGAGGCCGTGGGTCAGTGAGTGATGAAGCCTGTTGATGTACGGAAGGAAGGCATAAGAAGAAGATGGCGAAGCAGAGACAAACTGTTGATGCAGTTTGGCCCTGATTGTTGTTTTGGTGTTGACAACGATTTAAGTTTGGTTGAGCGAATTTTAGTTAAAGTCCTGGTCGGGGACTGGGCATGAAACCCTGGTGAGTGAAGCCAGGTCCTAGCTTGTGAAGCTAGGTTGAAATCCCGGTGAGTGAAGCCGGGTCCTGGTGAGTAAAGCCAGGTGATTGAAATCTCGGTGAGTGAAGCCGGGTCCTGGTGAGTGAAGCCAGGTGATGGAAATTCCGGTGAGTGAAACAGGGTCCTGGTGAGTGAAGCCAGGTTAGATGAAATCCTAGTGAGTGAAGCCAGGTCCTAGCTAGGAGGGCTAGGTGTGGAAAAGTCCTAATTCGGAAGAGGTGGGTGAAAAGTCCTAGCTTGGAGGGCTAGGTGAAAAGTCCTAACTTGGAGGGTTAGGTGCAAATTCCCATCTTGGAGAATTAGGTGAAAAAGTCCTGGCTTGGAGGGTCAGGTCCTAGCTTGGAGGGCTAGGTTTGGAAAAGTCCTAATTCGGAAGGGTTGGGTGAAAAGTCCTAGCTTGGAGGGCTAGGTGAAAAGTCCTAACTTGGAGGGTTAGGTGCAAATTCCCAACTTGGAGAGTTAGGTGAAAAATCCTTAGCTTAGAGGGCTAAGGTGGATGAAAACTTAGCTTGGAGGGCTAGGTTTGAGTCCCTGGATCGGTCTGGTGATCGATCAGGGAATCTGGCACGTTGCTCTGTCGTGGATCGGTCTGGTGATCCATCCAGCAATGACTGATCGGTCTGGTGACCGATCAGGGAGCATACAGTGAGGTTGGGAACCTACTGTACTGCTCCTGATCGATCCGGTGACCGATCAGGGAGTATGTGTTTCACCCACTGCTTGGCTCTTAATCGGTCTAGTGACCGATCAGGGAGCAAACAGTGAGGTTGAGTTCCCTTGCTGATCATCTCCTGATCGGTCTGGTGACCGATCAGGATCACTGTGCAGATCGTTCTAGAGAACGATCCAGCGTCGCAGGTTCCTCTCTATGATCGATCAGGACAGAGCCTGATCAGTCTGGTCACGACCTGATCGGTCTGGTGACCGATCAGGAGGTTTCCTGATCGGTCCTATGATCGATCAGGAGGTCTGGACTGCGAAGCTCACAAATCGCCCGATAAAGGGGTGGATCGGTCGGGTGATCGATCCACAACCTGGGATCGATCTGGTGATCGATCTAGGAGAGTTCCAAAGAAGTCACGATTTCTAATTGAGCCTTGGGGATCGATCAGGGCGGAGCCTGATCGGTCTGAACCCAGCCTGATCGGTCTGGTGACCGATCAGGAGGCGCTCTGATCGGTCCGGTGACCGATCACTTTAATTCAAATTGCACTGTTAGACGCTCTGATCGCGTCTGAACGTATCCGATTCTCTGCGCTTAACGTCTGATATATGATTTGCTGTTTGATATGCTGCTCTAACACTTTGATTAAGCTGCAGGTGACAGGGGAGGATTCAAACACTCAAGGAGAAGTCAATAGAGGCTTTCCTTGGAGCAGGTTTGTCCGTTTTCCATCTCAGGTTGCAACGGCCGGAGCTGCAGACTAGAGCTGCTGAGTGGAGCTTGGCTGAGGGAGCTCAGGATGTCCAGGGAGGCTCAGTGGTAGCTGGCGTTGGCAGTGAGGCAGCTGGAGGCTGCAGGAGATGTTGTCACATGATGCTGAGTGGAGAAACAAAAGGGCGGAAGAAGGCTTCGTTGAAGCAGAGTTTTTGTGAACTGAGTTCTTGCCGCGCCTTGTGTTCTCCACATCTAGCTTGCGCGTTCTGAAGTTCCATCATCTTGTGCAAGTGGTACAATCTGTGAAGTAACTCATTCATTACTCGAGCGCTTGAAGGAGAGAACAAGAGGCTTGGAGTCCGACAGTGGGAAGACACGAAGAAGGGTTTCTTGCGTGAGATCGCCGCTGGGTGGAGCTCAGGAAAGCTTGCTGTGTTCTTGTCCTTGCTAAGTGTTTGAGTAAGATCCTTCTTGTTGTTTCTTTATGCTTAAACTTAAATCTGTGATTGAAACGCTGTGGAGAGGTTTCTCCACCGAGAAGGAGGTTAATTTCTATCCGGTGATAACCGGGGCTTGATCTGCCGATGATCAAGGGATCGCCCACCTTAAGGGCACACCAAGGAGTAGGGGCAAGTTATCCCCGTACCTTGTAAACCCTCCTTGTTAGCGATCTTGCTAGTTGTGTTTGTTTGCCTTCGTTTTCTGTTTTTGTTTTCTGCACTGCTTTGTTTTCTTTGTTTCTTCCGTTGTGCTACTGATAAGGTTGCGTGCAGAAATTCGATAAGTGTCCAAGGTTAGAGTGATTGGCTATATTCACCCCCCCCCCCTCTCTAGCCATCCGGTTTCCAACAAGTGGTATCAGAGCTTGGGGCTCTGTTTACGGCTTAACATCCGAGAGTTATCAACAAGATGGCGTTGAGAGAAGGCTTCTCCACCACCCGACCACCATTCTTCGATGGGGCTGATTTCCAATATTGGAGATCGAAGATGGAATATTATTTGAAGATGGATATCAATACTTGGTTCGCGGTGAAGGAGGGATTCACCCCTCCTAAGGATGATGAAGGCAAAGAACTCGAATCATGGCGGTGGACTGTCGAACAAACCCGGAAGAGTGAAGCCGACGCGAAGGCGATTGTCACTCTACAATGCGGCATGAACAAAGACCAACTCATCAAGGTTGGTCCTTTCACAAGCGCTAAAGACCTTTGGAACAAAGTCATTGAGCTCCATGAAGGAACTCAAGACACCCGAACTGCCAAGAAGGACCTCCTTCACAACCAACTCCAAAACCTCACCATGGGAGAAAATGAAAAAGTAAGTGAACTCCATGGACGGTTTAAAGAAGTGTTGAATGGTCTCCACTCCATAAATGAAAAGGTAGAAAATAGAGACCTAGTGAGGTATGTACTCAAAGCCTTCCCTAGGAATACTTTGTGGTCATCTATGGTGGATGCCTACAAGGTTTCCAAGGATCTTTCCTTTGTAAAAATAGATGATCTATTTTGTGAGATGGAATTACATGAGATCTCTAACCAAAGTCCCAAAGAGAAAGGGATTGCTCTAGTGGCAGGTAACAACAAGAAGAAGAAGAAGGTGAAGAAGAAGGAGAAGGAAGTCTCTTCATCTTCATCCTCATCCGAGTCCGAGGAGGAGGGCAGCTGGTCTTCTTCCTCCGAGATGGCCAACTTTGTTAGAAGGATGATAAGGAAGAGCCGGCGCCTCAAGGGTAAAGGTAAACCTAGTGAAGTTAAGATTGATAAATCTAACATTACTTGTTATGAGTGTAGCAAGAAAGGGCATTACAAGGATGAATGTCCAAAGTTAAAGAAGAAGAAGGATAAATCAAAGAAGAAAAAGAAGGCCTTGAGGGCCACATGGGATGAATCATCCTTTAGTTCATCTGAAGAAGAGAAGGAGGAGAAGTACACTCATCACCATGCCCTCATGGCCATAGAGGATTCAAATGAAGAGGAGAGTGGAGACGAATCAAGCTTCTCAACCGCGCCTTCATCATCTTCGGATGATGAAGAGGTAATCTCTCCCGAGCTAGATAAGTGCTATAGAACCATTGCATGTCTAGCTAGGTTACTTAAAAAATCCAAGAACAAAGTTATATTGTTGAAATTGGAAGTAGAAGAATTGAAATCCTCTAGGGTGGAGGATGTTAATGATTTTCATGATGACTCGCATGTTAAGACCCTTGAGAATGGCAATAAGGACTTAAAGAGCAAAGTTGAAAATCTCAAGAATGTTCTTGAGAAGTTTTCAACAAGCTCTAAAACATTGGATATGATACTCAACTCACAAAGGGCGATGTACAACAAGGTTGGTTTGGGTTACCAACCTAAAGAACCTAGTGTCATATCTTTAATATCAAGAACCTATTTTAGATCATCAAATGATTTTAAGGTTCGAAAAGTCAAAAAGAAATTGACTAAGGCATGGGTGCCAAAGTCATTCATTGTAGATTCTTTAGGTCCCAAAATTTAGGTACCTAAAACTTCTATCTTTAGAATTGTATAAGCATTATTTGAGGGGGAGCATCTATCAACATAGGAGGTTGATATTTGGTGCTCCAAACCCATGACCAAAGGCAAAATTGTCATTCACATGGATGGTTATGGAATGTTCAAATTAAGTGCTTTGATCTTCATTGTCTTAGGTCTTATAACAATATGATCTCTTGGCTAGTGAGTTATGAAATCTCATTTGGGCAATAAGGAAACTTTTCATGCAATGAATGATAGTATATCCATGCTTCAAAATAAATCTACAAGTTTTGGAAAAATTATATATATTGCATGAACGGTTTAGATTGACACATAACTTGCTTATACCATGGATTGCTTAAGTTGATCAGTTTTATTATTGAATTTTATGGCTCAAGCTTAAGAGGTTGTGTTTGATGAACATATGCCATGATTTTCTTGTATGTATTATGCCAACATGAAGAACACATGGTTTGTGAAAATCACTATGAAAATCTCACAATACATGATTAGACAAAGAACATGAGTTTAAGGCCTAGGCTTAAGCTTTTCTTATTATTTTGGAGATGAACCTAGATGAGTATGCCATGACTTTGGTGTTTGGATGATTAACATTAATCTATGACATGCCCATTTTGATTAAGAACAATATGAACACATAGCTTAAATTGATCATGATGTGAAATAAGCATGTTTTGGAATTTTGATCATCCATTGGAATTGGTACAAACCTAATTTTGGTTAAGAACAACATGATCACATAGGTTATGATGTTTTAAGTTCCATGACTTGTTTGATTTCCCACTGATCATGCCTTGGCACACATAGACTTCATTCATGTATTGATGTTGATAAATAGCAAAATGCATCCATGCTATCCATGATTATAAACCTCCTGTTCAAATGATGGTATGCATACCTGTCTTGAAATTTTGATACAAACATGTTGTGACATTCAAGTTCATGCTTAGAGCATACTTATCATGCTTTGACATAAATCTGTTTTAAAAACTCAAGGTCATGCCAAGAACATGCTTAGAATATAATTGATCGGTCAACCTAGTGATGGTATATTAATCCATGGAAATTCTTAATCCTTGATATGAAATGAAGCTTAGTTAAGAGACCTAAATCAGATTGCTTGTTTTGATTAACTGATTTATGGTTAATGGAACTCATTTAGGGAGTAAATCTGATTGTATTAGGGATTAGAGTGATTAAGAATTGAAACGAACTTGTTTCTGAAACTGATCAGTTTCAGAAACCATTCTGTATCATCCCTGATCGGTCCACCGACCGATCAGGGGTGCTTCTGATCAGTTTGGTGACCGATCAAACCAACTCTGATCAAGGAACTCCCAGATCGTTCCAATTTGATCCAAAAACTTTCTAGACCAATCACTTTGCATCGAATTGTATCAGTTTAATGATAATACTACAAACAAACATGATACGATTCGTTTACAATTGAAACATATTTGATCACCCATTGGTACAAACCTGGTACTAAGGGAGCACAAAATTGTTCAAGTGATACAAACTTGGTACTTAATAGTGATTTGATACAAACCTATGTTGGAATGTTCAAATTCATAAGAAAGGGTTTGTTGAGTCATGACTCTTGTTCTTAATGTCATGTTTCAGAAATTTTTCTGAAATGACGATTATCAATAGAGTCCTCTCTCCTGTTATGGGATCCAAATTGTTAATGCAGTCTGATCAGGAAGGTATCAGAGTTTCTGAAAAAAATTTTGAAATCTGATCGCTCCCCAGACTAATCAAATATCCTTCTGTATCACGTAATCAACAGACCTGGTTGGTTACGGAGATCAATTAGGACCATATTTCAGATACAGTTGCATTCCTTACTTGTCCTATGAAGCATATACGTATTTGACCATGATATACTTCTATATATGTCTTCACATGGAAGTCCAAGTGTTAATGCAGTCCGATCTTGAACGAATCAGAATTACAGAAATTTTTTTGAATATTGATCGTTCATAGATAAATCAAAAAATTTTCTGTATCGATCATCAGTCTGATGGAACTGCGATAATTGTTGTCATATGAAACATATACATGTTTGACCATAATATTATTTTGTATACGTTTTCATGTGCAATTCAAAACTTAACTTTAATTATTTTGGATTTGGGGAGAGACCCGTGGTTGAGGGGAGGTATGTTCAAACTTAATAATCATACCCTTTTTGATGTTTGACAAGGGGGAGAAAATGGTTGATTAAGTTTAGGGTTATTGTAGGGGGAGGAGCTTGGTTCCCTTACAATAATTGAACTGCCTTCAATTGATCATTAATGCCTAAACTTAAATCGGGTTGTCAAACAACAAAAAGGGGGAGATTGTTGATGCAGTCTGGCCCTGATTGTTGTTTTGGTGTTGACAACGATTTAAGTTTGGTTGAGCGAATTTGGGTTAAAGTCCTGGTCGGGGACTAGGCATGAAACCCTGGTGAGTGAAGCCAGGTCCTAGCTTGTGAAGCTAGGTTGAAATCCTGGTGAGTGAAGCCAGGTCCTGGTGAGTGAAGCCAGGTGATTGAAATCCCGGTGAGTGAAGTCGGGTCCTGGTGAGTGAAACCAGGTGATGGAAATCCCAGTGAGTGAAGCCGAGTCCTGGTGAGTGAAGCCAGGTTAGATGAAATCCTAGTGAGTGAAACCAGGTCCTAGCTTAGAGGGCTAGGTGTGGAAAAGTCCTAATTCGGAAGAGGTGGGTGAAAAGTCCTAGCTTGGAGGGCTAGGTTTGGAAAAGTCCTAATTCGGAAGGGTTGGGTGAAAAGTCCTAGCTTGGAGGGCTAGGTGAAAAGTCCTAACTTGGAGGGTTAGGTGCAAATTCCCAACTTGGAGAGTTAGGTGAAAAATCCTTAGCTTGGAGGGCTAAGGTGGATGAAAACTTAGCTTGGAGGGATAGGTTTGAGTCCCTGGATCGGTCTGGTGATCTATCAGGGAATCTGGCACGCTGCTCTGTCGTGGATCGGTCTGGTGACCGATCCAGCAATGACTGATCGGTCTGGTGACCGATCAGGCAGCATACAGTGAGGTTGGGAACATACTGTACTGCTCCTGATCGATCCGGTGACCGATCAGGGAGTATGCGTTTCACCCACTGCTTGGCTCTTGATCGGTCTGGTGACCGATCAGGGAGCAAATAGTGAGGTTGAGTTCCCTTGCTGATCTGCTCCTGATCAGTCTGGTGACCGATCAGGATCACTGTGCAGATCATTCTGGAGAACGATCCAGCGTCGCAGGTTCCTCTTTATGATCGATCAGGACGGAGCCTGATCGGTCTGGTCACGACTTGATCGGTCTGGTCCTATGATCGATTAGGAGGTCTGGACTGCGAAGCTCACAAATCGCCCGATAAAGGGGTGGATCGGTCGGGTGATTTATCCACAACCTGGGATCGATCCAGGAGAGTTCCAAAGAAGTCGCGATTTTTAATTGAGCATTGGGGACCGATCAGGACGGAGCCTGATCGGTCTGGTGACCGATCAGGAAGCGCTCTGATCGGTCCGGTGACCGATCACTTAATTCAAATTGCACTGTTAGACGTTCTGATCGCGTCTGAACGTATCTGATTCTCTGCGCTTAACGTCTGATATATGATTTCTTGTTTGATATGCTGCTCTAACACTCTGATTAAGCTGCAGGTGATAGGGGAGGATTCAAACACTCAAGGAGAAGTCAATGAAGGTTTTCCTTGGAGCAGGTTTATCCGTTTTCCATCTCAGGTTGAATGGCCGGAGCTGCTGACTGGAGCTTGGCTGAGGGAGCTCAGGAAGTCCAGGGAGGGCTCAGTGGTAGCTGGCGTTGGCGGTGAGGCAGCTGGAGGCTGCAGGAGATGTTGTCACTTGATGCTGAGTGGAGAAACAAAAGGGCGGAAGAAGGCTTCGTTGAAGCAGAGTTTTTGTGAACTGAGTTCTTGCCGCGCCTTGTGTTCTCCACATCTAGCTTGCGCGTTCTGAAGTTCCATCATCTTGTGCAAGTGGTACAATCTGTGAAGCAACTCATTCATTACTCGAGCGCTTGAAGGAGAGAACAAGAGGCTTGGAGTCCGACAGTGGGAAGACACGAAGAAGGGTTTCTTGCGTGAGATCGCCGCTGGGTGGAGCTCAGGAAAGCTTGCTGTGTTCTTGTCCTTGCTAAGTGTTTGAGTAAGATCCTTCTTGTTGTTTCTTTGTACTTAAACTTAAATCTGTGATTGAAACGCTATAGAGAGGTTTCTCCACCGAGAAGGAGGTTCCTTTCTATCCGGTGATAACCGGGGCTTGATCTGCCGACGATCAAGGGATCGCCCACCTTAAGGGCACGCCAAGGAGTAGGGGCAAGTTATCCCCGAACCTTGTAAACCCTCCTTGTTAGCGATCTTGCTAGTTGTGTTTGTTTACCTTCGTTTTCTGTTTTTGTTTTCTGCACTGCTTTGTTTTCTTTGTTTCTTCCGTTGTGCTATTGATAAGGTTGAGTGCAGAAATTCGATAAGTGCCCAAGGTCAGAGTGATTGGCTATATTCACCCCCCCCCCTCTCTAGCCATCCGATTTCCAACACAAACAACAATAACGAGAACAAAGAAGTGTCTGGTGTTGAGTTGTTGAGGGCTCTCTGTATATTCTTCTTGCTTGAGCGTTTCTTTTACATCTGTTGTGCTTCCTTCTCGTGGTCTCATGTACTCAACTTGATACATTTCTGAGATCTGTGGAGAGGCTACTCCACCGAGAATGAGAAGTTCTATTAGCTGGATTCACTCCGGGGCTTGATCTGCCGACGATCAAGGGATCGCCCACCTCACGGGCACGCCAAGGAGTAGGGGCAAGTTATCCCCGAACCTTGTAATTCTTCTGTGTTAGCGTCTGGTTTGTTTCCTTTTTGTTTTCTTTCTGTTTTGTTTTTCTGTTGCTAACCTAAGTGTTGAAAGAATCAAAAGAAGCCAGAGTTTTTGGTGGCTGACTATTCACACCCCCCCCCCCTCTCTAGTCATCCCAGATCCAACAATCATCATCTTATGTCGATGATGGAGTTTGACCAACTTGCTCCATACATCACGCACATCTTTATATTTATCTAATTTATATAAAATATTGTTAGACATCAAATTAACCAGAATTTGGTTAATTTGTTGTTTGTCTCAAATTTTTAGATTTGTTCCTCTGTCTATTTCTTCTTCTTCTTTATGAAACTTCATTTGCTATCCTTTGGAGTTTCAAATCCCTTCATTAGAGTGAATCACTCGTCTATGTTCATTTGAAAGAACATCTCCATCCTTACTTTCCATTGATCGAATCCTTCCAATCTGAACTTGGACAAATCAGTTCCACGAAGAGTGGTCTTTCTATGATACCACTTGTTGATACCATTGATGTCATTATGGAGGGGAGGGGGAGAGTGAATAAGTATTCTGATCAATTCATCATTCATTATGCTCGTCTATAAGAGGTTAATACATTGGAAATACAAAGAAACACGGAACAAAAGTAAGCATAAAAGATAAATCGATTTACGTGGTTTAGAATCCCAATTCCTACTCAATGGTCTAATTTTAGTGATATTCCACTATGCTCTCTCCTTGTCTGATACCTTTTAGAGGCAAAGAAACCTCTTACAACATATACAAGCATTATAATACAAAATAAGGATACAAAATAATGAAAGTAAATAACTTTACAAATGAAAATTTTACTTTGCTCACTATTAAATGCATTAGATTTGTCCTTTGAAGGTCTGGAAATACAACAACACTCTCTTCTAAGAATTGATTATAAAATCCTTTTTGAAACCCTTCTTTATTGATTTCTACCTAACAATTAGTTGCTCATTACTATCAATCAATTGCCTTACTGAATCAACCGTTGCACTTGCAAAATGGCTCTCACCCACTCAACTTTGATCACCAACAATTGACTGTTGTTGTATCAGTCAAGTCCCTAAGTCGTTCTGAAACCTTCTATTTGTTGTAATAATAATAATAGTCAATTGCTAATGTGCATCGATTGATGTGCATTTGTCGAGTTGTTCAACCAAATTTTAAATAATATGTTTATTGCTACCGTTACATCAGTTGATTGCTCAAACACATCAATAGATTGATATGTGATAAGTACCATTTTTGTTGATTATTTTAATTGCTAAAATCCATGTTTGACCTATGTTTTTATTGCTTAATTGTGAAATTACCCTAGGTTTTAGAACTTCCTCTTATTTTGGACTTAATTACAAATTTACATTAAATTGGATTATTTGGCCACTAATTTTTGATCTATTTTTGTAGGCATGAAAGATTCATGGACCTAGGGTATACTGGGTCAAACTTGAGTCGGAAGTGGAACCGGATCGAATTATCAAGTTTTGGATTAATCCGGGCCGTCCGATTCAAGAGTGGCTAGATCTGAGCCATCCGGGACTATCTGAAGCAATCCGAGCTAGGGTTAGGGTTGATCAAGCACTCTGACCAAGATCTGAAAGTTTCATCCGAATCAGAGCTAAATCAACCGTTGGATCAAGCTCGGAGGGCTCTAGATCGTTCATTCAAAGATTAGGTTGATCTGGACCATCCATTGCAAATCTGGAGGATCCGAGCTACCACGAGGCAGATCCTGACCCCAGATCATCATCATCAAAATTTGGCTCAAATCAGAGCAAGATCAGCCGTTGGATTTCCTCCGATCAATCTGGGCCGTCCATTGATAGCTATTTAATCAAAAACTCCACAGCCTTTCTCCTCGTCGCGTCTCCGCCGTTCTTCGTCTTCTTCGCGTGTTCTTAGCATCTTCTTCCGTAGTTCTTCATCCAAGGGGCGCGACCGCATCATTCTCTCCTTTGGATCAAGTTCCGGATCATTGGCAAAGTGTTTCCGAGAAGAAGCTAGCTCTAAATTGCCCAAGAACAGGACTGATCGAGGTCTCGTCAATTCTGGCATCGCTTCCTGGATTTCAATGCTGCGCACCATTTCATTCATCTGAGTAGTTCAGAGGGGTTCCCTGAAGTGCTCGGACCAATCTTAAATCATCATCGCAGCTGAGTTGAAGCAATTGGATGGGTTTTCGCATTTGAGCAGAGCTGAGCTAGATTTGCTTTGCAGAGGCAGTTTTCCGGCGATGTGTTGAGCTTACGGGTTCGTGGCTCATATATTGTGTGACGGCAAGACGAATTTGAGCTCAGAGAAGGGATAGATGCTAGTTTAGTTAGTTAATTTCAGTTGTTTGTAGCTGTAATATCCATTACTGCCGTGTTTGGTTTCTATCTTGGTTTCAGATTCGTCAACTTCGTTTAATGCAATTGTTCTAGCTTAAATTAGGGTTGAATCTTCAAGTTAATTAGTTTAGTGAACTAGCTAGTGATAAGTTGACTTTAATCACAGTTTATTTCTTGTTTTTGGTTTGCGTATCACTTTTGTTAGCTGCGTATCAGATTTTTCTGCATTTCTTCATCCTGCGTATCAGTTTTTAGTTCTTGCATTTCATATCAGTTAGTTTAGTTCAATTCCGAATTGTTCCTGATATTAGTTTGATACAATTGATCTAAATTGCTTGTGAATTCCTGAATTCATTGTTCCCCTGTTTTCAGCTTCCCATTTCTGCCCTATGTATCAGTCCTGTAGTTGCGTGCCAACTTTCAGTGTAGTGTTTCTGCATTTCATATTAGTGAGCTTAGATTTTCTGCAATCTTATCTGAATTTTCGATTGGAATATTTGAATTCATTTGCCTGCATGTTTGTATTCAGTTGCGCATCATTTTTGCACACTATTTCTACATTAAACGCCATCAGTCCATTTCTGCAAAACTACAAGTTTTTTATCAGCAAATGCTGAATCGATTCTGAAATTCTTTAATTAGTATCTAAATCCTTGATTTCGCTTATCAGAAAAGCTGTTAGTTAGTGACCCATTGCATCATATTCAGCTTGATCTATTAGTTCCTGCATTTCTGAAATTTTGCTGCTATGCTGATTTCTGTCACTCATCTATGCCTTGCAATTCTTGAGTGGATTTGTCTACCAAGTTGTAATGATCAGCTGGAATTCGAAATATTGTCAGTTTGCCATTTCTGAAATTGGAAGCAAATTTGCAGCACATCAGTCTTTGAGCAGTTCTCTTTTGCGTGCCAAGTGCTGGAATTCTGCACTTGTATCAAGTGCAGTTTAGTCTAGTGTGCTGTGATGTTTGGATTCAATTAGTATTGCATTCGAATCGTTCTGAACTTCTCTGCATTTGTTTGCCTCCAGATTTTGTAGCTAGTTGTGTAGTGTTTGTTTAAAGTTTGATTGCTGAATTTTATAGATAGCATTTGATTCAAGTTGGCTTGCTTTTGAAAATTGCCTGCACTGCTGTGTTGCTTCATTGCTTGGCATTTGTTTTGCTTTTGAAATCAGAAATCAATTTCCGAAAATTGCTTAAGGGCTTAGATGAGTAAGTGATCCTTTTGGTTGAGTTATAACTGGCTATCACTTATTAAATTTCATAGTAAGCTATCCTTTTGGTTGATCCTTTGCATTGTGTTTTCAATTCCGAATTTCAACCTAAAAACCCAACATTTATTCGAAACCTAAAAATATTAACGACACACAAACACGAGCTCGAATCAAACAAACTCTCAACTAGTCCCGAGGAAAAATACGACCTGTGGCACCTTTACTACATTTTCATATTTTGATTGCAAAAACGGTTTCCAGCATTCATTTATAAATATCTAAATTTGAGACCCACATTCGTGACAGTATATTTTGGGTCCCATCAAATTTTTGGCGCCGTTGCCGGGGAAACAAATAGTTGATTTGTTTGATTTTTACTTGTATGCCTTTAGACATATCATTGGGTTCTGTTTTATTTTGCTTTATCTTTCATATACGTTGCTGCCATTTTTCTTGTTTGTTTTGTGATAGGGCTGTAAGATCAAAATGTGGTCACCAGAGTTCTGGACAGAGATAAAAGAGGCATTGGTGGAGTTGAAGTGTAGGGTTAAGGAGTTGGACTACCAACAAAAACGTAAAGCTCAGTCATCTACTTACCAGAAGCCGATTCAGCCTACATTTCAGCCACCTCAGCCACAATTTCAGCCTCTCCAAAAATTCCAGCAGCCAAATCAAGATTTCCAGCAGCCCTATTCTAATTTTCAGCAACCAAACTTTCAGTTTCAGCCACCATTACAACAATTCGAACAACCACAGCAATTCTAACAATTTCAGCCAGATTTTCGGCCAAGTCTACCAAATTTCCAAAATTTTCAGAATAGGCAGCCACTATTGCAAAGTTTTCAGCCCCAAATGCAGCAATTTCAGCCTAACTTTCAGCCACCTTATCAATAAGATCAGTCACAATTTCAACAATATCAGCAAGGGGAACCTTTCCAAAATTTTCAGCCATGCCACCAAGAATTTCAGCATCTTAACCAAAATTTCCAGCAGCCTTTTGTAAGTTTTCAGCAGGGAAATAATCAATTTCAGCCTCCACCTCAGCCATGGCAGCAAGAATTTCAACCCATACAGAATTTTCAACAACCTATTCAATATTCACAGCCATACGATCCAAATTTTCAGCCTTGCAACCAGAATTTTCAGCCCACTCAACTTCAGTTTTCACCACCACAATTTCAACCGCAGATCCAAGAATTCCAGGGCTACAATTTTCAGCAATCTCCGCCAACTTGTGAACCAAATTTTCAACAGTTTAATCAGCCTATTCAACCATTTTATCAACCCCCACAGTCTCAATTTCAACAAATGTTTCAACAAGAGCTTCAAAACCTCGGAAGGCAAATGGAACAAGTGGCTAGTGATTTGAATTAGATAAAAGCCCAAAGAGCAGAACAATTATCTTCTCAAGCTGCTTTTAATTCTGAGAGCCCCGGAGTTGGTTTTATATCAGTTCAAGGTGACCCTAGTGCCTGGCCAAGTCCTTCTTCAAGTGATCTTAATATTTTGGTGGAAGAAGAAGAAGAAATCATTAAAATCAGGGCACCTACATCATGCAACCCTCCGGAGATTCCTATTCAAAATTCACTTCTAAATTTTTCAGCTCAAGAAGAAGATTCTGAAACACTACGGGACCCTTCTCATTTTTTATTTTGTTAATGATAGTGTTATTGATGGTCCTAATTTTTCTAATATTGTGGTTGCAGATATTACAGAAGAAACATACGTAGGAGATGATTCCATAGGTGTAGGGGATTGCACTAAGCCCCAGGGACCACCACAAGATTCAGAGAATGAACCAGAAAGTGTAGGGACTTGCATCGTGGAAGCAAGCACCCAAGGATCACCTATTCCAGTTGAGTGTCCACCAGAGCTTGAGGCTGAAGAGGAGCTTGAACATGATCAGGAGGAGAACACAGATACATCTACTCTTGTAGAACCTCCAGGTATTCTCCAGCACGCTCAGGTAAGTATTTCTCCTCTTTGTTCAGAAAAATACAACGAGGTACCTAGTGCTGACTTTATTGGTTATGATGAATTTATTGATATACCCTGTGTAGAGATTGTTTGTGAAAATCCAATAGAGGTACCAAAAATTGATTTCATTGGTTATAATGCATTACTTGATACATCTCTTGTAGATATGGATAGCGAAATAATTTTAGAGGCACCCATAATTGATGTAGTTTGTTATGATGAATTTCTTGATACATCTTTTGTGGATATGGTTAGTGAAAAATTTTTAGAAGTGCCTGAAATTGATGTTATTTATTTTGATGAATCTCTTGCTATATCTTATGCTGAAGATGAATGTGAAAAAATTTTGGAGGTACCCGAGATTGATTTCATTGGCTGTGACACATTGCTTGATACACTCATGATAGGAAATAATTGTGAAAATACTATTGATGTGCCAAAAGTTGATTTCATGGGTTGTGATAAGTTTCTTGATATACCTTTGGAGGATATTACTTATGAAAAATTTATTGAGATACCAGAATTTGATTTAATTGGACATGATGCAGTTTTGGATACATTTCATGCAGAGACTGATATTATTTTATTTCTTTTTGACCCTGCACGCTTGAGAGAGGTATTACATTATTTTGCAGGGTCCAGAAGACTTCAGGAGTGGGTGCTCCATCTGAACAGACTCCAGCCTCCTGGAAGGACTTCTGAAAGGCATCAAGAAGGAGGAGAAGATCTTACTTTAATTAGAAGCACTCCAGTCCTTCAATGGATTTTGAACCTAAATCGCCTGCGGCCACCGGAGCATATTTCTGCAAAGTTCAAGTGTGGGGGAGTCCGAATTCTCTTAGCCACCCATTTTCCTCCACTACCACGATGGAGGCTACTTCTGGATAGACTCCGCCCACCAGAAATAAAGGGGAGTTTGTTCATTTTTGCATTTTCCTTCACTTTTATGACTTTTAAAATTTTTTTTTAAATTGAGTGTAACACCCCAAATTTGTCAATGTAAAATCATGACAATGTATGAAAATGGTTATAATGAAATGATATAAATTTCATGCAATCACATGCTATGAAATGTCAGGAATACATGAAATATTATATTCATGAAATATTATTATCATGAAATATTATATTCATGAAATATTGTTATCATGAAATATTATCATGAAATAGTATATGCATGAAATATTATTATCATGAAATATTATATTCGTGAAATATTATTATCATGAAATATTATATTCATGAAATATTATTATCATGAAATATTATCATGAAATGTTAGATTCATGAAATATTATTAATATTATGAAATTTCATGATGGACTTGGCTTAATGGGCTTTGATATGGATTAGTGCAAAAGGTGATAAAAAGGAGGGAGCAAGGATTGAACCTTGAACCTCCTAGTTGCACTCTCCATGTCTTAACCACTACACCAAGCATTGTTTCTTGTTGAGAGGATGAGAAACATGCTTGTTAAGTGTGTAAGAGTGAAGAGACATGTCTTTTCATGAGAGAAGTATAAATAAGGGAAGTTGGAATAACTTCCTCTTCCTTTGATCTTCTTCCTCACTCTTCCAAAACCGAAAACTCACTCTTCCCTTCCCTTCTCATTTTTGAAAACATACTCTAGAGATAACCCTAGGGCAATTTCAAGAAGGAAAGTCAAAGTGCCATTGCCATCTACTAAGTCCAAGGAGTCCTAGAGAAAGTTGGAAGAAGAGGATCTTCACATACCCTCCAAGTGTAGGGTACCCTACGGTTTAAAGAAATTCCAGCGCAAGGATGTAAGTATCCCCTCGCCTGCAGTATAATGGTTATGTGTGATCCTTTTTATTTTTCTTGTACAAAATTTAGGGCTTTTCACCTTTGAAAGTTTCGGCCCCCTCTTGAAGGGAGGCCTTGGTCACTTTTTATTACATGGAAAGATTCCTTGAAATTTAGGGTATGCTTATATGTTGTTTCCCTTCATGTTGTAATACCAAAAATTGGGATTTGCACCCTTATAAGTTTCGGCCAAGCATGATAGAAATTAGGGTTTAGGGATTTTATGATTTTCTATAATGGATTCATGCTTAGGAATGTAGATCAAGTGTTTGAATATATGTTTGTATGAATATTTGATACTCCTACCCTATGAAACTAGGGTTAGGGTTTAGATGGGTTTCGGCCAAGACCTAGGAATTAGGGTTAGTGGATGCTAACCCCACTTTGAGGGTTAAACCATGTTTAAATTGTTAACATAAAATATACTAGAGGTGTTTGTAAGAATGTTTGAAGGAATGCTTGATTGGAAAACCAAACTCCTTTACTTGTGAGTTTCGGCCAACCCTAGTTCTGGGGTTGAGAAGTACCTAATGAGACCATGAAGCATGCTACTACATATGTGATGTGTGTATAAATTATATGACCTATCTTGTTAGGTATAAAAGCATGCCTTATAGCCCATGGGGGCACCTTGATGATATGAACATGATGTGTTTGATAATATGCTTAAAAAGGGTTACTCTATTGAAACTGGGATCAAGAGTACCCGAATGTGTGGTGTGTCCCTAGGGGATCAAGAGCACCCGAATGTGTGGTGTGTCCCTTTGAGAAGTGATTAAGAGTACCTTTAGGCATATACATATATGAGTAATAGCATGATAAATTACTTTACTTTGAAGGTTGTGTACCCGACTCGGAAGGGGGTCGTTAAACAAATCCAATGTGCATGTTAACTGAAGGTCATGGCATTGGTAGGACGGAAGGGTCCTGCTCTAATTAGATTGATGGCTCGCTACCCCAATTTATTAGGGAACGCGCATGATGTGGTACTACAAATGGGCCCTAGATGATGATATGATATTTTGAAGTACTTACCATTATGGAACCTTTTTGAAAAACATTTCTCATCATGTGATCTTGTTCCGTAAAGTACTTAGAGATAAATTGATGTGATGTTTATGATGCTTTGATGAGATGCTTATGATGCTGATAATTCTATCTGATTACTGTGTACATGATATGATGTATCGATATGGATTTTGCGAGTAGGCCCGGATTCTTACTAAGCATGTTTTGCTTACTAGTTCATGTTGTTTTTCTTATGCTGCAGATAGCGGTAAGAAATACTTGAACTAAAGGAAGAGGCAGAGGGAAGGCTAGAGGATGTGTGTGGTGATGGCTCGGGAAAGGATGAAAGATTCTATCTACCTTAGTTTGTCTAGAATCTAACCGCTTCCGATAAAAGATTGAAATTGTATTACTATACTCTGAATATATGATGATTGTGACTACTCTACTGTTAGAGATATGGAACCTAGGTCATGTTAGATAATACTATTATTAATGTCTAATTCTTATAGTATGCATGCTCAGTAAAATGCTAGATGTTTACTATTTTCGGTTGCTTATGAATGCTTCTTTTGTATATGCTTCTTTTGCATGTATCTAAGACTAGATAACTCTTGCTATATTCTTACTTGAGATTTCATGCTATAGTGTGTTAAATGATCTTCATATTAGGTTGTAAATGCATGTAGATATAAAAGAAATGAAAAACCTTGCTTGGTAAATTAGTCTTCAATAAGCATGCTTATTACTAGTTCATGTATTGTAATTGTTTTGTTTGGATATACATGCTTACCTTGATAAATGATATGAATGTATGGACCCGTAACCCCGCCTTAAGGGTAGATATAAGGTCGGGCGTTACAAGTTGGTATCAGAGCAGTTTTCCCCTCCACCACACACATATCAAGCTTCCTCCTGCCGCTTCCAAGTAAGAAATCCTAACTCGCCTTACTTATTATTTCGTGTACAGTACAACTATAGAGATGAATTATGCTTGCATAATATGGAGATGATTAATACTTGCATAACAAGTGAAGGTAGAATTATGGCTTATGTAGTCATTTACTGTCTATATGATAGATATGACTAGAGGGCGTAGTACTAGGGGTAACGAGACAGCACCCCCACCTGACCTGATGCAGGTGATCACTGAGCTGCAGCGCCAGGTCACTGAGCAGCAGCAGATGATAAACACTCTGATGACCCAGCAGACTAATACTGCCACCCCTGCGGGAAGTCAGGACGCCATAACCACTGAACCTCCGGCTGCACAGGCGCCCTCGGATACTATGGCCAGAGCAGTCCGACAAGAGGCCTATTTGATACAGTGGCAACGACTGAAGCCGGATAAGTTCTCCGGCATCTGCGAGCCGTGGGATGCCCAGTCCTGGCTCAAAACAGTGGAAAGCACCGTGGAACTTCTTGACTGGCCGGAACATGAGAAGGTCAAGTGTGTCTCGTTCTGCCTCTCCGGCGATGCTCGGATGTGGTGGGAACGGGTAAAGGCCAGAAGATCGGTGGATCAAATGAAATGGAAGGATTTCGAGGTTGAATTTCTAGAGGAGTTCTTTCATATGAGGGTGACCAACAGACATTTCGATGAGTTCACCGAATTTCGACAGGGGAATCTCTCTGTCAACGAGGCCGTCCAGAAATTTAACCGACTGGCACGATTGTGTCCTGAGCTGGTCAGTACTGAAAGGGAAAGGGTCAGATTAATGCTAAGAATGCTTAGGCCTGACATTGCTCTGAGTGTAGCCGGTGGCGTTCATAGGCCACAGACTGCAGAGGAGCTAGTCAGCGGCGCCCTGAATGCTGAGCACTATCTGAAGAATATCAGCCAGCAGAAGCAGGCCCCAGCCAGTACACAAAATCAGAGTCAGTCAGGAAATCAAAAGACTCAGAACACCAATCCCCACTGGAAGAAGAACCACAATGGGAAAAGGAAGCCATGGAACAAGTCTACTGGTGATTCGAAAGGCAAGAAGCCTAAGCACCCTCCTTGTGCCACCTGTGGGAAGATGCACCTTGGGACATGCTACTGGGATGCCAAGAGATGTTATACTTGCGGGAAGGAAGGACACTTTGCCAGAGAGTGTCCTACTGCCGCTAAGGCACCTCAGCAGCAGTATATTCAGCACAAAGGTGCTCCTCCCCAGCTTCACCATATGCAGGCTGCGATTGATGGTACTCCTATTTATCAGGGGCGGTTAGAAGCCCCGCCTGCTACAATGGACGCCCGGGTTTTCTCGCTTACAAAGGAAGACGTGGCGACTGCCTCTACCGTTGTCACAGGTCAGATAATTATTTACAGTCATCCTGCTACTGCATTGTTTGACACTGGAGCAACGCATTCCTTTATTTCCATGCTATATGACACGAGATATGATATGCCACTGCAAGAACTAGATTGCAAGTTTATGACTACACTGCCCTCGGGGGAGGTGATGGCCTCTACCCAAATGCTGCGGGCCGCACTGATCAGCATCGCAGATAGAGAACTCTACTGCGATCTAATAGTGCTTGATATGGCCGATTATGATCTGATATTGGGCATGGATTTCTTGAATAAATACGGCGCTTCTATCGAGTGCCGTAAACGAAGGGTTATCTTCCGACCCGAGACGGGGATTCTCTTTGAATTTATCGGCGAGCCGAAGAAGAAGATTGGCAAATTCTTATCAGCTCTGAAAGCAAGGAAAATGTTAGAGAATGGATGTTCTGGATTTCTAGCTCATGTAGTTGATACTCGTCCTAGAGAGGACCCGAAGCTAGAAGACGTCGAAGTCGTATGCAACTATCCAGAGGTATTTCCCGATGACTTACCAGGGTTAGCACCTGAAAGAGATGTTGAATTTGCCATTGATTTGATTCCTGGTACTAACCCCATCTCAAAAGCACCATACCGAATGGCGCCGGCTGAATTGAAAGAATTGCAAGGACAGCTACAAGAGCTACTCGACAAGGGACTTATCCGCCCTAGTCATTCCCCCTGGGGAGCTCCCGTACTGTTCGTCAAAAAGAAGGACGGGTCGATGCGTATGTGTATCGACTATCGGGCATTAAACAATGTGACGATAAAAAACAGGTATCCTCTACCCAGGATAGATGACCTGTTCGATCAGTTAAAGGGAGCTACGGTTTTCTCTAAGATCGATCTGAGGTCTGGTTATCACCAAGTCCGGGTGAAAAATGAGGATATACCCAAGACTGCTTTCCGGACGAGATACGGACATTATGAGTTCGTAGTGATGCCGTTTGGAGTCACTAATGCTCCGGCAATATTCATGGACCTTATGAATAGGATTTTCTCGGCATTTCTCGACAGATTTGTGATCGTCTTCATCGACGACATCCTTATTTATTCGAGGACTTCCGAAGAGCATGCAGAGCACCTGAGTATAGTATTACAGATTCTTCAGGAAGAACAACTGTATGCTAAATTTTCGAAATGTGAGTTCTGGCTGAATCAAGTGTCATTCTTGGGACATATCATCTCCAAGGACGGAGTGATGGTCGACCCGATCAAAATTGAGGCCGTAAGTAACTGGTCCAGACCCAAGAATGCCAGCGAGGTCAGAAGTTTTCTGGGGCTAGCCGGATATTACAGAAAATTCGTAGAGAACTTCTCTCGAATTGCGGCTCCTATGACAGCTCTGACTAAGAAGGACAAGAAATATATCTGGACCGACGAATGCGAGAAGAGTTTCTCTGAATGAAAAGGAGGCTGACTAGCGCTCCTATATTGACTCTTCCCGAAAGTGATACGGGTTTCGATATGTACAGCGATGCATCCAAACTTGGACTCGGAGCTGTGCTTATGCAAAATGGGAAGGTAATTGCCTATGCCTCTAGACAATTAAAGGAACATGAAAAGAATTATCCTACCCATGATTTGGAATTAGCAGCGGTGGTCTTTGCGCTGAAAACATGGAGGCATTATTTATATGGCACTCAGTGCAAGGTCTTTACTGATCACCAGAGTCTGCGGTATTTCTTTACCCAGAAAGACCTGAATATGCGACAACGCCGATGGCTCGAGTTGGTCAAGGACTACGACTGTGAGATCTTGTACCATCCGGGAAAAGCCAACAAGGTAGCTGATGCTCTCAGTAGAAAATCGTGTGTCGCATTGTTGTCTTTATCAGCATTGTCACGACCCTTAGGGGAAGAGATTATGGATTTCGGAATCGAGATTATATCGGGACGGCTTTCTACCCTACAGATTGCGCCGACATTATTTGATGGTATTCTGGAGAAGCAGAATCTTGATCCGAGTCTTCGGAGAATCAGGCAGGAGATTCTTGAAGGCAAGGACGAGGGATTCCGGATTTCCGAGAGCGGAGTTTTATATCTCCGGGATCGATTATGCGTTCCCGACGACTCCGATTTACGGACGAGGATACTCGAGGAAGGCCACGGCACACCGTATGCGATGCATCCTGGGTCTACCAAGATGTATCAAGATCTGAAGGGCAAATTTTGGTGGTCCGGCATGAAGAAAGATGTAGCCCACTATATCAGCATGTGTTTGACCTGCCAGAGGGTCAAAGCAGAACACCAGAGACCTGGGGGAGTTCTGCAGCCTCTACCTATTCCCGAGTGGAAATGGGAGGACATCTCTATGGATTTCATAGCAGGGCTGCCCCGGACTACGAATGGATATGATAGTATATGGGTTATTGTGGACCGACTGACCAAGTCCGCCCATTTTCTGGCTATCAGAATGACTTATTCAGTTGAGCAGTTGGCTCAACTGTACGTCAAGGAGATTGTCCGACTACACGGGGTTCCCAAGACCATCGTCTCTGACCGAGATGGTCGATTTACTTCTGATTTTTGGGGACACGTGCAGAAGGCCCTTGGCACGAAGCTGAAGTTCAGTACAGCCTTTCACCCCCAGACTGACGGGCAGACTGAACGAGTAAACCAGATACTAGAAGATATGTTACGAGCTTGCACCTTGGACTACAAGGGAAGCTGGTGTCGATACCTGAGCCTGGCAGAGTTTGCTTATAATAACAGTTATCAGGCTACTATCGGGATGGCACCGTACGAGGCACTATATGGCCGAAAATGCAGATCTCCTTTATGCTGGCATGAGAGTGGTGAAAAGAAGGAGATGGGACTCCAGACCGATATTATTGATGAGACCACTCAGGCTATAAAGAATATCCGCCAGAGGATAGAGACTGCTCAGAGTCGGCAGAAGAGCTACGCCGATAAACGACGTCGACCACTTGAGTTTGAGGTTGGGGATTCGGTATTCTTGAAGGTAGCCCCTATGAAAGGGGTGATGAGATTCGGAAAGAAGGGGAAACTGAGTCCGCGATACGTGGGACCCTATCAGATTTTGAGACGAGTAGGCAAGGTGGCCTACGAGTTGGAGCTACCGCCAGAAATGGCGGCTATCCACAACGTCTTCCATGTGTCGATGCTCAAGAAGTGTACCCCTGATGCGAGTCAAATGATAGAACCCCCACCAGTGCAAGAGCAGGAGAGCCTTAGTTCCGAACGCCGCCCGATCCAGATCCTCGATCGGGAAGTTAAAAGGCTAAGGAACAAGGAAATATCCTTAGTAAAGGTTCTGTGGCGGAACAAGCAGTTCGAAGAAGCCACCTGGGAACAGGAAGATACGATGCGATCAAAATATCCGGAACTATTTTAAAGTTCGGGACGAACTTTCTGTAAGAGGGGGAGGATTGTAACACCCCAAATTTGTCAATGTAAAATCATGACAATGTATGAAAATGGTTATAATGAAATGATATAAATTTCATGCAATCACATGCTATGAAATGTCAGGAATACATGAAATATTATATTCATGAAATATTATTATCATGAAATATTATATTCATGAAATATTGTTATCATGAAATATTATCATGAAATAGTATATGCATGAAATATTATTATCATGAAATATTATCATGAAATATTATATTCGTGAAATATTATTATCATGAAATATTATATTCATGAAATATTATTATCATGAAATATTATCATGAAATGTTAGATTCATGAAATATTATTAATATTATGAAATTTCATGATGGACTTGGCTTAATGGGCTTTGATATGGATTAGTGCAAAAGGTGATAAAAAGGAGAGAGCAAGGATTGAATCTTGAACCTCCTAGTTGCACTCTCCATGTCTTAACCACTACACCAAGCATTGTTTCTTGTTGAGAGGATGAGAAACATGCTTGTTAAGTGTGTAAGAGTGAAGAGACATGTCTTTTCATGAGAGAAGTATAAATAAGGGAAGTTGGAATAACTTCCTCTTCCTTTGATCTTCTTCCTCACTCTTCCAAAACCGAAAACTCACTCTTCCCTTCCCTTCTCATTTTCAAAAACATACTCTAGAGATAACCCTAGGGCAATTTCAAGAAGGAAAGTCAAAGTGTCATTGCCATCTACTAAGTCCAAGGAGTCCTAGAGAAAGTTGGAAGAAGAGGATCTTCACATACCCTCCAAGTGTAGGGTACCCTACGGTTTAAAGAAATTCCAGCGCAAGGATGTAAGTATCCCCTCGCCTGCAGTATAATGGTTATGTGTGATCCTTGTTATTTTTCTTGTACAAAATTTAGGGCTTTTCACCTTTGAAAGTTTCGGCCCCCTCTTGAAGGGAGGCCTTGGTCACTTTTTATTACATGGAAAGATTCCTTGAAATTTAGGGTATGCTTATATGTTGTTTCCCTTCATGTTGTAATACCAAAAATTGGGATTTGCACCCTTATAAGTTTCGGCCAAGCATGATAGAAATTAGGGTTTGGGGATTTTATGATTTTCTATAATGGATTCATGCTTAGGAATGTAGATCAAGTGTTTGAATATATGTTTGTATGAATATTTGATACTCCTACCCTATGAAACTAGGGTTAGGGTTTAGATGGGTTTCGGCCAAGACCTAGGAATTAGGGTTAGTGGATGCTAACCCCACTTTGAGGGTTAAACCATGTTTAAATTGTTAACATGAAATATATTAGAGGTGTTTGTAAGAATGTTTGAAGGAATGCTTGATTGGAAAACCAAACTCCTTTACTTGTGAGTTTCGGCCAACCCTAGTTCTGGGGTTGAGAAGTACCTAATGAGACCATGAAGCATGCTACTACATATGTGATGTGTGTATAAATTATATGACCTATCTTGTTAGGTATAAAAGCATGCCTTATAGCCCATGGGGGCACCTTGATGATATGAACATGATGTGTTTGATAATATGCTTAAAAAGGGTTACTCTATTGAAACTGGGATCAAGAGTACCCGAATGTGTGGTGTGTCCCTAGGGGATCAAGAGCACCCGAATGTGTGGTGTGTCCCTTTGAGAAGTGATTAAGAGTACCTTTAGGCATATACATATATGAGTAATAGCATGATAAATTACTTTACTTTGAAGGTTGTGTACCCGACTCGGAAGGGGGTCGTTAAACAAATCCAATGTGCATGTTAACTGAAGGTCATGGCATTGGTAGGACGGAAGGGTCCTGCTCTAATTAGATTGGTGGCTCGCTACCCCAATTTATTAGGGAACGCGCATGATGTGGTACTACAACTGGGCCCTAGATGATGATATGATATTTTGAAGTACTTACCATTATGGAACCTTTTTGAAAAACATTTCTCATCATGTGATCTTGTTCCGTAAAGTACTTAGAGATAAATTGATGTGATGTTTATGATGCTTTGATGAGATGCTTATGATGCTGATAATTCTATCTGATTACTGTGTATATGATATGATGTATCGATATGGATTTTGCGAGTAGGCCCGGATTCTTACTAAGCATGTTTTGCTTACTAGTTCATGTTGTTTTTCTTATGCTGCAGATAGCGGTAAGAAATACTTGAACTAAAGGAAGAGGCAGAGGGAAGGCTAGAGGATGTGTGTGGTGATGGCTCGGGAAAGGATGAAAGATTCTATCTACCTTAGTTTGTCTAGAATCTAACCGCTTTCGATAAAAGATTGAAATTGTATTACTATACTCTGAATATATGATAATTGTGACTACTCTACTGTTAGAGATATGGAACCTAGGTCATGTTAGATAATACTATTATTAATGTCTAATTCTTATAGTATGCATGCTCAGTAAAATGCTAGATGTTTACTATTTTCGGTTGCTTATGAATGCTTCTTTTGTATATGCTTCTTTTGCATGTATCTAAGACTAGATAACTCTTACTATATTCTTACTTGAGATTTCATGCTATAGTGTGTTAAATGATCTTCATATTAGGTTGTAAATGCATGTAGATATAAAAGAAATGAAAAACCTTGCTTGGTAAATTAGTCTTCAATAAGCATGCTTATTACTAGTTCATGTATTGTAATTGTTTTGTTTGGATATACATGCTTACCTTGATAAATGATATGAATGTATGGACCCGTAACCCCGCCTTAAGGGTAGATATAAGGTCGGGCGTTACATTGAGTCCTTGCTAATAAATGCATGAGTAGAGTAGAATGACTAAGAGTCATTGTAAATACCTTGTTATTCCTTTTGTCATTTTTCTTGCATGCCTAAGAATAAATGTATCCCTCTAGGTTCTTCCATAGCATTTTAGAATCTCTTTGAAAATAAATTAAATTTGATTGTTAAAACTTAGGGTTTAAGTTCATGGATGAAATCTTAGATGCTTGAGTACTACTTGGTTTTAGATTCTTAATTGAGGACTTGAGATGAATTCTTTTTGCCTAGCGAGAATTAGCCTTATATTTGTGATACACATGTTATTGTACTCTAGAACTTGCTTAGGTTCTTTCAAAACCATATTTCAATGATTGGATCACATCTATAGATGCTAATCACTTTGTTTACCTTTCCATATCAATTTTGGCAAAAATCATATTCATTCCATTTTTCTTTACTTATTTCCTACTCTTACCCTCACTTTTCTATGGACTTGTTATTTGAAATGTTTCTTAATGCTATTTTGCCCGAGACGGACAAAGATTTAAGTGTGGGGGAGTGACTAATGTTTTGGAAAGATTTGGTATCAAAGAAGCACTTCATTAAAAAAAAAAAATCATGTGCCAAGTGAGTGAGTTTGGTATCAAGATCAAGCAAGAAGAAGTAGTTAAGGAAGACAACAATTGAAGCATCTAGATTCTTGCTCATCATTTGAAGATCCAAGGAAAACAAATGGCATGCAATATAAAAATCTGCAATAAAAAAAAACAGAGGCAAGCAATGGAGAAATCTGAAAATTGTGCCATTTCAAAAGGAAAAATCTGTGATCATTTTGGAAGAAGATTCTGAGCCAAAATCAGTGTATAAACTTGAAGACAATTGTGTCATGGCTGGCATTCAAACAGAATTGGAAGGAAGCTGATCTGAAGAAGGAAAAGAATTTTTTTTTTGCAGCTGAAAAATATGGAACTTAAGCAGAAATCTGTGCCAAGTTCAATGTGCAGAAATTGTTTACCATAACAAGTTGTTTCCTTACAACAATCTGTTTGCAGTAGAGCTAAAATCTGAAGGCAACCTGTGAGAATCTGCTCAGTGTGGAGGCCAGAATCCAGCTGACTGAAATCATCAAAAACTGCATTGGATTGTAAAGGAAATCGAATGAAATCAGAGTAGGAAAGGAAAAGCAGTGAAGGCTGTGGTTGAAATCAAATCTGCTGATCAGGGATTCGAATGGAACAATTGAGATTCTCCACTGATAGTTGATGCTAACTGATAGTTATGAAGGAATTAAAGTTTTGCAAGATCTGAAAGGCTCCATTAGAAGACTTGAAATCAGAATATTAAAAAAAAACTGCAGTGAAGTGGCTGAAATTGAATTTTGTGAGCAGAATTTTTGAGGAAGCAGTTTAAATGCTCCACTAATCCTAAATACCAACTGAATTGAAGAAATCAGAGTTTTGCGAAATCTAAAATGCTCCCTTAGAAGATTGAGAGAAGAAAAAAAAAGAAGAAGAAAAACAGTTAGAAAAAAAAAGAAGAGAAGGAGATAAAGTGGCACACAAATGAAGACTTGGCACTACACAATCATTGAAGTTCTCTCATCCGAATTAAAAGCTTTGCTCCACTACAAGTCTGACCTTCCCTAGAGAAGGAGAAAGAAGAAAAAAAATCAGAAAAGAGAAGAGGAAAGAAAGCAAAGTTGGCACACAAAAGGCAATTTGGCACATTAAACCAAGGAAGGGTTTTTCATCCAAATCAAAGGAATTTATTCAAGTTTCACTCCATCACACTTTTGATATCATTAGAGGACTGTAGAGAGAAGCAAAGTACATTGGAAACATTCTTGAGCAACCAAGTCCTCCACTCCATCAAATTTTTCTATTTTCTTAGTCTTTACCCTATTGCTTACCATTTTCCATATTTTCATTTGTTTTTGTAGATATTGATCCTAATCATGAATAATGGTGGAGATTAGATAATAAGCAAGCCTATGGTAGTGCAAGAAGCATGTGTGTATGAGTGAGCTCCACTTCCATCATCAACTTAGAACTTAAGAAGAGAGCCACCAAAATTTTTCCTTGAAAGGCTAGTGATTTAAATTCATCTCAATGACTCATGATGGATGAAAAGGCTAAGTTGTTGATTTAAGGACAAGATACTAATCCATAGAGCTTAGATTTATGAGAATTGACAACCTTAGGTAATTTCTTTTCATTTATTTCTAATTATGCTTAAAAAAATCTAGGGGATCCATATTTAGAAGTTTCGCGAGACGCTCAAGGTTAAGTGTGGGGGAGTTGATAAGTACCATTTTTGTTGATTATTTTAATTGCTAAAATCCATGTTTGACCTATGTTTTTATTGCTTAATTGTGAAATTACCCTAGGTTTTAGAATTTTCTCTTATTTTAGACTTAATTGTAAATTTGCATTAAATTGGATTATTTGGCCACTAATTTTTGATCTATTTTTGTAGGCATAAAAGGTTCATGGACCTAGGGTATACTGGGTCAAACTTGAGTCGGAAGTGGAACCGGATCGAATTATCAAGTTTTGGATTAATCCGAGCCGTCCGATTCAAGAGCGGCTAGATCTGAGCCATCCGGGACCATCTGAAGCAATCCGAGCTAGGGTTAGGGTTGATCAAGCACTCTGACCAAGATCTGAAAGTTTCATCCCAATCAGAGCTAAATCAACCGTTGGATCAAGCTCGGAGGGCTCTAGATCGTCCATTCAAAGATTAGGTTGATCTGGACCATCCGTTGCAAATCTGGAGGATCCGAGCTACCACGAGGTAGATCCTGACCCCAGATCATCATCATCAAAATTTGGCTCAAATCAGAGTAAGATCAGCCGTTGGATTTCCTCCGATCAATCTGGGTCGTCCATTGATAGCTATTTAATCAGAAACTCCACAGCCTTTCTCCTCGTCGCATCTCCGCCGTTCTTCGTCTTCTTCGCGTGTTCTTAGCATCTTCTTCCATAGTTCTTCATCCAAGGGGCGCGACCGCATCATTCTCTCCTTTGGATCAAGTTCCGGATCATTGGCAAAGTGTTTCCGAGAAGAAGCTAGCTCTAAATTGCCCAAGAACAGGACTGATCGAGGTCTCGTCAGTTCTGCCGTCGCTTCCTGGATTTCAATGCTGCGCACCATTTCATTCGTCTGAGTAGTTCAGAGGGGTTCCCTGAAGTGCTCGGACCAATCTCAAATCATCATCGCAGCTGAGTTGAAGGAATTGGATGGGTTTTCGCATTTGAGCAGAGCTGAGCTAGATTTGCTTCGCAGAGGCAGTTTTTCGGTGATGTGTTGAGCTTACGGGTTCGTGGCTCATATCTTGTGTGACGGCAAGACGAATTTGAGCTCAGAGAAGGGATAGATGCTAGTTTAGTTAGTTAATTTCAGTTGTTTGTAGCTGTAATTTCCATTACTGCCGTGTTTGGTTTCTATCTTGGTTTCAGATTCGTCAACTTCATTTAATGCAATTGTTCTAGCTTAAATTAGGGTTGAATCTTCAAGTTAATTAGTTTAGTGAACTAGTTAGTGATAAGTTGACTTTAATCATAGTTTATTTCTTGTTTTTGGTTTGCGTATCACTTTTGTTAGTTGCGTATCAGATTTTTCTGCATTTCTTCATCCTTCGTATCAGTTTTTAGTTCTTGCATTTCATATCAGTTAGTTTAGTTCAATTCCGAATTGTTCCTGATATTAGTTTGATACAATTGATCTAAATTGCTTGTGAATTCCTGAATTCATTGTTCCCCTGTATTCAGCTTCCCATTTCTGCCCTATGTATCAGTCCTGTAGTTGCGTGCCAACTTTCAGTGTAGTGTTTCTGCATTTCATATTAGTGAGCTTAGATTTTCTGCAATCTTATCTGAATTTTCGATTGGAATATTTGAATTCATTTGCCTGCATGTTTGTATTCAGTTGCGCATCATTTCTGCACACTATTTCTACATTAAACGCCATCAGTCCATTTCTGCAAAATTGCAAGTTTTTTATCTGCAAATGCTGAATCGATTCTGAAATTCTTTAATTAGTATCTAAATCCTTGATTTCGCTTATCAGAAAAGTTGTTAGTTAGTGACCCATTGCATCATATTCAGCTTGATCTATTAGTTCCTGCATTTCTGAAATTTTGCTGCTATGCTGATTTCTGTCACTCATCTATGCCTTGCAATTCTTGAGTGGATTTGTCTACCAAGTTGTAATGATCAGCTGGAATTCGAAATATTGTCAGTTTGCCATTTCTGAAATTGGAAGCAAATTTGCAGCACATCAGTCTTTGAATCAGTCTTTGAGCAGTTCTCTTTTGCGTGCCAAGTGCTGGAATTCTGCACTTGTATCAAGTGCAGTTTAGTCTAGTGTTCTGTGATGTTTGGATTCAATTAGTATTGCATTCGAATCGTTCTGAACTTCTCTGCATTTGTTTGCCTCCAGATTTTGTAGCTAGTTGTGTAGTGTTTGTTTAAAGTTTGATTGCTGAATTTTATAGATAGCATTTGTTTCAAGTTGGCTTGCTTTTGAAAATTGCCTGCACTGCTGTGTTGCTTCATTGCTTGGCATTTGTTTTGCTTTTGAAATCAGAAATCAATTTCCGAAAATTGCTTAAGGGCTTAGATGAGTAAGTGATCCTTTTGGTTGAGTTATAACTGGCTATCACTTATTAAATTTCATAGTAAGCTATCCTTTTGGTTGATCCTTTGCATTGTGTTTTCAATTCCGAATTTCAACCCAAAAACCCAACATTTATTCGAAACCCAAAAATATTAACGACACACAAACACGAGCTCAAATCAAACAAACTCTCAATTAGTCCCGAGGAAAAATATGACCTGTGGCCTCTTTACTACGTTTTCATATTTTGATTGCAAAAGGGGTTTCCAGCATTCATTTATAAATATCTAAATTTGAGACCCACATTCGTGACAGTATATTTTGGGTCCTATCAATATGCCCATTAGTCGATTTATCAAACTCATCAAACAACTGATCGTGCAGTAAACCTCATTAAACTTCTTCAACCCTCGTATTCGAGATTTAGGATTTCATCAGTCAATTGTTATCGCTAGCAATCGATTGATACCTCTATTTTAGTCTTACCAAGCAAGAATTCTTATCTTGCCTATTTCCGATCCACCTCATCCTACTAAAAATTCCTTTACTCAGCATTCAATCAACCTTAATCTGCAAGGATTTTTCATTATCTATCATTCAATCAACTTTAATCCAATGGGACTTCACCATTACCTAATATCAAGTCAACCAAGACTTATCAGGACTTCACTACTACCAAACAACCAATAATCCTTGACCTATTTGGAATTTTCTCGTCGCCAAATGTCTGGTCCTCCATGATCCAGGTGAACATTGCTTTTCATGTCAAGTGTCTGTTCCTCCATGGTCACTTAGACTTTGCTTCTCATGTCAAGTGTTTAATCCTCTATGACTCACTACGACTTCGGCCTTATCAACTCCCAGTTGTACTTCCTACTATCAAGTATTCTGTTAACTATAATTCACTTTAACTTCTCTACTGTTAAGTATCCGATCAACGTTGACCTACTTGACTTTTCACTTAACCATCCACATCCAAGTCATTCTTAGTCAACCAGACCCAGGGTTGATTGTACTCTTATTATATTTCTACTCACAATATATTGATAGTAGTGATTTTTTGAACACGAATTAGATTTTTCGAACAATCAAATTCGTGTTTAAAAAATTACTACTCTCAATATATTACGTCAAATTGATATTTGAGGGTGTGGATATAATCAGGAGAAATGGACGAATACATAAGAGTTAGTTTTATATCAATTCGAGATCGTTTGGTCTATCAGCCGGTTCGTTTGGTCCATCAGTCGGTTTTGGGCAAAATAAGTTGATGGATCAAACAACCTTGGATTGATAAGCAACTAGCTTCTTTGTATTCATCTAATTCTCTTGATTATATCTATGTCCTCAAGCTTCAATTTGACTTAATATTGTAAGTACCGCTATTTGGTTTTGATATGATCAACCGATTTAAGTTAAGTCCTAGTGTGTTTAATCCCTGTGTCTAAGTGTACAAGAACTTAAGAGCGCAAGAAGTCGAGCAGAAGATGCAGCGGTCGAGAAGGATGACACGGAAAGAGAGCCGACGGGCTCGGTGCATCTAAGGGGCGCGGAGCTCTTCGGAAGAGTACACCGATGGAGCGAGAAGGACGCGCGCAGTGTCTGAGGGATGAGAAGCTGGGAGGAAGGATGCTCGAGGGTAGGGCTGTAATCGAACCGAGCCGAGCCGAATACCTGAGAGTTTGAGTTTGGTTCGTTTATTATCGAGCCGAGCTCGAGGTTAATTTATCGAATATAGTGATAGCTCGCGAGCATATTCGAGCCTAATCGAGCCCTAAACGAACTTACCAAATATAAATTATTAATTAAATTATTCATCAATTTATTGAAAAAATAAATTATATATTCTAAAAAATATAAAATATTTACTAAAATCTATGATTTTATTCTTACAAATGAGTTTTATTGGATATTTTATATTTATTAAATGTAAAAGTGTCAAAATTATATATTTAATGTTAAATATTAATTTTATATTTTACGAACTAACTAACGAGCTTATTAACGAGCCTGTTCACGAGCTAACGAGTCGAATACTGCTGAGTTTGAGTTTGGTTCGTTAATATTAACGCGCTTTATTAAATGAGCTCGAATGAGCTTCTATCGAATCGAGCTCCGAATAGTTCACGAGCGGCTTGTTTCATTTACAGCCCTACTCGAGGGGTGAAAGGTCGGAATCGGGTCCGGGTGAGCCTAACTTCGGTTAGCCAGAAATCACCTAAGAAGGCGAAGCAAGTCAATCCGGAGACTGGTCAGCATTGGCTGACCAAACTGATTGCTTGGTGCCCATGAGCTCACGAGCGCTTGGGAAGTTAGGGCGCCTGACCACTAGGCACCCGAAGCACTCAAGTGCTGTTAGTAGGAGCCCTAGAGCCAATTATATGATGATTGACTAGGGACCTTTTATATCATATTCTATCATTAATAAAGACATGTTTGGTTATTATACTTTATATTTGTGTCAAATAACTAAGTATAATAATGTCCTTAGGTAGTAGGTTCTTAACTACATCATATCGATTGGTTGAATCAGTAGTAGGTTCTTATACTTATTCGATAAAAATGTTTAAATTAACTTTGTATGAGTTTTCTTTTGCATGGATCGCTCGTGGGATCTATTATTTTCACTGCTATTTTTGAATATTTTTGTCTATAGATCCCTACAGTGATATCAGAGCCACTTGCAAAAGATCATACAAAGTTTAGAAAAACTTTCATATGTGATATAGAAGTAGGATATAATTTTGTTATGGATTGTGTAATGTATAAGCATTTGTCAATATGCAAAAGTCTGTGTTGATCAAACTAAAAGACCATAGCATTATCATATGAATATGAAAGTGTGCTATGGTCCGATTGTACTCAACAAATTTTATAACCTATGGTTTCAGCTTATGAGCATTTTACAATCATAATAAAAATTAATGTCCTAAATCTATTGTGTGTGATTGATGACATGGTGCATGATTTTTTACCTCCTCTAGTTTGCACGAATTTTTAGTCATATAGATCACTATGTATCAATTCTAGATGACTCGTTGACCTTTCAACCAAATGAAAAGGTAGTCTCGTCATCTTTGCTTCCACACACACTTCACATTTGTGCGTTTCGTTTATATTGACGTTTAATAATAAATTTAATTTGATGAGACATTTTAGAGTATTATTATTAACTTATCTAAGTCGATCATGCCATAAATTAAACACACTCAACAACGTAGCTGGAAGCTTTTATTTTATTACCATCAAATTCACGATGTACAATCATTACAACCATTTTGAACATACTCTATTCTAAGTATCCCTTACCTACGAAGACACCATTCTTCATAAATACAAAGTTGTTTGACTGGAACACTAGTCTAAAATTGGCCTTGACAAGTGTCGATCGAGAAACTAGGTTCTTCCTGATATGGGGAACGTGGAGCACATCAATGAGTATTAACTCCTTCCCAAACGTCATCTTCAAGAAAACATTCCTGAGTCCGACAATCGGCGATGTAGTGGAATTGCCCATATAAAACTTTCTTCCACTTATCGGAGTATACTTGGAGAATATCGTCTTATCAGAATAAATGTGACGTGTTGCTCCAGTATCGATCCACTACTGCTTCGGGTTGTCCACCACCGTGTTGGCTTTAAACACAACCACGGTGAGATCTAGTTCCGAAAAATTGGGGAGGTTGTCATCAGAAGTTGCAACATGGTTCACAGCATCCTTCTGACTCTTGATTGATTTCTTCGGGCGTCTACAATCCTTGGACATATGTCCTGGCTTTCCGCAGTTGTAGCATGAGCCCTTGAATTTCTTGCCTTGAGCATTCTTTTTGGATTGCTTCGGCTTCTTGGCGTTCGACTCAACTAGGTTGGACATCTCATCGATAGCTCGCTTCGTTTCTCTAGAGTTGGATAGCTTTCGATTATCCTCCTCTATTCGTAGCCCCAGGATCAGGTCTTTGAGTCTCATCCCCTTTTGCTTGTGCTTGAGGTAATTTTTGAAATCCTTCCACGATAGAGGGAGTTTCTCAATTACCGTGGCCACTTTGAAGGACTCGTTCAGCTTCATGCCTTTAGTATCCAGATCATGCAGTATCAATTGCATGTCTTGAACTTAAGATATTACACTCATGGAATCCACCATTTTGAAATTCAAAAATCGACTGACGATGAATTTCTTCAATCCACCATTTTCGATTTTGTAATTTTTTTTAGTGATTCCCACAGAGATTTTGCCGTCTCCATCGGACTATACACGTTATACAACTTGTCATCTAATACGTTGAGAACGTAGTTGAGGCATAGGAAATCTCCGTGCGACTATGCATTGCATGCAACCTTGCTGTTGGGATCACCTTCCTTAGTGGTTGGTGGGTCTTCACGCAAAAATCGTACGAGGTTTAGCGTTGTCAGATAGAACAACATGCAACTTTTGCTACCATCGTTTGAAGTCAGCTCCATTGAATTTTTTCGGCTTCTCTCCATGCGAAACGGCAGTCGGAACATCATTGATTAATGTCATATCAGTTTGTACAATATCGTTTTACGATTGTTTGGTCGGTTGGTCGCTGCCGGGAGAATGCAAACTAATATAATATCCTCGAGGCTAGTATTTGACACTATCTCTGTAAAACAATATTGCTCTGCTATAGGTGTTAGTAGGAGCCCTAGAGCCAATTATGTGATGATTGACTAGTGGCATTTTGTATCATAGTCTATCATTATAAAGGCATTTTGGTTATTATACTTACTTTGTATTCTGTGCCGAATAACCAAGTATAATAATGTCCTTGTGTAGTAGGTTCCTATCTACATTATATCGATTGGTTGAATCGATAGTGAGATGATGTAGAGAACACTATACTAAATCATTCCTAGTCAAGTATCAATTATTCAGGGACAATATTGATGCATGGAGACTAGCATATGGGTCAACTGATGACTTGAGCTCACAAGTCATGGATATGTGATATCAAGTTGACACATGGGTATACATTGGAGAATGTGTACTGAATGACCCGCCATGAGAAAGTTTCATAGATTGTCATATGAGTGTCATAGACTTTCTCATGTGACTATTGGTATGAATAGTCCTTAGACCTGAAGTCACTATGGTTCCCTACATAAGGAGTTATATACTTTGGTATCGTCAAACGTCACCCGTAACAGGGTGGACTATAAAGGCGATCACTGGGTATGTAATGAATTATGCGGAGGGATGTGAGTGATGTAGATGGGATCTATCCCTCCCATATGACGGGAGTGATATCTGTGGGCCCCTTGATCGAGTGTGACTACGGAAATGCATGGCCATGCTCAAATGAGTCAGTATGAGATATTGAGCTCATTTGTTTGAGTGAGTCTACTCGGGGATCAAGAAACACAAGATTGATTGAGGATGACACGGTCTATGCCTCATTGGTCAATCTAGATATCAAGGATAGAAGGACAAGGTCATACACTATCATAGTCACGGAGGTTTAGTCGGATCTCGACTTTTCTTGTTACTTGGGTAGCAATGATGCATTGCTAGATGCCGCTCATTGCTTATGTATCTAAAGTGTTTAGGTGCATTGCCAACGTCGCAAGAACCTATTGGGTCACACACAAAGGACACAATGCTTCGGGAAATGTGATCGGCAGGCCCGAGCCTGAGTTGGGAACTCGGGAGGCCCTAGCCCGAGTTGGGAACTCGGGAGGCCCTAGCCCGAGTTGGGAACTCGGGAGGCCCGAGCCCGAGTGGGGAACTCGGGAGGCCCGAGCCCGAGTTGGGAACTCGGAAGGACCGAGCCCGAGTGAGGAACTCGGGAGTCCGAGCCCGAGTTGGGGAACTCAGGAGTCCGATCCCGAGTGGGGACTCGGGAGTCTGAGCCCGAGTGGGACTCGGGAGTCCGAGCCAGAGTTGGGAACTCGGGAGATCTGAGCTCCAGTTGGGAACTCGGGAGCGCAGGTCGGGAGCTCGGCAATCGGCAGACTGAGTCGGAGTTCAGCAGACTGGGTCTGCACTCGGCAGACTGGGTCGACACTCGGTAGACTGGGTCGGCACTCAGCAGACTGGGTCGGAGCTCGGCAGACTGGGTCGGGAGCTCAGGACTCGGGAGACTTGGTCGCTCGAGGGCCTGGTCGGATTTGCATATAGGAAAGAGAAAAGTCTCTCTTTATTGGATGAAGAGAAGATGAAGAGTCACATGGAAAGATGTGCTCTTTATTGACTTTAATGAAGGGAAGGCAAAGAGACAAATGACTCTTGGTATTCATGGGATGAATATAAAAGGGGTCAAGTCATTTTCGAAATGGAAAAAGTGTGTGCTTCTTCTTCCCTTCTCTTCTTCTCCTCCCTTCTTGGCCGAAACTCTATTGTAGAGTTCTTGGTGTTTTCGAGCTACCTCAAGTTGCTAGCACAACTAAGGTAGTTCTCCCGAAGTTGAGAGATTGTGTCCGTGTGGATACGAATAGAGGCACGGACGTGTGAACGTGCAAGAGATCCGGCGCATCTTGGACGAGCGGGATATCCGAAGGGCACGCTTCGAAGGTATAAACAGTAGATAAATCTATTAGATAGATATAATTTGTACGAGTTTTCTTTCACTTGGATCGCTCGTGGGTTCTTGTTTCCGCTGCGTTTTATTGTTTTGTGCCAGGAGAACCCAACAATAGGTGCTCAAAGATAATAGCAATTCGTTTCCCAAGATACAATGACGATGTCTCAAAATAGGAGCACTTCAAATTTCGAGACCAACAAACCTTCTCGTAGGCTTTTTGGATTCTGGATGCACAATATGAGATGTATGCTAATAAACTTTGGATGATTGAATGAATGATTACCAACATCATTGCGGCCATTGCGCCTGTGTGGCGGGCTTGTAGGTGTGAGCACCTACTCACTTGTGAGAAGAGAACACCTGTGTTTTTTCTATTTCTTTAAACTCTATTAACACATAACCACATATAAGGAAGCAAACCCCTTTGAAATTTTCAGATGTGGGATTATTCCTCATCTACTTCCTTCTATGTCAATTTTTGGCTGACTTTAAATAATTAATTTCTCATTCACTCGTAATCGATTTTGAGCAAATTAATAGTCTAGATTTATCTACACGAAACGTAGATTTCATTTTTGAAGTCAATTCCAACTTTAATCGATTGATGACATCTTGATTTTCCTTTGCAAACCCATATTTGGTCCTTTTAAAGACCAAAATATCCAACATACATTCGTGTTCAAAAAATCACTGTTCTTAATATATTGAGTTAAATTAATATTTGAGGGCATAGATATATATAATCAGGAGAACTAATCATTCACACAGAAATTAATTTCATATCAATACGAGATCGTTTGATATATTAACTGATTTTATTTAAAATTAATTTTAATTAAAATAAATAAATCACTTGACTGATTTACATATATTTTGCAGTTTGAGATGCAATGACAAATCGAGTAGACTTATAAGAATCATCAATCGGCTGATTCAATCAATCGATTAATATATTTTACTAGTCGATTGATTAGGGATAAAATAAAAAATAGATATATAATTTGATAATTTTAAAATTATTTTACATAATTTGGATATTTTGTAAAATTTTTCAGTAATTTGTTGAATTTTAAATGTTAAAGTTGGTTTCATAAATTTTTTTAATGTTCATGAGATTTTAATGAACTGTCAAAAGTACAGTTTTTAATGTTCATAAGATTTAATGAATTGTCAAAAGCAAAATGGTGGTAGTATTGTATTTGACAAAGACTGAAATATCTATTTTATTTATATGACGAATATGGAACACAATTCAAAATATATATAGCAGACAAATTAAATTTTGGAGGATCGATTTAGTCCCACGAAAGTTTTCTATCGGTCACCAAGATAAATCGGGAAGCATTCGTGGTGGACAGTCTAGAAGCCCAGCGTCTTAGGATTCGTGTCTCATTTGGAGAAAAAATTCCTGTAAAATACGTCATAATTGAGGATCGAACTACGAATTTCTGAGTTAACAATTAGTAATTTTATCACTGTACCATAGTCCCAGGATTATATAACAGACGTACATACTTACGTGTATTCATGCCACCCCAAGGTTAAATGAGCTAAATTAATTACATCGACGCTAGATCGATCGAATCGAGGGATGGCCGCAAAAGTCAACCTGAGAGAGAGAGAGGGATAGGGATAGAGATCCGACCGCGATATCAAACGGAGATATTGCGAGTTGATTCTACGGAGTGGGCCCGGGCGAAGAGTACACATACAGAGATGGCGCCAGCTCGATCGGGGTCTACAAATCTTTGTTTGTTTCCCGCGAGCATGGTCACGTGTCGGAGGGCGAAGTACCAACGTCGACGCCATCCTTTTTTTTGACAGATTCGGTGCGAGCAGATCCTGCGGCGGGCAGTCATCAGATTTGGCGCAGGAGACGAGGAGGGCCCACCATCCGCTATCTGCTGATTGATGCATGAAGAAGGAACATGTACCATCATTATTCCATCTCAGTTACAGGAATCTTTCCTACCAGAAACAGTATCAACCTAGTCAGATTAAAAAGTTTCAAAATAATATATACATGTATATAATATTAGATTCATTTGATTTTATATATATTTAATGCTCTTTGTGTTAGTAAAATAATTTAAAAGATATCTAGTATGATAATATGACTGTCGTCAGCTAACATGTTATGGCCTCTTGAAAAATCTATCAAATCCATTCCACTCATGCAATCTATCCAAATGACGTATCTTGCTCAATCTACCTCAGTTGATCAATCTCGTGATCTCATATATCTGTTACAGAATACACATGTGAGGAATATGTATCATCATCATTACGTCTCATGATCATATTTCAACTGATGGAATATTTTCTATCAGAAAAAGAATCAACCTAGTCAGGTGCAGGCGATGTATTAATTTTTATTTAATTATTAGATTTATTAAGTAATTTAAATTTTACTGTTGTATCACATATTATATATATATATATATATGTAATTAAAGATTTATTAAAAATGTGTTACTAATATTAGATTCATTTGGTTTTTATATTTAATGGTCTGTGTGTTGCTAAAATAATTTAAAAGATATATAATCTAGTGGGATAGGATGGCTGATTCAATACCCAAAATGTTAAGACATCTTTCTCGATATACATGGCTTGCTTGCATCGTTCTTGCAATTACCCTTATAGTCCTCTTGACCTATGTTGTCCCCCTAGTGTGTTTGGCTCACCTAATTTACTATAGGTCCATAACCATATACCTTGCAACTTGACCCTTCTAACCCACCCCATCAATTCAACTTGCTTTGGGCTTGTTTGTCTCATTTTATTTCACTCAAATCATGTTCAACTCTTCTAGCCTTACCCAACCTATTTACTTGGTCATCCTATAGGGTTTGCATGCACAACTTGCTTGGGTGTATATAAGTCCCACTTAATTAGCTTGCCTTGTCAACCTATTGAATATTTTCTTTAAAATGGTGAATGGAGATGATAAAAAAGAATCACATATATAGTTCTTCCCGACGCTCTTGTACTAATAGTATTTACTTCTAGTGATGATCATATCCAGATAATGATCCAGGAATTAGAGGTGGGCTATGCACCAAAATAAAATTAACAAAGAGGGAAAAAAAAGAAAGGAAGAACACATCAATTCTCCTTGATGCCAAGTTGTAGGCTATAAAATACCTATACATGTAAGATTTTTTTGAACTGGGCTAGAGACCATGACAACCCTATCTTAGATCCATCTCTGATCATATCTATCCCAACCAACAGCATAACAAAAGTATCCACTTCGAACGATCTTCCAATAAGAATAAAACATATACATGTCGCTAATGGTCCCGTTTGGTCTCCAAATAGCCCCTCACACAATCTCCATCAGTTATATTCCATAGAACCTTGTGCTTAGACATAGGAAGATTTGGTCTAGATTTGCCCCATCCTTTGAAAAGTTAGAGCATTGGGTCATGTGGATGTTCTTTCTTTTGTTCAAAAAGGTTCACAAGGCCATCAAATATTCAAAAATGTTAAGATGGGTACTATATTAGCTAGCTTTTGGAGGTAGCTAGATGATACAATTCGGCTTCCTTTCTTGAGGCATAGACAAACACTAACAACCAAAAAACTAAAATTTTCTTTTTTCAGAAAATGAAAACTATGGATCACCCTTTTGTAAGGAGTTTGTAGAGATCCAATATGATCTATAGTCTCTGATCAATTGTTTGATAGGTGGACTAGAGTTTTAAAATAAAGAATTAATAATGCACTCATCCTATTGCCTAAATAAATATTATTTCTCTAATCTAAATCCACTATTTAGTGGGCAATTCTTACATCTAATCATCAATGTCCAAAAAAACAACAACTCAATGGTTAAGACAAAGGATTAGTTGATTTTGTACTTGATAGCAATTAATATTTAATCTTTGAGCTATGCCTAACTCAATTATTAGTCTAGTTTGGCTCATCCATCTATAAAGTAATTTGCTATGCGAGTTAAAATTATACCACCCCCAAAGTCTCTCTCACATGGATTTTTTTGGCTCGATTAATTATTGTGGCAAGCTCACTGATCTACATAGGGAAATGTGCTTTCTACATGGAGTTGATAATTGAATGCATAATAGGTGCAAACTTTTTGCAACGTTTTCAAAAGTTGGAGATTTCATGTGATCTAGAATAACAGTGATATTATTGTAGACTTTGAAATTTTTTATTGTCTAGTTTCTCTATGACCATTAGTCACTGCTGATCATGTGTATCATATGAACAAGGGGGTGTCTTGATATGAATTAGTACTGAGTTAGGTCACCAAGTTAGGAAAAAAAATCCATGCTGAGGCAAAAAATACTAATAAAAATAATAATTAAAACAAACAAATAAGGTTTCTTATCCCTTGCAACAGTAATTTGGAAACACAAAAATCTTTCTTGCATGCATTCATGTTGCAGCTACACAAAACATGAGACGATCTATCCATTTCCTTTGCCGGTTTACGTCCAATCTATTGCTCTCACGATGTGACTTGTGTTTTCCTATTCGGCAACCTCTTTGTCGAACTTGTTAGGACCAAATCTCCTCGAGATATGATCATGTACCCTTGGGCTTTGTTTACCTGCTGCTGGTCGAGAGAAGAGGACAAAGAAAATTAAGAGAAGGTACTGAATATATAGGAAAAGTTCTAAGTGAAAGATCTTTAATTACAATCCCCCTCAGTAAACTCCATGCACATAGGTAAACATGCCCTTGGTGGTGGCTTAAGGCACAGTGCACAGTAAACACTAAACACAACTTTGTCATCGAAAGCTAGCTAGCTAGCTAAAAGTTGCCTAAAGCTTGATGGTGCTTCGTTACAGTTAGCATATGAATGTGTTTGTAGTAATATTTAAACTTTTGCATGTTGCTAGCTACTTGGATTAAGCAAACTTAAAACTAGACTATGTAGATAGATACTAATAACTATAATCAAATCTTTAAGTCAGTGTACTTAAATCTCAGTTAGATTCTCTAAGATTTTGATGGATTTGTTTTTTTGCTCTATAGATATGTATGCTACAAGTGTCAATCATTCATGTTAGATTTTGTTGTTCATATAGATTTTGTATAGAGTTAAACACTCTAAAAGCTTGATTAATTATACGTTGCCTATGTTTTTTTTTGGACTGATGGTTCAAGGTGTTGCATGTGTCATTCACATGCATGGGATCCTATTGGATTTTGTATGATTATAAAGTTAGATTTGGTTTACTTGTCAATAGAATAGATTCAGCATTTATCACATGGATAAATAAATATAAGATACTACGAATTATGATAGACCTGTTACTGTATGTTCACTGTGAAAAAGGAAGAAAAAATAGAAAAACATATTGGATTCAAAAGTCAAGTCATAATTACCATTTTAAAAGTTAGGATTTCAATAAATTGAAAACATGTAACATAATTAAATAATTGTATTGATAATTAAGAATTACAATGTATTAAATTATGTTGATCAAACATTTTAATAGTACATGTAATTCATGCCGTTAAAAATGAAAATCAATAATTTGATGTGGATATATTGCTCTAATATTAGCCCAGTGATATTCGGCCTAATTTTGTAATTCACTTCCCGCCCAATTACAAGAAAAGTCAGTGGCCTGTCTGATCAAATTGCACCATGCATCAGCATGGGAATGCCCTGTTGACAGTTTTACCTTCTGCATATGTTACCTAGTGCTGGCGAAGTTATCTATGATTTATCGCCTTCTAAGAAGTATGGAATGGACAACAAGGTGATAGTATCATACTAAGCCATTAAAACATGCATGATGACTTCTTTGAACTTTGCTTCGGAAAGGGAGATCTTAGACAAGAATTGTTGGTGCAGAAAATATCAGAATCGAACCTATATTTTGATGTTGTTAAAAGTTCAAAGTCTAGTCTCATTGTGTTCAAATTTTATATTAAGTACACAGATTGAAAAACTTGACAGGTCTAGAGGCATTAAATAATTTGCCCTCCAATAATGAAGTAAAAGGCTCAAGTTGACTCGAAGGTATTAAATACCCTCTAATGCAGGTTGACGAAGAAGGAACAAACCAGGTCGAACCATACAACAACTCGAAAAAACTTTGAGATAAGTTGATCAAGCTATACGAAGGTACAAAAGACGCCAAGGTAACAAAACACAATTTATTACTTAATAATTTATTTAACATCAAAATGCAGAACGGAGAAACTGTAAATCAATTGCACACGAGGATCAAAGGCATTCTCAATGGACTATACCTGATCGACCACTAGCTGGAAAACAGAGATATAATAACATATCTCCCTTAAACTCATTTTCTCGAAATGTATTATAGGCATCTATAATAAATGCCTATGAAGTTTTAAGGAATATTTCAAAATTAAAATTAGATGAATTATTTTGTGAATTAGAACTGTCTGAACATACTAACTCAAAACAGATCGAGAAAGTTATAGCTTGTCTTGCAAGTTCTATGAAGAAGGTGAAATTGAAAATCAAACCCAAGTTAAACCGAGTCTGACTTAGAATTAGATGAAGAAAAAAAAACTAATGAACATGGTAAGAAAAAAAAAACTAATGAACATGGTAAGAAAAATGCCCACTAAAAGGAAGTAAAACTTCCCTAAAAACAATTCCTACAAAAGATGATCAAGTCAATATCCAACAACAACAAGCCAAACATCATCCACTTTGGATGTAACAAGTGTTAGTAGGAGCCCTAGAGCCAATTATGTGATGATTGACTAGGGACATTTTGTATCACATTCTATCATTAATGAAGGCATTTTTGGTTATTATACTTACTTTGTATTCTGTGCCGAATAACTAAGTATAATAATGTCCTTATGTAGTAGGTTCTTATCTACATCATATCGATTGGTTAAATCGATAGTGAGATGATGTAGAGAACACTACATTAAAATTATTCTCAGTCAAGCATTATTATTCAGGGACAATATTAATGCATGGAGACTAGTATGTAGGTCAACTGATGACTTGAGCTCACAAGTCATGGATATGTGATATCAAGTTGACACATGGGTATACATTGGAGAATGTGTACTGCATGACCCGCCATGAGAAAGTTTCATAGATTGTCATATGAGTGTCATAGACTTTCTCATGTGACTATTGGTATGAATAGTCATTAGACCTGAAGTCACTATGGTTCCCTACATAAGGAGTTATGTACTTTGGTATCGTCAAACGTCACCCGTAACAGGGTGGACTATAAAGGCGATCACTGGGTATGTAATGAATTATGCGGAGGGATGTGAGTGATGTAGATGGGATCTATCCCTCCCATATGAAGGGAGTGATATCTGTGGGCCCCTTGATCAAGTAGGACTACTGAAACGCATGGTCATGCTAAAATGAGTCAATATGAGATATTGAGCTCATTTGTTTGAGTGAGTCTACTCAGGGATCAAGAAATACAAGATTGATTGAGGATGACACGGTCTATGCCTCATTGGTCAATCTAGATATTAAGGATAGAAGGACAAGGTCATACACTATCATAGTCACGGAGGTTTAGTCGGATCTCGACTTTTCTTGTTACTTGGGTAGCAATGATGCATTGCTAGATGTCGCTCATTGTTTATGTGTCTAAAGTGTTTAGGCGCATTACCAAGGTCACAAGAGCCTATTGGGTCACACACAAAGGACACAATGCTTCGGGAAATCTGATCGGGAGGCCCGAGCCCTAGTTGGGAACTCGGGAGGCCCGAGCCCGAGTTGGGGAACTCGGGAGTCCGATCCCGAGTTGGGAACTCGGGAGTCCGAGCTTGAGTTGGGGAACTCGAGAGTCCGAGCCCGAGTTGGGGAACTCGGGGAGTCCGAGCCCGAGTTGGGAACTCGGGAGATCTGAGCTCGAGTTGGGAACTCGGGTGTGCAAGTCGGGAGCTCGGCAATCTGCAGACTGAATCAGAGTTCAGCAGACTGGGTCTGCACTCGGCAAACTGGATCGACACTCGGCAATTGGGACTCGGCAGTCAGGGCTCGGCAGTCGGGACTCGGCTCTCGGCAGACTGGGACGGCAGCTCGGCCGACTGGGTTGGGAGCTCGGCACTCGGGAGACTAGGTCGGGAGACCGAGTCGAAAGCCCGAGGTCCCGGTTGGATTTGCATGCAGGAAAGAGAAAAGTCTCTCTTCATTGGATGAAGAGAAGATGAAGAGTCACATGGAGAGATGTGCTCTTTTATTGGCTTTAATGAAGGGAAGGCAAAAAAAGACAAATGACTCTTGGTATTCATGGGATGAATATAAAAGGGGTCAAGACATTTTCGGATGGTTTAGCTAAGTGTCTTTCTTCTTCCCTTCCTCTCTTCTTCCTCTCCTCCCTTCTTAGCCGAAACTCTATTGTAGAGTTCTTAGTGTTTT
>JAGFNQ010005773.1:60665-141238 GCA_024364735.1 Boesenbergia rotunda | reverse complement strand
CTCTTCAGAAGAATTGGATGTTGAAGAATCGAAGCAAGTAAACTACCTGGCGTTGGATGGCAACCAAACTCGAGTCGAAAAGCGAATCAGACTAAGAAGACGAGTCTGAGTATAAATCAAGTCATGGATCTGTATACATTTCAAAAGGTTCCAATGAGGTAGAATTTAAATTAACTGCAAAGTTTTTTAAAATCATTGCATTCTTAAACAACAAGTTAACTAAATCTGATGAAAAAGTTAAATTGCTCCTTAAGGAAAATCAAGGTCTTAAGGAATAACTTAATTTGAATTCCTCAACTGAATAAGTTCAACATGGAAACTCAACTCAAATTATAAAACTTAAGAAAACAAATTCCATTTTGAAAAGTGAAGTCAATAAATTTAGAGGACTTTTAGAAAAGTTTAACACAAGATCCAAGTACCTAGAAATGATATTTAGATCCCAACGAGTTGTTTACAACAAATCCGAACTCGGATACAAATGTAACTCAATCAACAAATCTTTTATATCACTTGTTAGTCAAAACAAAAGACAAACCAAAGCAAAAGTTCCGAAAGGTTACCTAACCAAGTAAATAGAACAAAATAAATACTATATACGTAAAAGTAAAATTCATTACATAAAATCAAAATAAAGATTCTATGATTTAGGGGAGACACCATATTAGTTGGAACCTCAAAAATATAACCTACCAACTTGGTAACTAGGGCTAGATAAATCAAGAATACTTCTAACTTGTTAAGACCAAAATCTAATATTAAGTCTCTTGGACAAGATTAGTTGGAAACGTTATCTTAGGCATGTGGTCACTTCTAATAATGTCTAAGTAATTCACCACAGTCTAAACACTTATCCAAAGAAGCTCGCTTAGTGGACTATGATACGAGCACCCGTATGTAATATTACGAGTGTATTAAATTATAATTAAAGTTACTGAACTCCTCTACACTAAAGTAATATAAAGATGACTCAGATCATCTCTCACAAGAAATGTAATAGTAGATTGATAATCATAAAATTCAATATTATTGCTTAGAATTTTTTATTTGAAAATGGAGAGTTTGGGTTTTAAGTGCTAAGACTAAGAAAAAAAATAATAATGTAGATAACGAAATATAGTCCTAATAAATGAAAGCCAATACAAGTAAGGAAACCTGCTCTAACTTAAACTACAATTGAGATAAAATTAAAAGCAATATAAAATTAGAATTGAATGAAATTAACATGGAACAAAACCTAATCTAGTTTAATCAATTGCTCCAAATGAAAGACATAAATATAAGAGAAACAGGAAACATTCAATTAATAAAGCATTGCAAGAATCTAAGCTGAGAAAATACAAAACTAAAATAAGACAATTAGTTGGGATATTTCAATAATAAAACATTGCAAGAATCTAAGCCGAAAAAATACAAAAACAAAATAAGACAATTGGTTTGGACATTTCAGCGAACACTTGATGAGCACAGATTGAATTAAGTGTGAGCAATTTAAATATGAGAGTTCAATTTGGTACAAGAATTCAACACATGATCAAAATAAATATCAACTATGTCAAATCAACAACCATGTAAAAGGAAAATAATATAATCAGTGAAAAAATTCAATAAAAATCTCAATGAATAACGTGGTATTTTGCATGCAGCGATACTTGACAGATTCACTGTAATCTTCAGGGTATAGTTTGATTTGGGACAGTAGTCGAAGATCGCCGATGATGTCCGAGCGACAATCGAATATGTGCATACAAAATATCACGTCATTTACTAAGATTTTCATTGAATTTTTTCACTAAGCATATCAGAGCTACCATGCAAAAAGGGGCAGCTGCGGCGATGATTTGGAATGGCTACCAGTTGGTGGAGGAAGAGGACTCTCCCGTTCTCACCCGAAGTGGAGAGGGAATGGAGGCTGCCGGTGGTATGAATGAAGCTCTCCGCTTCCTAACCCGGAAGAGGAGAGGTGGTGATGAGGGGAGAAGAAGTCCAACGGTGGAGAGGTAGCAGTGGTGGCGGCCAAGGCGGGAGGAGCTTGGCGTCGGGTTCAAGGCGTGAGGACAAGATGCGATCGATGAAGAAGACGGGTCGACCGTGAGGTAGGTGGTGGAGAAGGACGATGATGGAGGGAAGGGGTTGGCGATCGGAGGCGATTAGAAGGTGGCGGCGGCGGCAACCTTGGTGGTCGATCGAGAGGGAGAAGAAGGGAAGTGAAGCGTCGGGGCAGAAGTGACGAAGAAGCAGAATCCGGCAGTCATTTTTGTCCGTCCGTGAGAGATGATGAAGGGAATAGGATCAAATGGATTCGCTTGGATATGAACCAACAGACCGGATTTCAGGATGAGGTAGAGATCCATTAGGCTTGAGTGGATCCGGGTTGAGGAAAAGTTAAATCCGGATCCATTAGGAAGTGAAATTAGGCAGTTGAGATTCGGCGCGGATCCTCTGGTCCAGGATCCCTGGTCCCTCCCTGGACCAGGATTTCCCCTGTAAAATGGGATATCACGTGCACATCACGTGGACACAAATCAACCCAAAAAAGTAGCAGCGCTCGCGACGTCTCTTTCTCGCGAATCTCTCTCTCGCGAAAACCTCTCGCGCCCTCAGCCCGACGCCCGACGCCTGACGCCTCTTGCGCCGCCATCGCCGCCGGACTTCGCTTGCGCCGCCATCGCCGTCGGACCTCTCTCTCTCGCGAAAACCTCGCGCCCTCAACCTGACGCCCGACGCCGCTTGCGCCGCCATCGCCGCCGGACTTCGCTTGCGCCGCCATCGCCGTCGGACTTCCCTTTCACCGCATAAATTATGTGTATGCTATTGATGTTAAATTGCATATTCTTGGTTTATGATTTCTCAAAAGGACAAGCATAATGTTGTCTTTTGGTTGAGATATGCTCTTTGATTTTGTCACCACTTCTTATCATGGTTTATGCGACTGAATTTCTTCTTGTTAATGTTCTTTTATATAACATCTGTTCAATTTTCTGTTTTGCCCTAAATTGGTTATTTTTTTATATGATAAAAAGTAAATATTATGGAGATGGACGGTGAATCTACTTTCAATTTCGAAGGAAATGAAGATAGTTGGGAAGAGGCTTTGATGAAATGAATGAAGGTAATAATAATCACATACGTGAAATATACTAAGCTTCATTGTATTGAATTTTCCTATTTAGCCATCTTACTTTATTTGTTTGTTTGTATAGGTTTGAACATTGAAACAGATTTGGATATACCCCAACTAGGGTTGGAATTTGAAACTGAAGAAGATGCATACCAATTTTATTTGGCATATGCTAAAAAGGTTGGATTTGGCATAAGAAGAGATAAAATTCACAAAGATCAATCAGGTAAATTACTTGATAGGGTCTTTTATTGTTGTGCTCAAGGTAAAAGAGGAAAAAACAAACGAGATCTTTATGTCAAAGCAAGTCGTGATGAAACAAGGTTTGGTTGTGAGGCTAAAATGAAGATTTGTAATCGGAAAAAACCATCATATAGTTACACTTGATAAGATGTCTGACAAAATTGTGTGTAGCTATAGAAAATATGAATTTGCTGGAATTTTGTGTTCTCATATTTTGAATCAAATGTCCAACAATCAAATGTGAGCCAATAATCTTGGGAATTTGATTATGGTGAAGGGAACTCTAGTTGAGTGAAAGGAATTAAAACAAAGAAGAAAACGGTCTCTTGTAAGAGGTTGAAAGGTGGCTTAGAGAGACTTTCAAGGAAAAGAAAAGCAGTGAGGAAAACAAATCAAGCTTCAATGACGGTAATGGTTTCTACTCTTTAGCTTTCTAATATTTCTTTATTTGGTAATATTTATTGTTAAATTTGAACAACTTAAATCATTCTATTTTTTTGTATAACCCAGGGTGTAGATGAAACTATTTCGAATGTTATAACGAACTAAGAATGTATTTTATTTTCTAATTGTAGTCTATGAATTATGTGCCAACAATTGCTAGCTCTATTGATAGTTTGAGTGTGGCTGGGACTCAATTTCCACCAATATTGCCATCACAACTTTCTCAGGTATATATATTTCATACAGTTGAGTGTGGCTAGAACTCTTATTTTAGTTTACAGTTGAGTATGTACTTAATAATGGTTTAATGTTATGTTATAGGTGAATCAACCATCTCTTCTTGGTTATTTTCCGACGGCCAACTTGGAATACTGCTGATGTTTGGTGGCAAGTTTTGGTGGACACTTTGGTGTGCAAATGTTAATTTTACTCAAATCAGTGAGCTCCTTAGCTTTGGTGGAGACTTTGGTGGCAAGCTTTCGGTCGAATTTGTGAATTACGACAATCTGTTGGAAGTTTTGCTGTAATTTGGAAGTTTTATTGTGCCTTTAATTTTCTTTTATCGCACTTCTATTTTTTAATTTCTATCTTTATTTTAAACAGAACAATTTTGTTTCTATTACTCAGAACAATATTTGGAAGTTTTGGAAGTTTTGCAATTTGGAAGTGTTGCCTTTAGTTTTGCTGTAATAGTTTATGATAAACATTACTCAAAACAATTTTGTTTCTATTATTGATAGATATAACCCTCATATGCAAAGTGGAACTTAAATTTGGTAGATGTAAATAAAATTTAATTACATGGCATGAATACTGACACTTGTTTAGCCATTTTAACTATTTTGTTGGGTGATCTATTATTTCACAAGTTATCTTCTTCAAGCCGAGTTGAAGCAAGCAGTTCATTATTTTCATCTGAAGTCGGAACATCACATTCGCAAACTCAGATAGTCTGATAAATTCATCTTTAATTGAAGTCATCATTTATTAATCTGTAATGTTCCTGCTTTCAATTTTTTTTTTACCAACGCTCAGTATACAGTCATATACCAAAATCCACACTATTAGCGTTATTAAGTAATTTAGTGTTCATTTTACCCCCATTATGTCTCTGATAGAATAATGTTGCTTATTCCTTAAGCTACATGATCACTGTCAATGTCTTCTTAATTTAGCTAAAGTTCATTTTTAAACTTTGCTTCACCACGTCAGTCATGCGTGTTATCGATCTCACAAGAACCCAACCACTAGTCTTTAAAGTTTGCATCCCTCGTCTTTATTTGCCTAGTTTATGGATCTGACGATCTTATTCTTATTGTGAAGATGATGTGGAATGTTGTCTGACACCCAAAAGGATTTATTATTTTACAATTATAAACACCTAGCTGCTTTATGATTGCTTGCAAGTGACAAAACACTACATAATAGACTCGCACAGTCACTTAGCTCATTCATTGCTTGAAGACTTTTTCTTAATTTTTTTTATCACCAGTTTGATTCCAGCTTATTCTATAGATGAATTGACAAAAATATCTGTATCCACTAGGTGTTGATTGTATGATATATCTAATATGTTTAACTTGGATATCGAATCTTCATTAGAAGCATCAGAAATAGCAAAATAACATTCTAATTTCCAAAGAGGTATATGCTCACATTCATAAATGGATCATAACACACAACAGACAGATTCTAATTTCCAAAGGTATATGCTCACTTTCATAAATGGATCACAACAGACAGATGTTATTTCATAACGATCCAAGACACAAGTAGACCTATCCAATCAAGATTGCACCTATGACATTTCCATGCAGTAGCTGCGTTCACCGTGACTAGGCTTAAAACTACACAAGATATCCTTTGTTTTGCCAACTAATTATTGTGGTGGGGGAAGCGCTGGTACAAATCAGACTTTGGATGCTTTGCTTCGGCATGTTCCTTGCACTTGACTTCCGAGGTGGGGCACATGAATATTTGCATACAGACCTTGGACTGAATTCAAAAGGAACTTGATAATGCGAAATCAGTGTTGATAATGCGAAACCACAATCCATAACAATCAAGAGGAACTTGGCTTCTATATCAGCGCCAAAGGTAAATCTATGAAGGTGGTATGTCTTTCTAAAATTTAACTGAATATGAAAATTTTAAAAAAAATGGCGTCGAACAGCTTTTACTTTGATAGTGGAAAGCTATAACTTTTCTTAATCTGGATGCCTCGTGTCCTTCTTGTTCGTATCGAGTGGGCTCCCTGTATGATAAAATCGAAAAGAAGCAAAAACTCTATCGATTAAGCAAGTGAGATAAGATCCAAGAAATTCGATAACAATATTAGAACAGAATACTAATACCCTTGGAAGCTTTGTTCTTCTCTAGGTTCTTCTCGCGTGCTATATTGGATTTCTGCCTACGGTGCAGGGGTCGGGTGATGGCGCCGATGGCGGCGACGGCGGTGCAAGCGGGCGATGGCGGCCGTTCTCATCCAGGACGGGCTGAGGGCGTGAGGTTTTCGCGAGAGAGAGAGAGAGAGAGGGCGCCTACGGTGCAGGGGGTCGGGTGATGGCGCCGACGGCGGCGACGGCGGCGCAAGGGAAGTCCGACGGCGATGGCGGCGCAAGCGAAGTCTGGCGGCGATGGCGGCGCAAGCGGCGTCGGGCGTCAGGCTGAGGGCGCGAGGTTTTCGCGAGAGAGAGATTCGCGAGAGAGAGAGGTTCAACGGCGACGGCGGCGCAAGGGAAGTCCGACGGCGATGGCGGTGCAAGCGAAGTCCGGCGGCGATGGCGGCGCAAGCGGCGTCGGGCGTCAGGCTGAGGGCGAGAGGTTTTTGCAAGAGAGAGATTCGCGAGAGAGAGAGGTTCGACGGCGACGGCGGCGCAAGGGAAGTCCGACGGCGATGGCGGCACAAGCGAAGTCCGGCGGCGATGGCGGCGCAAGCGGCGTCGGGCGTCGGGCTGAGGGCGCGAGAGGTTTTCGCGAGAGAGAGAGATTCGCGAGAAAAAGAGGTCGCGAGCGCTGCTACTTTTTTGGGTTGATTTGTGTCCACGTGATGTGCACGTGATATCCCATTTTATAGGGGAAATCCTGGTCCAGGGAGGGACCAGGGATCCTGGACCAGAGGATCCGCGCCGGTTGAGATTGGGCTTTTTGATGAGTTGGATTCCCCTTTTCCTTAGATCCAAATTGATTAGCTTTTATTTGACCCCATGGGATGGATTGATGATTAATGTGTGGGTGTTGCCACCAAATTGAGCTCTTTTTTTTTTGTCAAAGTGACTTATCCCAAGTGGTAAGCACGGAGACATGTATTACCTGAGGTTTCAGGTTCGAGTCCTCTTAGCAACGAATAATTCTCCTCTTTGAGGGAACGTTGACTGAGGTGTTGTTTTGACAATGAAATCTCTTATCAACTTAGTGGAACCGTGCCTCCAAAAATTCCTTAGGGAGTTTCTGAATATGAAGTCGTTTCGGCGGTGGGGCCGATCACTATAAAAAGTTTACCCCGACAGTTTCCATGTTGGCCCTGGGACGGGTTGGCGAGGGCACTGGGGACGAGCGATTCGCCTTTTGCCACCAAATTGAGCTCTTTTTCCCTTTGATGAGGATGATTTTCATGGACGGTCCAGATCCTCTCGATATAGATGAATGATCCAGATGATTCTAGATCACCATCAAATACTCAGATCGTTCCAGATCACTTCCCTACAAATAAGACCCATATTTTTAGATAAAATTTTAGAAAATATGAAAAAAAATCAAAGTTCTAAATAGATATCAACTTATAAAATATGATATAAATTAATAATTAATCATATGAGAGGATAAAAATATTAAGTATAATAGCTAAAATAATACACTAAAATACTCCTTATCAACTCTCTTACATTTATTCATGCATATCTTGGACAAGTAAACTAAAATTAAAAAGCAACTAACGACCTAAGCAAGACTCAATCAAAATTAAAAAGCAACTAACGACCTAAGCAAGACTCAATCATGCTTTGAAGATGGTAAAAAGAATAGTTATTTAGAATCGTCAATTTCAAAGATTAAAACATTCTTGTCTTAATCCTTATATAAGTTAACAAGCATAGTAACTTCAATAAACCTTAAATAGACTAAGAATGATAAACACCACAAGAAAATAGTGGTTGTTCTCATTCACACAAATAATGCGAAGGTAGAGTTTACTCTGAGCTACTCATGATGCCTCACGACCATATGCTTAATTATTTCTTACTATCCGCCACTATAATCACAGGAAGCATGAATTCGAAGGACTTTTGAGAATTCCAAGAAATACCAGCACAAAGATTAAAGGGTGGTATAAATGTAGGGAAGAAATTAAACGAAGATATGAGACAAGAAGAATGTATTACGTGTTGGAGGAATATCCGAGATTTTCAGTAAATTGAAATTACAGAAACTAATTTCAACTTATCTCCATTTAGAAATGCCGTATTTACATCCATCTGATGTATTTCCAGGTTCCATAGAGCAGCAATAGCCAACAACACTCTAATGGACGTTATTCTCGACACAGGAGAATATGTATCAAAGTAATCAAGGTCTTCTCTCTGTCGATAACCTTTAATTACCAACCTAGCCTTATATTTGTCAATTGTGCCATTTGATCTTATCTTCTTCTTAAAAATCCACTTGCAACCTAATGGTTTACTCCCCGAAGGAAGGTCCACAAGTTCCCAAGTGTGATTTTGTAAGATAGATTTTATCTCAGATGCAATTGCCTCTTTCCAGTAAGGTCCCTCAGAAGAGTTTACAGCTTCTGAGTAGCTCTAGGGGTCACCTTCCAGTATGAAAGTGATAAAATCTGATCCATAAGATTTTTCCACCCGAGCTCTCTTACTTCGCCGAGGCGCAGCCTCTATTGGTTCATCATCCTCTTCTTCTTCCTCTGGTATTTCCTCCACCCGTTTTGAGGAGCTAGCATCCTCTCGGGTCTTATATGGAAACACATGCTCGAAGAATAAGGCATTTCTCGATTCTATTATCGAGTTCTTATGTATATCTGGTAATTGTGACTCATACACACAAAACTGATATGCACTGCTGTTGTGTGCATATCTAATAAATATGCAATTAACAGTTTTTGGTCCTATCTTGACCCTTTTCAGATCAGGCACCAAAACTTTGGCAAGACACTCCCACACTCGCAAGTATTTGTAGGATGGTTGTCTTCCATTCCATAACTCATAAGGGCTCTTATCTATTTTCTTCCGGGGGGACCTTATTCAAAAGGTAGTTAGCTGTTAACACAGCTTCCCCCCACATGGAGTCTGGCAGTCCAGAGCTCAATAAAAGAGCATTCATCATCTCCTTAAGAGTTCGATTCTTTCGCTCAGCAATCCCATTCTGCTGAGGGGTATAAGGAGCGGTTGTTTCGTGTCTGATCCCATGTTCAGCACACAACTCAGTGAATGGTGATACGTATTCACCACCTCGGTCACTTCGAACCACCTTAATCTTCTTATTAAGTTGGTTTTCAACCTCATTCTTATAGAGAACGAATTTCTCTATAGCTTCATCCTTGCTTTTGAGAAGATACACATAACAGTATTTTATGTTATCATCAACAAAAGTGATGAAGTATTTATTCCCACCACGTGTCGGTGTGCCTTTAAGGTCACATACGTCGGTGTGAATTAGGCCGAGTGGTTCGGTACTTCTTTCAACGTGTTGAAAGGATGACCTTGTCAACTTTGCTTCAACACAAGTCTCACACTTGTGTTTCGGGTCAAGGTGGAATGTAGGTATACTTTGCATGTTTATTAATCTACGAATCACATCGTAGTTCACATGTCCTAGTCTACTATGCCACAAACAAGAAGACTCAAGCATATAAACGGAAGAGCTTTCACCTTTATTTATTTTAGGCCTAATGGCCATTACACTGAGCTTAAACAGCCCATCAGATACATAGCCCTTTCCTACAAACATTCCCTTCTTTGACAGAACAACTCTGTCGGACTCAAACACAATGCGAAAGTCATGCTTGCTTAATAGTGATCCGGACACTAGATTCTTTCGAATCTCCTGAACATACAGCACATTGGTGAGAGTCAGGTCCTTGCCCGAGGTCATCTTCAGCACCACCTTCCTTTGGCCCATGATGTCCGAGGTTGCCGAGTTCCCCATGAACAACCTCTCTTCACTAATTTCTTTAAAATTGTGGAGCAGCTCCTTATTGCAGCATATATGTCTGGTGGCTCCAGTATCGATCCACCATTACCGCGGGTTTGAACCCACCAGGTTCAGTTTAGAGACCACGGCACAGAGGTCTTCCATTTCTGGTCCCTCGTTCAGGTTGGCCTCCTGCTTCTTCTTCGGTTTCTTGCATTCCGAAGACTTGTGACCCACTTTGACACAGTTGTAGCACTTCCCAGAGAACTTCTTGGCGATGCCTCCTTTGGGTCACAGCTTGGAAGATTTAGAATTCTTCCGTTTCGAGCTTTGTCCGTGCTCGACCACGTTGGCTTTCACAGTAGCCTGAGAGAACATCTTTCTCTCTGAACCCTTGTTGTCTTCTTCGATGCGAAGTCTCACAACAAGTTCCTCCACGTTCATCTCCTTCCGTTTGTGCTTCAGGTAGTTCTTGAAATCCTTCCAGCCGGGGGGCAGCTTCTCAATGATGGCGGCTACTTGGAAGGTTTCACTCAGAACCATACCTTCTGAATGGATCTCATGGAGGATCACCTGAAGCTCCTAGACTTGGCTGATCACAGTCTTAGAGTCAACCATCTTGTAGTCCAAGAATCTGCCCACGATGAACTTTTTAGCCCCAGCGTCCTCTGACTTATACTTCTTGTCCAAGGACTCCCATAGCTCTTTGGCCGTTCTCTTCGTGCTGTACACAACATACAGCGAGTCGGCCAGACAGTTGAGGATGTAGTTTCGGCATAGGTACTCAGAATGAGTCCATGCCTCTACCTCAGCAGCCTCAGTTTGCGTGGGAGGGTCCTCGGTCAAGAACCGAGCCAGATTGAGCGTGGTCAAGTAGAAGAGCATCTTCTGCTGCCACCTCTTGAAGTTCAGCCCAGTGAACTTTTCTGACTTTTCCCCATGGTTGATCGGGACATTCACGATCGGGGCGGAGGGGGCCTGGTGATGAGTCTGTTTCACCTCAATACGTTCCGTGGCCATCTCAACAGAACGAGTCTGTTTCAAGATTGTTGGAGGAATATCCGAGATTTTCAGTAAATTGAAATTACAGAAACTAATTTCAACTTATCTCTGTTGAGTGGCCCGAGCTGCCTTCTTCTCTAGCAGCAGTTTCCCGAGCTCCCGAGTGAAGATCCCGAGTGAGGTTCCCGAGTGGCAGGGTGATCTCCCGAGCGAAATTCCGGTGTGGCCGAATGAGATTCGAGTAGAATCTCCTGACCCGAGCAGATTCTCCCGAGTGGCCGAGTGAACTCCCGAGCGGCCGAGTGAACTCTCGAGCGGCCGAGTGAGGTTCCCGAGTGGCCAAGTGAGCTCCTAGCGAAATGGCAGAGCGAGCTCCCGAGCGGCCGAGCGAGCTCCCGAGCGGAATGGCCGAGCGAGCTCCCGAGCGGAATGGCCGAGTGAGTTTCCCGACCGGGATCCCCCGAGCAGTGGTCGGACGTCTCCCGACCGGGAAGTTGATGAGGCCTGCGCAGCGCAGTTTCCTTGAAACAGATTCGTCCTCCTCCGGCGGTGCTTCGAGGCTCAGATGGACTTCTGTCTCTTAGGATACAACAGCAGACCACGGGCACAACGGAGCACTCGTTGCTCGTGGCGAACTGAAGAGGTACCCGACTGCTATCAGCGGGCAGAGGTCGGGAACGAGGTGGAGTGGAGGAGAATTTCGTAGCGTGTGTGTATTTTGCTCTCGGTCACGGCCTCCTTTTATAGGCTCAGACCCCCGCAGAATTAAATGACGAATTAATCGTCATTTACTGGCATTTACCCGACCAGATCCAAACGTCTGGGGGTTACTGATCTCGCATTAATCAAAATTAATGCATCAGTTACATTTGAGCAAAAATCAATTTTACAAAATGTTGGTTCATCTGCTTGGACAAATTTTGCCCCGACCGGTCGGACATTCGACGTGCGCGGGTCGTGCACGCACACGAGTTCACTTGGTTCAGTACAAATCCGGGCCCTGGATTTGCACCCCCCCTGCGCACCCACGCGTGAGAGAGAGCCTCTCCCCTAGCATTTGTTCACAACTACCATGCTTGTGATACAATATAAATCAAACATTTTGCCTTAAAACTCCCAATGTGGGACTAAAGCCCCACTCACAAGGGAGCCCCTTTATTTTCCTCATCACTTTCTACTCACTAGAAAGTTCCAATGTGGGACTAAAGTCCCACCACCTCTTTTCCATTCACTATAGGTATGAATGGAAAGTTCCAATGTGGGACTAAAGTCCCACCACCTCTTTTCCATTCACTATAGGTATGAATGGAAAGTTCCAATGTGGGACTAAAGTCCCACCACCTCCTCTTCCATTCACAATACATATCCAAGATATCCAACATTATGTTGAGTTCAACCAAATAAGGTCCATAATCACTCTATCTACACTTTCAATAATAACAACTGATCATGTCTAGAAGCGCTGGAGAGCAGAGCGTCGGTGATGTTGTTGGAAGGTTGACCAAATTGCCATGACCAAGAAAAGGTGGGGCCTCCGGAGCTGTCGCTGAGTCATTTATGTTGCCGAAATAATGCAACAAGACCAAGGTGTCCCGGCCTTGCACTCCGACGATCAAGTCGGTCTTCAGCGTATGAAGAAGATAGACAGTAAATAAAAAGAATGAAAATGCAAATAAAAATGAAGCTTCTCAGTCTCTCCCCTTTGAGTAGAATGAAGCGAATGGCCTCCCTTCTTTGACACACAGGAGTGGCTTATATTGAGAATACCTCTGATAAGTTGTCTCATTGATAATAAATAATATGTCATGTCTGTTATATTACCCGTATCTTGTAGATCTTGTGAAGATTGTCCTGTCATATAATACTATCACATATCCCATCATATTTAATGTCACACCCTGCTTTATTTCATATTAGCCCATGTGCGAGTTTGTCTCTGTATTTAGGTTTGGAAGAGGTGTTAGGTCGAAGTGAAGGTGAACTAAAATGTTCGGTCAGCTATGTCGATCGAGCAGGTGCTGGAGATCAACTTTTAGCCGTGAAGAGTGGCAAGTCGATAACCTGTCTCGTGGGTCAGCTATGCACCACGAAGAATTGTGAGTCGACCACGAAGAGTGGCAGGTCGGCTATCCACTACGAAGAGTGGCGGAGGCCATCCGTCGAAATGAGTGGATGGTCGGCCACGAAGAGTGGCAGGTTGGCCATTACCACGAAGAGTGGCGGCTTATCCATGAAGAGTGGCGGGTCGGTCGTCCGCCAGGAAGAGTGACTGGTTGGCCATGAAGAGTGGCAGGGTGGTCATCCACCACAAAGAGTGGATGGTCGACCACGAAGAGTAGTGGATTGGCTACGAAGAGTGGCAGGTCGACCGTCTACCATGAAGAGTGGCGGGTTGGCCATCGGCCAGAAAGAGTAGCTAGTTGGCCACGAAGAGTGGCGGGTCAGCCATCCGCCACGAAAAGTGGCGAGTCGGCTATCTGTTGAAAAGAGTGGTTGGTCGGCCACGAAGAGTAGCGGGTTGGCCAGGAAGAGTGGCAGGTCGGCCGTCCACTACGAAGAGTGGCAGGTTGGGCGTCCGCCGGGAAGAGTGGGTGTTCGGCCACGAAGAGTGGCGGGTTGGCCACGAAGAGTAAATCCCGTTGACCCCAGCTCATCCTACCGTTGACCTTCTTTTCTAGGGGGTCTCCCACATCTCCTCGGATCACATACCTCCCCTTCAAGTCTAGTCGAATGAGGCGCGAGTCTGACTAGCTAGACTAATTCTAGTGGTTCCTAGAATTGGGTTGCATTGGGTCCCCTCGGATAGAAGGGTAGCAGATCAGAAGCTATGGGTTGGAATTTACCAAGCTGATCAGAATTTCCTTTGTTGGAATGTTGCCGCTAGAGTATTTAATTATGTCAAGTGAGCAGTTAGATCATGCCAGACGAGTGAGAAAATTATGCACGGCAAACGACTATCTATATGTGTTGAATAAGTAGCAATAAAGTGCCAAGTGATTGGCAAAAATGGAACTGAGTGAGTGGTTGTGGGTGTCGTGCATGCGACGGAGTAGAGTTGAGTAAACAGCTGACTAGAGTGGCTGAGTAGAGCCAGGTAAGCAGCTGAGCAGAGTGACTGAGTGCCAAGCAAACGACAGAGCAGACTGCATGAGTGTTGAGCAGGCGGTTGAGTGCCAAACAGAGTGGCTGAGTGCCAAGCAGACGGTTGAGTGCCGAGCAAAATGGCTGAGTGTCAAGTTGAGTGGTTGAGTGTCAAGCAGGTGGCTGAGTGCCAAGCAGGAGGCACAACAGAGTGACTGAGTGCCAAGCAGACGCAGAGCAGAGTGCCTGAGTGCCGAGCAGGCGGTTGAGTACCAAACAGAGTGGCTGAGTGTCGAGCAGATGGTTGAGTGCCGAGTAGAGTTACTGAGTGCCAAGCTAAGTGGTTGAGGCATGTGGGCAAGCACACTTATAACTTGCTGAAAAGCAAGAGTCCGGACACCGTTCGGGAGACCTTAATGGAGCATGGGAGGCCACGTCCAGTCTGTCGCGAGGTCGGCGGTGCATGGGAGCATGCCCACTTATAACTCGCACTGGGTGACCATGATGGAGCGTGAGAAGCCACGTCTAGTCGGCACCGAGGTCAGCGGATGCGTGGGAGCATGTCCACTTATAACTCGCACTAGGCGAGAGTCTGGACGTCGATCGGTGCACATAATGGAGTGTGGGCAGCCACGTCCGGTCGACACTGAGGTGGGCGAATACGTGAGAGCATGCCCAGTTATAACTCACACTAGGCGAGAGTCTGGATGCCACTCAGCCGACCATGATGGAGCGTGGGCAGCCACGTTCGGTCTGCACTGAGGTCGGCGGTTGCATGGGAATATGCCCACTTATAACTCACACTAGGCGAGAGTCTGGACGCCGCTCCGGTGACCATGATGGATCGGGAGCAGCCACGTCCGGTCGGCATCGAGGTCAGCGGGTGTGTGGAAGCATGCCCACTTATAACTCACACTGGGCGAGAGTCGGGGACATCCAATCGGACGGTTATGCAGCCTCGTCCGGTCAGCACCGAGGTCGGCGGGTGTTGATCAGACGGTTATGCATCGAGGTTGGATGTCCCAGAGTGGATGTCGCTCGGTCGACCATGATGAAGCGTGAGCAGCCTCGTCCGGTTAGCACCGAGGTCGGCAGGTGCATGGGAGCATGCCCACTTATAGCTCGCATTGGGCGAGAGTCTGGGGCATCCAACCAACGGTTATGTAGAGCGTGGGATGCCACATCCACCCGAGCGCGATTGTTGAGTGTGTAGGCAAGCACACTTATAACTTGCTGAAAAGCAAGAGTCTGGGAGAGTTCATTTGCTGAGCTGAGCTGCTTTTTGGAAAAAAAATAACGGCTGAATGATCAATTTAGCATTCTTGACTGAGTGTCTATCTAAAGAATATTGGCCGATTGATAGTTTAAACTTTTGTGACCGAATGACCATTTTAGAAATACCTGTCAAGTGACTATTTGAAAGAAGGCCAGCCGAGTAGCCATTCAAAAGAAAGCTGACTGAGTGGCCATTCAGAAGAAGACTGGCTGAGTGGCCATTTGGAATTTATCGGCTGATTTGCGATTTAGAATTTCTGACCGAATGATCATTTGAAGAATACCAACCGATTAGTCCTTTAGAAAATACGGTCGATCGACCATTTGAAAATATATTGGTCGAGTGGCCATTAGAAACGATCCTGCAACATGAGGTATATATTTTGAATTTAAAATTTAAAATTTATATTTAGACGTACCTGTCGAAAAAGACTTAGAGTGACTAATCTCAAATGGTCGAGCTAGACCAGCTTAAAAGAGCCACATGAATGAGCTTGGAATTTATCCATCTGAATTGCTGGTCGACTTTTTTCCTATCTGGACTTTGATGGGCCTTTTGCCGATAGAGTAATGTATTTTACCCTTTGGAGCTGCTTTGCTTGGGTTGCTTGGCCGAACAGCCATGTGAAACTCGATCCATTTTGACCCTTTGCTCCCAATTTAGGCCAATTTGCCACTTCCAAGTGTGACTGGAAAATATATCTCCTGCTGTTGCCAATTTTAACTGTTACTTTTGACTTTGCTTTTTTGAATTTGATGAGAATTACTGATTGAACAATGTTCTATTCGACATTTTGATGGAGTTCCGCTTGGGCTTCGTCGATCGGATGACACCTTTTCTTTCGCTTGGCCTTTGGTTGATCAGTAGGTGATGCCTGAGATTTAAATGGAGTTTGCCAGTCAGACTCTACCAATTAATGCTTCGGAATGGAAATGGAGTTATGACAATGTTCGAATTTGAATTTAGTTGGCTCTAACTATTGTCAATCTAAAACTGAACGATTAGTGTCATTGTTTGGCTTGCTGACTAACTTTTATTGACTGGGAGTTTTTCCATTGCAAAGCCAAACGACGTTGCTATTTGAAGCTGACTACAATTGGTTGGACTTGGCTAGTCGGCGTTGCCGATCGGATGCTAATTTTGCATCTTGAAATTCTAATTTTTATCAATCAAGTTTTGAGTGGAAAGGAATCGGCCTGATCGGGATCGGACGTGGCCGAGTGGAGCGGCCGGTCAGACATTTGAAGACTGTTTTTGACTTAATTACTAGAGCCGGTTGGATCCCCACTAAAGCCCTATTATATTGGAATTTGATCAGTATCTCTTATCTTGGAGTTTGCCCATTTGACTTAAAGGCTGTCACTCAAGGCTGTCAATGGGAAACTAAGCACCGATCAACACTTACTCAACTGATCTTTGATTTGAAATTTACTTTCGCTTGAAATTGTCGATCGATATCTTCTTATTTTGACCATCAAAGCCGATCGAATTTTCCTCATTGACTTTTTTGTTAGGTTTAATTGAGAAATTAAACACGTTTTATAAGAAATCCTAGGTCATGGGGGAGCTTAGGTAAAGGGGGAGCATTGTTGCTCATTTATTGACAAAGGGAGAACCTTGTGATAGGTTCTTAAAAAGCCTTTGTAAGTCCAATGTATAAGGAGCCTTGGAGAGGTTCTTAAAAATCCCTTGGTGAAAAATCCTAACTCATTGGGGAGTTTAGGTGTGGGGGATGTCTTGTGATAAGATCCATGCATGTTTGTATTGCATGTTTGCATATACATTGGCGGTATAAGTCCAAGGTGTAACCTTGATGTAAGTCTAAATGTTGTTAGCATTTGTATTTGTTATTTATTTTTTCTAACTTAAACGTATTGCTAAAATCAAAAGGGGGGAGATTATTGAAGCAATCTATGATCCTGGGACCATGTGTTTTGATGTTTGGGACAAGGGTGTAAGTTAGATTTACCATTGTATTTAATATGTGTATATGAGCTTGTAAGTTCTGCAGGATACACATAAACTAAGCTTGATGTCTTCGGGTCCGGTGAAGGATGGTGCATCTGAGGGACCGTGGATAAGGCAGGAACGATGAGCTGAGGGAAGCACACTTCGAGGCATACGCGAAGGATGACATGTGAAGATGAGTCGCGGGCTTGTATGCATTTGAGGGATGAGAGCTAAAGTTAAAGAAGACTTGAAGGCAACAGGTCGAGGCTACAAGAAGAGTCAAGTGAGTCGTGAAGGTCCGAGTGCTGAGTGAATTGTACTTGAAAAGGAAAATTCTAGATTTAGGGATTGGACAGTCGACTATTGCTGGGAGCAGTCGACTGGTAGAGCTCATAGAAAGATCAGTCGACTGATCTTCTGTACAGTCGATTGGTGTTGATTGGAATTCGAATGTTGGACTGTAACGTTTGAATTTGGCTGGAGCAGTCGACTGGTGTTGGCACCAGTCGACCGGCAACGGCTAGTTCTGTTAGTGCAATCAACCCAAGTTTGATCGTGTAGATCATGAGTTTTGATGTGTGTGTCAATATGATTGAGTTAGATTTTCATGTTGATTTGATGTGTGTGTTTGAGTCTTGCAGGACTTGGTGAATCACACATGAGGATTAACGGAGTGAAGCATCCGAGGGACGAGAGCCGAGGAAGAGGACTGCAAAGGGCAAGCCGAGGATGATATGGAGATAAGCCGGGGGGTTGTGTGCGCATCCGAGGGACGAGAGCCGAAGGATGAGAACTTCAAGGGGCAAGCCGAGGAAGTGAACCTCAAGGCATACGTGAAGGATGGACTCCAGAGAGGTTAAGAGTGAGTTAGTAAGCTAAGCAGTTGACTGACAAGGGAAGCAGTCGACTGACAGCATTGAGAGGAAACTCACAGAAAGACTGGCAAGGGAAGCAATCAACTGACAACCGTGGAGTAGGAGTTTTATCTCCGAACCATGTTAAATTGGTTTGTGTTCTTCTTTGTTAGTTTTAGATTGTATTGTATTCCGTTGTGTACTAACACGTGTAGGAAGAAAATCGACGCATTGGGGGCAACGAACTATTCACCCCCTTCTAGTCGTCGCACCGATCCCCAACAAATGGTATCAGAGTCGGGGTCGCTCATCTACGGACTAATCGTCGAGAGAGCAAAGAGCTAGAGAAAAAGGCGGTCGAAGAACGATTAGGAGACGACATCAACATTCTACCTCCCTACGACTGCAAGAGCTTCGACTATTGGAGGTTGCAGGCAAAGACTTGGTTCGACATGGATTGAGATCTAATAATCGCACTCGAAGAACCATTTAAATCCCCAAAAGATAAAAATGAGAAAAAACTCCGACCACGCTATTGGACTAAGGAGCAACAAACACAATCGAAGACAAATAATAAGGTAATTTTGATTTTACTTAATGATTTGCCTAACGATGTGATTAGTCGTGTAGGTGAATATAAAAATGCGCATGAACTATGGAGCAAGATGTTGGCGCTTCATGAAAACCCTACACGAGTATAAGAAAAAGAAGAGCCCAAGGAGATGGGCTTAATGGTCCAAGAGGAAGAAAAGGACCAATCGGATAGGAAAAGAGCTCAACATCTAAGGAGGAGAAAAAAGAAGATGATGAATTATCCACCTCCTCAAGTGAAGTGGCAAAAGATGAAGAAGAACCATCCACTTCATCAAAGGGTAAAGAAGAAGCCTCCACTTCAAGAATTAGGGGGGGACCATCCTCAATACCAGAGCAAGAAGAAGCTTCCACCTCTACCAAAGCAAAATCAAAATACCATATTATTTGCTTTGGGTGCAATGAAAAGGGACACTATAAGGACAGGTGACCAAAGGGTAAGAAAAATGAGGTAAACCCTAAACTCAATTCATTTAATTTGAAAACTAACATGAGTTGTAGGGATGGAGCTAAGATGGAGAAGAAGCACATTCGATGTTTCACTTGTGGTGAGCAAGGACACTACCACATGAAGTGCCCAAGGAGTGGAGAACTCAAGAAATTGGTGCACTTGAGGAACTGAGAGAAAAAGGTGAAAAGGAGGAGCTCACATCAAGGGGTAGCTTCAAGGGTAAGGGAGGTAAACCCTAACCTTAAATTTAAATCGAATTTAAATTCCTCTATGCATGCTAGAAATAATATAAATTATTTTCCCATGCATAGTTATGGTTTTAGATATCATGATAAAAATAAGATTAATCATGTAGATCAAAATCCTAAGAAATCATGTCATAATAAAATCAAGACCACTAGACCTAAGGATCAAGACATTAATTCCAAAAGAGGGAAACATATGCCTAGATAAATGGGTATGTCTAGGAATGTCTAAGGTGGACATGTCGATTTTAGGTTTAATAACCTAGAAAGGGAAATTCAAGTTTTGAGGGCAAAGCTTGATACATTAGAGAAAACCCTAAATAGATTCACTATTGGGTCTAAGGATTTAGGTATGGTGTTGGGTGGTCAAAAATCCAACATGTTAAGGCAATCGGTCCAAGTATGATCTGGAGGATCATGGGTTTTGATATGTGTGTCAATATGGTTAAGTTAGGGTTTTATTGTGTTCTAATATGTGTATGTGAGTGTGCAGGTTGACAGGTACACATAGACTTGGTTGGATGTCTTCAGGTGAAGGGTGGCATGGAGGCAAGCCGTGGGCTTGTGTGCGCATCCGAGGGACCATGGACAAAGTAGGAACGATGAGCCGAGGGAAGCGGACTTCGAGGCGTACATGAAGGATGGCATGGAAGCAAGCCGTGGGCTTGCGTGCGCATCTGAGGGATGAGGGTCGAAGACGAAGAGGGCTTGAAGGCGATAGATCGAGGCTGCTGAAGCAGAGACGATGAGCCGAGGGACGCGGACTTCGAGGCATGCATGAAGGGTGGCATGGAGGCAAGCCGGGGGCTTGCGTGCACAACTGAGGGACAGGAGCCAAAGATGAAGAGGGCGTGAAGGCAACAGATCGAGACTGCTATTTAAAGAGTCAACCAGGTCGTGAGGGTCCGAGTGTTGAGTGATTGTACTCGGGAACTAAGCCGGGAGGGTTCGAGTGCGGAGAGAAATGTACTCGGGAATGGTAACCCTAGGCTTAGGGAAGGACCAGTCGACTGCCCCTGGGGCAGTCGACTGGTGTGGCTAGAATTCGAAAGGTCAGACTTGAATTTTGAATTCCCGTGAGGCCAGTCGACTGCCCCAGGGACAGTCGACTGGTAACGGTCACATTTCAGCTCGAGCTCTATTTAAGGGAGCTCGTTTAGGGTTGTTTTTTCTTGGCGAAACCTGCTTGGATAGAGCTAGTTAGTAGCCTATTGTGCTCAGGTAGTGTCCAGAAGTTGTGGTGAGGTTTCTCCATGTTGGATCGAGAGAACCGATAGCGGGGGGTGAATATCGGAAAACGTTCGGATTTGAGATAGAGAAATTGCACAGCGGAAGATTAAAACAAAATACGCAAACACAGAGATTTTTACTTGGTTCGGAGCCTAGGTCGACTCCTACTACAAGGCCCACGGTCGTTGACCGTTTACTGCGGGCAATACTATAATCGCACAATAACAGTTTACAGTATTGAATTACAAATGTAGCAAGTTAAACTTTTAACACAAAAAGCTCTTCTTTTACCGACGTCCGATGTAGGTTGTCTTTCTTTTTTCGAAGCAGCAGGACGTCGTCAGCTCGAGTTGGGAGGTTTCCGGAGCGAGGCGTGAGAGCAGAAGAGCGTAGAAGCGTTGAATCAAGTGTTGTCTGAAGCTTCGGGGTCGAGGGCCCTTTTATAGGCCCTGGGGGCACCCGGAACGTCGGGGGTGCCCCCCCACGTGTCGACCGATCCGCCTTTCCCTCGGTCAACTTCTGATCCCTTCAAACTTGGGATCACATCTTGACCGGGGCGCCCGGGACGCTGGGGGCGCCCGGGTTGACCGGGTCAAATCTTATCCCTTTGGCTTGGCTGGCTTCTCTTCGTAGGCTTGCACTGGGGGCGCCCGGAGCGCTGGGGGTGCCCGGGAGCAGCGGGGGCGCTCGAGAGCACGGGGGCGCTCGGGAGATGAGTTGTCGAAGCCTGTCTTTGTTTTGTGTGTTTTGTGTTCACCTTGGGGGCGCCCGGGACACTCCGGGCGCCCTGGTCAGCTGTTGCCTCATTCCTTTGAGGCTCTCTGAGTTACAGACACTCGTTCCTTCAGTCCTGCATCCAGGGTTAGTCCAAAACACCATAAAACAATAAGATGTTAGTTTATACAGCCTTAGCTGTCTTGGTTCTGACTTTGGGCCTCCAAAATGGAACCCTAGGTCGAACCGACGCCTACTGTTCCCTCGACGGGGAACGCGTCCTCACCTACTCCTCTCGGGAGAATGTACCTGATGTCAACCGGCTCCTCCGGTTGGACTTTTGCCTGGCAGCCCTTCGCCAGGTCTTGGATATCAAGCTGTCCTTCGCCCGGTGCCTAGCAGTCCTTCGCTAGGTCTTTGGATCCTGGCAATCCGTCGCCAAGTGCCTAGCAGTCCTTCGCTAGGTCTTTGGATCTTGGCATTCCTTCGCCAGGTGCCTAGCAGCCCTTCCCTAGGGCTTTGTATCCTGGCATTCCTTCGCCAGGTGCCTAGCAGCCCTTCGCTAGGACTTTGTTTCCTGGCAGCCCTTCGCCAGATGCCTAGCAGCCCTTCGCTAGGACTTTGTTTCCTGGCAGCCCTTCGCCAGGTGCCTAGCAACCCTTCGTTAGGACTTTATTTTCTGGCAGCCCTTCGCCAGGTGCCTAGCAGCCCTTCGCTAGGACTTTTCCTGCACACTTGAGTAACATTGTTAGATCACCAATAATACTTAACTTTGAACGTTTTGCCAATATCAAAACAAGGTTCGATATAGTGCTTCCTGCACCAACAATCTCCCCCTTTTTGATTTATGGCAACATGATTCAAAGTTAAGTAAACATTACAACAGTTTAAGCAAGAAGGTTAAGACCAATAAAACATAGCAATTCTGAACAGTCTAAACCCAATGTAATTTGAACAGAAAAAAAATTTCCCCCTTTTTGAAAATTTTTTTTTACTCCCCCTGAATCATTGTGTTATAAAATACTTAACTTAACACTTAACTTTGACCCTTCCTACCCCTTTGACATATATCAAAAACAAACATGGGTGAATAAGGTAAAGTAAAAAAGTTTTTGCAAACCTAAATTTTGTTACAAAACTTTTACTTGGCTTTGCAATAAGAATTTTACTTAGGCAAAATTTTGAAGCCAAATTTCCCTAACAAATGGTTCAACTTTGAGAATTGGGAGAAAATTTGTTTTAAAAAACTTTGCTTGGAAATATTTTGTGTATTTTGAAAAACAAAGTCTTAAAAAATTTCTAGACAAGTTTTTCACTAAAACAAACATTTGCCAAAATTTTCAAAAAAATCTTTGCTCAGGCAAATTTTGTTTACTAAGGAAAAACCTACTTAGAAATATTTGCAAAAAGATGCTCTTAGAAATTTTTGAAAGCACACTTAGAAATTCAACTTTGCTTTTTGAATAAGAGAAAGCTTTTGAAAACATTTTGATTTTGAACAATTTGAGCTTTTTCTCTCCTTAGCTGTTTATTAATAAAGAAATATATTTTGAAAGAAGTCTTAAGAAAAAATTATGTATCAGAGCCTATGAGTTTTGAAAACATAAAAATACTTAGTAGAACTCTTGAAAGCCTAGCAAAAAGCTTAAATTGCACCAACAAAGCTCCACTTTGAAAGGTATTGTGCAATTTTGAAAAAAGATTTTGTATTTATAGGCAAATCTTTAGAAAATTCACGTACTTAGAGTACTATTACCTTAGAAAAGTATTAGTACTTTTGAAAATATTATACTTTGAAAAATAGAAGTACTTTTGAAGATTATGCATTAAAAAAAAGTTAATTTTATTTTGAATACTTGACTTGATTTCTTTTCCAGTCTGACACAATCCTAGGAAACCTTGTTAACTACAAGGACATTTTCCTAAGTGTCCTGGAAATTTTTCAACCCAAGTAAATATAAGCCACAACAATAATAGTATTTTGAAAGACTTAAATTTTCAGCAAGGATTTTGAAGATATAGTTCATGAAAATATGTTATTAAATAATTCTTTTGACCTCCCTCTAAACTTGACTCAGTCCTGGGAAGCTTGTTGACCACAAGTACTCTTCTTCTAAGCCTTTAGGGTTCAGTTCAGATCAAAGGAATTATCTAATAATTTCAACACAGATGATTATCAATAAAAACTTTTTAGAAATTCTTCTTTTGATTCAGCCCCCCCTAAATTTGACACATCCTAGGAGTCCTTGTAGATCATTAAGTAGACCTCCTTTGTGTCTTTAGGGTTTATCAGAATCAAGAGAATAGTTTTGAATAAAAGTATGGTAATTTTCAAGAAGATAATTTTAGAAAATTCAATTTGGAATGAAGAGAATTTTTAAAGAATAAGCCCCGAAAACAAAATTTGAAATGACAATGGTATTTTGAAATATAGTATTTTTGAGCTTCTTCTAATTTGATCTCCCCCTAGATCTGACACAGTCTGGCTTTTATCTAAGTTCTTTAAGGGGTTTCAGTGTTGAGCAAGTTTGACTATGTTGACTAGGGTTGACTTTTTTGACCAAGTTTGACTAAGTTGACTATGTTTGACCAATCAATAACTAAATCAAACAAGCCCTAGATTATATTTAAAACGAGTCTATTGAGATATTTAACATGAAATTAAAAAAATGTTAGAATTGAAAGAGTAGGGTACCGAAAACCAAAAAAAAAGAGATAATTTGAATGACTTTTGAAAACATTTTTTATTTAAAAAGATAGTGAATTATGCTTTTAGGTCCTAGATGTCTCACCCAGTTCTACATGATCAAGCATGTTAACCTTATGAGTTTTGTGAGACAAAAATAGAAGTAAGGATTTTACTTTGAAAAATCATGATTAATTTTGAAAAACTGAATTAACTTTGAAAACCATTTTAATGAATTTTAGCTTTATTTTGAAAAAGTAGTTGAGTCTAAGATCAATTGAAATTTGTGTTAGATTTGAATTTGACAAGAAGTAACTTGAATTTGAATTTCAAAAATTGGCTTCCAGGTCTTGGCGAGGCACTAGGCCTTCTTTGGCCGTAGCCTTATTGGATCATCAACCCTTTCCTAGACAAAGTCTTTTAGTGAAATTTCATCTTCAAAATTACTTTTTGATAAATTCTGGTCTAACTAGTTTGGGTCTTGGATCGGTAGCTTCGGCTAGTTCCGCCAAAATGGCTTCCCTAACGTACTATCATCTCACCTCCACCCAATACTATGTTGTTCAAATTTCAGTTAAACCGTTTTAGTCCTTATCTAACCAGTCCTAATTCTAAGCAAAAATAAATAACTAAAATAAAAGCAACATACAATTAAAGCAAACAAGAAAAAATGATCTAAGTTACATCATAATCGAAATAAAACTCTGGTTTATACAAATTAACCACGTTATTTGAGATAAATGTTGGATTTTTAGGTATTGAAAATTTACCTTTTGATTCCCGGTTGGGAATCTCCCCCTTGATACTTGTTGTCATTCTTCTTTGTTTCTTTATCATCTTGTAGTGAACACGAGCTAATCGGAACAGTTTGGTTCGATCTCCTTCTTTGTCGTCAAATATTAAGTCTGAGTTGGACTCCGGTACTGGTTGAGGCCACTTTTGCAGTTCACTTGGAGTTTTCCCTGCAATGAAAACTATACCTTCCTCGACCATTGCAATATCAGCTTGATTATTTAACCTTAATTTAGAAGAAAATGATTCAAAATTAGTTACCAACTTTGTCTCAGAAAACTCGTCGTCTGACTTAGGTTCGATTTCAACGTCGGGTGTCGAGTCTGACTCGGCTGTCTGTGCTTGGACCGAAACTGCAAGATAACTTTGGTAATCTTCTTCTTCATTTGATTCGTCCGATGATTCGAACATCTCTCCTTCAAAGACCTCAATATCGGAGCTCTTTTCGTGTAGGTTGAGTAGCTTCTCCCACACCTCTTTAGCACATCCAAATGAACCGACTAGCTTGAGTTGTTCGTTGGTTAGACCGCATTATATGATCTCTGTTGCCTTAGCATCAGTCTCGATCTTCCTCAGAGTTGGTTCGTCCAATTTGTCCCAAGCGATCGATGTTCCATCTTCCGTGGGGAATCTGAATCCCGTTTGGATTATCGACCATAAATCCATATTAGCCTTCAGGTGGGATTCCATTTGACTTCTCCAGGAGTTGAAATTTTCACCAAAGAAGAGCGGTGGACGAATGTTATTCCATTCTTGATTGACCATTAAAAATAATCCTTGCACACAAAAGAAATAACAGAAATGTACCAAGACTTGGTCTTGGATTAGTAGTGTGGGAGAAGGAAAAAAATAGCCCAAAAAAATATTACACGACTTTCGAGGCAGAATAATAATAAAATAATAAAAATAATTTATGACAAATTTTTGAAAATGTTGATTTTGTTAATTCTGATTAATAATGACAAAGTAAAAATTTAATGTTAAAAAAAATTTGCTCGAATTAAAGTAGCAAGAATTTCGAGAAAAATATTAAAATAATAATAAAAAAATTTTATGACAAATTTTTCAAAAATTATTCGTTTTATCAATTCTGACTTATGGTACAAAAATAATAATTCAAAATTGAAAAAGACGTAAGAATATTTTAAATACACCTACAGATATTATTTATTTGAAATAAAAAGGCGAAAAAGATCGAGTGGTGTTGATTAGCTAGAAAGAAAAGAAATGAGATTAAAAATTTTGTAAATCCGAAAAACTTTCAAACTGGTGGTTGCACCAAGTTTGAACTACCCCGCTCTAATACTACTTGTTGGATCGAGAGAACCGATAGAGGGGGGGTGAATATCGGAAAACGTTCGGATTTGAGATAGAGAAATTGCACAGCGGAAGATTAAAAAAAAATACGCAAACACAGAGATTTTTACTTGGTTCGGAGCCTAGGTCGACTCCTACCCCACGGTCGTTGACCGTTTACTGCGGGCAATACTATAATCGCGCAATAACAGTTTACAGTATTGAATTACAAATGTAGCAAGTTAAACTTTTAACACAAAAAGCTCTTCTTTTACCGACGTCCAATGTAGGTTGTCTTTCTTTTTTCGGAGCAGCAGGACGTCGTCGGCTCGAGTTGGGAGGTTTCCGGAGCGAGGCGTGAGAGCAGAAGAGCGTAGAAGCGTTGAATCAAGTGTTGTCTGAAGCTTCGGGGTCGAGGGCCCTTTTATAGGCCCTGGGGGCGCCCGGAACGTCGGGGGCGCCCCCCCCCCCCACGTGTCGGCCGATCCGCCATTCCCTCGGTCAACTTCTGATCCCTTCAAACTTGGGATCACATCTTAACCGGGGCGCCCGGGACGCTGGGGGCGCCCGGGTTGACCGAGTCAAATCTTATCCCTTTGGCTTGGCTGGCTTCTCTTCGTAGGCTTGCACTGGGGGCGCCCGGGAGCAGCGGGGGCGCCCGGGAGCAGTGGGGGCGCCCGAGAGATGAGCTATCGAAGCCTGCCTTTGTTTTGTGTGTTTTATGTTCACCTTGGGTGCGCCCGGGACACTCCGGGCGCCCTGGTCAGCTGTTGCCTCATTCCTTTGAGGCTCTCTAAGCTGCAGACACTCGTTCCTTCGGTCCTGCATCCAGGGTTAGTCCAAAACACCATAAAACAATAAGATGTTAGTTTATACAGCCTTAGCTGTCTTGGTTCTGACTTTGGGCCTCCAAAATGGAACCCTAGGTCGAACCGACGCCTACTGTTCCCTCGACGGGGAACGCATCCTCACCTACTCATCTCGGGAGAATATACCTGATGCCAACCGGCTCCTCCGGTTGGGCTTTTGCCTGGCAGCCCTTCGCCAGGTCTTGGATATCAAGCTGTCCTTCGCCCGGTGCCTAGCAGTCCTTCGCTAGGTCTTTAGATCTTGGCAGTCTGTCGCCAGGTGCCTAGTAGTCCTTCGCTAGGTCTTTGGATCCTGGCATTCCTTCTCCAGGTGCCTAGCAGCCCTTCGCTAGGACTTTGTTTCCTGGCAGCCCTTCGCCAGGTGCTTAGCAGCCCTTCGTTAGGACTTTGTTTCCTGGCAGCCCTTCGCCAGGTGCCTAGCAGCCCTTCGCTAGGACTTTTCCTGCACACTTGAGTAACATTGTTAGATCACCAATAATACTTAACTTTGAACGCTTTGCCAATATCAAAACAAGGTTCGATATGGTGCTTCCTGCACCAACACTCCACCCACTAGGAGCTACGAGATCTAGCTGGAAGTGCTCCGGGGAATCATCCACCGACGGATTAGGGAACACCCACCTTATGGGCAGTCGTGGAGTAGGAGTTTTATTTCCGACCCACGTAAATAGGTGTGTTCCTCTTAGTTTAGTTTTAGTTTTTGTTTATTTTGCTTGCGCACTAACTTTATAGGAAGAAAAATCGAAAAAAGCTATTCACCTCCCCTCTAGCTTAACGGTCACGATCTAACAAGTGGTATCAGAGCGAAAGTCGCTCATCTACGGACTAATCGCCGAGAGAGCACAAGCTAGAGAAAATGATGATGGAAGACAAGTTGGGTGATGACATTAGCATTCCACCTCCTTATGATCATGAAGATTTTGATTATTGGAGGACAAAAATGAAGACTTGGTTTGGAATGGATTGGGAATGCATGGTGATGCTAGAAGAACCATTCGAAATTCCAAGAGATAAGCATGGGAAAAAACTTTGACCTAGATATTGGACTAAGGAGCAACAAGCACAAGCTAAGGCAAATGAGAAGGTAATTGGTATATTACTTAATATTTTGCCTAATAATATTTTAAGTTGTGTAGGTGAATATAAAAACACACATGAGTTGTGGACGATAATGGGAGAATTTCATGAGAACCCTACACAAGCTCAAATAGTGGAAGAATCAAAAGAAATGAGTTCAACGGCTCAAGAGAAGGAAGAAGAAAAAGAATTGTCAACCTCATCGAGTAAAGTGACACAATCGAGTGAAAAATCATCCACTTCATCAAGGGAAGAAGAAGAGGTCCTACCTCCACCAAAACAAGAACCACTTCAATACCGGAGCAAGAAGAAGCTCCTACCTCCACCAAAACAAGAAACAAATACCACATCATATGCTTTGGATGCAACAAGAAGGGGCACTACAAAGACAAGTGTCCACGAGGTAAAAAGGAGGTAAACCCTAAACCCGGGTCCATTCATTTAAAATCTAATGTGGGTTGTAGGGAAAAGAAAGAAAAGAAGCACATTAGGTGCTACACTTGTGGGGAGCTAGGACATTATCACACCAAGTGTCCAAGAAAAGGAGAGCTCAAGAAAATGGAGCATTTGAGAAGATGGGAGAAGGATGAGAGGAAGAGAAGCTCACATCAAGGGGGAGCTCCAAGGGTAAGGGAGGTAATCCTTAACTTTAAGAACATTTCAAATTTCCCTATGCATGCTAAGAATGATGAAAATTGCTTGCCTATGCGTAATTTTGATTTCAAGTATCATGATAGAAATAACATTACTATTGCATGCCAGGATTCTAGGAAACCCATGGGATAGATCTAGAACTTTTAAACCTAAAGACCAAGACATTAACCCTAAGAAAGGGAGACATATGCCTGACAAATGGGTAGCTCTAGGAATAGTCAAAATAAACATTGTGATACTAAGGTTGAGAGCCTAGAAAGGAAAAATCAAGCTTTGAGAGCAAAGCTTGATAAATTAGAAAAGAACCTAGATAGACTCATTAAGGGATCCAAGGGAGTAGGCATGGTGTCAAGAAGTCAAAACCATGACAATAGGAGACCGGGTCTAGGATATAGACATATTACATCAAAGGCTAGTGAAAAATCATATGGGAAGGTGTCATATGACTATAGCAAAGGAAAGGTCAAAGATAACAAGAAAAAGTCATTTAAAGGGGAGAAGAAAAAGTTAACCAAGGATAAGGTGTGGAAAGTTAAGGAAGCAAGGGTTGAAGGTTAAGAAGCACCGGAGGTACACCGGTGTAGTCTTGCCTTTGTAGATAAGTCACCTAGGGAGGTGACTAGGGCTAGGAGCTCAAGGGAGAGCTCTAGAGGTCAAAATGGGATCTATGGTCAATGGATCTCAGGAGGATTTCTTCAAGGAGATTAGATGGATTTAGGGATATGCCAAAGAATTTGGAAAACTCATTTGAGTCTTAATCCTAGGGAATTGACACATTAAAAGGAAGCTTATGGAGTAAAAGATGAAAATGGAATCATATTATGTAAAAATAGGTTTCTAATGTGTAAATGTCATATAAATCAGTGCTAGGAATGTATTGTGATTAAGTATGGGAAGATACATTAAGGAAAGGTCAAAACTAGAACTTTTTGATAAGTTTCAATGACACAATTTAGGTAGTTGTGAATTTTATGCCAATCTTGGGATCTGGAATAGATTTACTTGAAAACATATTTTTTCCAAGTAGACATAGGCTCCACAAACTTCTCCATGAAATTTCAGATTTTTTGGAGGTTTATGGAATTAACTACGCATTTCTGAAATTCGAACTGAAAAACTGGGAATTCACAGGTATCAATCGACTGCCCCCAGGGAAGTCGACAGAACTCTTGGGTCAGTTTTGCAGTCGACTACCCCAGGGGCAATCGATTGGTATGCGGTTTTTTAAAAGAACTAGGCCGCGCGGGGGTGGCCAAACCTCGGCTTTTCGGTGCCACCCCCTGCGAGATCTTCTCATCCTTGACTTCGCTTCGTGTTCTAAACCCTTCCCAAGCTCTAAAACCGTATTCCTAGCCTCCCTCTATCTCGGATCTACACCTAGGGTTAGAAGAACTTCTCCATTTGAGTCAACCCTCATCAACATTCATCATGGAACGGCCCAAGAAACGGTAACTATCTGTGTAGTTTATGTTTCCATTTAGTTCATGATTTGGAACTAATTTATCTCATTTTGCATGTGTTTTCCTTGGTTTTTCTTTCTTTATGGGGTGGTTTTAGTACATGCATAGGTACATTACATGTTAGAAAGGGACAAAAGAGGAAAGTGGGTGAGAGGTCATCCCGATAAGGGAGTATGGATCCTGACGCGTCTCGGTTCAGTTCCAAGGCTTGCCGAAGGAAATTTGCCGATACTGAGTTTACAGTCATGAATTGTCGGTATTTGAACTAATCATATTTTCAAGAAAAAGCCCCCCACATCATCAAGATGATTACTTACTTTGGGCTAGAGCGGGTGGTCTACTGTCAACATTATATTAATGTTGATATGTGCAAGGAATTCTACGCCAACCTTCTATGCATTGATTCTGATAATGAGGTTTATGAGTCTCTGGTAGGCAATGTTACCATTCCATTTCCCCTGCAGATTTAGGAGAGTTTTTAGGATGTAGGGAGTCTAATAGTGAGTTCATTGGTGTCCCAAGGGTCATTGAGCCTTTAGCTTTACCAAATGTCACAATAGATCAGATCCACCGACATTATTTTGATAGACCTCGATGTACTAGGGATCAGATCTTTGAAGCTAAGCGAATGAGTCTTGTCAGTAATGTTTTGTATAAAGTTGTTTTAGATTGTATCTTGCCGATTGTCACCAAAGGGTGGTCGAAGATTCGACTTTCCCACTTGGTGATGATGTACGCCCTGGAAAGAAGGTTAGACATTAACATTGCATTACATATCTTTACATCCATTGTTCATTTCTCCCATGGTGTTGGTAGGAAACTGTACATGCCATTTTGTCATATCTTGACTGAGTTTTTCCAAGTCCAAGGGGATCATCACCAATTGGGGTCAAAGGAATAATTTGTCTAAAGATTATGATCAAATTGACTCTAGGCAGCTCTCCCTGGCAGGACTTGAGTGTCAACAGGGGGTGTGGATTTGGCTCGAGCTCCGATGATGAGGAGGTTGCCGCTGGAGGGGTTACACAGGAGCAGTTCTCCTAGTTACAGTCTGAGGTACACGGGCTGAGAGAGGATTTTCAGACATTCTAGCAAAGCCAGATTGATATACAGCAGCAGTAGGCAGAGATGTACGCAATGATACAATAGTAGCATCTGGCATACCAGGGTCCTCCTCCTCCTCCGGGCGACGACATGTAGTGGAGTTGATGTGATGATTTTAGTGTTGAGAGTGTTTTGCTTGGATCTATGTTTTTATCTCTCAAACACCTATTTTGGGATTGTAACACTTTAATACTTCGGGGTTTTGACCCTTGTGCTACTTTTATGCTTTACTTTGAATTATGTATGAAACCTTGAATTCATATTTTATATTGCTTTTATTTCAGTTCATGATGTGATGATTGAAATAATGCTTTATTGATGTCACGCAATGTAAGACAACTTTGATAGGTGCATGTTTATCTAAAGGTTAAGAGATAAAAGGGGGGAGGTCCTATCATATTGGGAATATATAAGAAAAAGGGGGAAGTTGAGGGCAATTCTATGTGTATAATGATAATGGATGGGTTTGGCAAACACATGGAATCATATATAAACTTGAGAGTTGATACGAAATGATACACTTTGAAATAATTGGAGTTTGTAGCAAAAGTCAAGCATATTTGGTATTTTTCATGATACTATATTTTTCTAGGGTAGGTTATATCCTAACAAATATGCTTGCAAAATTTTATATTTTTTTCGAATTTTATAGAATTTTCTAGGGATTTCTGAATATTGGGCTGAAAATTCAGAAATGGCCTATATCACTCGACTGCCCTTGGGGCAGTCGACTGATGTTTCGGTAAGTTCGCAAATTGAGGGTACCAGTCGACTGATGTTGGATCAGTCGACTGATCTTTCGGGTTTGTGATTTCTGAGGGTTTTTCAGAAATAGTTTGGGTTCTCCTTGGCACTAGGGGTAGGATTGCTTGGGACAATCTTTTTGATGGTGTTAAAGGGGAATAATTTATAGTGTTAAGTTAGATTTAACTTGACATAGGAGAACTTGTCGTGTTAAGTTGGGTATAACTTAACTTGGTGTTGTGAGTGAGAATTGAAAATTGGGAGAGGGCATAGGTTAAGGGGGAGGTTGCCTCTTGATTGCTATGCTTTTAATTTTCAATTGCTATTGTTGTTGTTTTACCTAACTTAAACATATTGTCACACATCAAAAAGGGGGAGATTGTTGGGGCAATCGGCCCAAGTATGATATGGAGGATCATGAGTTTTGATGTGTGTGTCAATATGGTTAAGTTAGGGTTTTATTGTGTTCTAATATGTGTATGTGAGTGTGCAGGTTGGCAGGTACACATAGACTTGGTTGGATGTCTTTAGGTGAAGGGTGGCATGGAGACAAGCCGTGGGCTTGTGTGCGCATCCGAGGGACCATGAACGAAGCAGGAATGATTAGCCGAAGGAAGCGGACTTTGAGGCGTACGTGAAGGATGGCATGGAGGCAAGCCGTGGGCTTGCGTGCGCATCTGAGGGATGAGGGCTGAAGATGAAGAGGGCTTGAAGGCGATAGATCGAGATTGCTGAAGCAGAGATGATGAGCCGAGGGGCACGGATTTCGAGGCATGCGTGAAGGGTGGCAAGCCGGGGGCTTGCGTGCGCATCTGAGGGACGGGAGCCGAAGATGAAGAGAGCGTAAAGGCAACAGATCGAGACTGTTGTTTGAAGAGTCAACCAGGTCGTGAGGGTCCGAGTGTTGAGTGATTGTACTCGAGAACTAAGTCGGGAGGGTTCGAGTGCGGAGAGAAATGTACTTGGGAAGGGTAACCCTAGGCTTAAAGAAGGACCAGTCGACTGCCCCAGGGGCAGTCGACTGGTGTGGCCAGAATTCGAAAGGTCGGGCTTGAATTTCGGATTCCCGTGAGGCCAATCGACTGCCCCAGGGGCAGTCGACTGGTAACGGTCACATTTCAGCTCGAGCGCTATTTAAGGGAGCTCGTTTAGGGCTGTTCTTTCTTGGCGAAACCTGCTTGGATAGAGCTAGTTAGTAGTCTATTATGCTCAGGTAGTGTCCAGAAGTTGTGGTGAGGTTTCTCCACCCACAAGGAGCTACGAGATCTAGCCGGAGGTGCTTTAGGGAATCATCCAGTTACGGATTAGGGATTGCCTACCTTACGGGCAGCCGTGGAGTAGGAGTTTTATCTCCGAACCATATAAATAAGTGTGTTCCTCTTAGTTTAGTTTTAGTTTTTGTTTATTCCGCTTGCCACTAACTTTGTAGGAAGAAAAATCGAAGAAAAGCTATTCACCCCCCTCTAGCTTGACGGGCACGATCTAATATAACAATGATAGATCGGGTCTAGGATACCGATCTAAGTTCTCCAATACTATGAAGAAGTCATATGTAAATGTGTCATATGACTATAGCAAGGGGAAGCCTAAGAATGACAAGGGAAAGACATTTAAAGGGAAAAAGAAGAACTTAACCAAGGACAAGGTGTTCAAGGTTAAAAAGGATAGGTTTGTAGGCCAAGAATTTCCGGAGGTACACCAGTATAGCCTTGTGATTATATATAAGTCACCTAGGGAGGTGGCTAAGGCTAAGAGCTCAAGGGGGAGTTTTAGGAGCTAAGTTGGGACCCATGGTAAATAGATCTCGGGAGGATTTCTCCCAGAAGTCTAGATGGACCATGGAGTGTGCCAAAGGATTTGGAGACGGATTTGAGTCTCAATCCTAGGGATTTGGCACATTGGAAGTGAGTTTCATGCATGAAAATATGACATTGGGGGTCATATTGCATGAAAATTGGTTTTGATGTATAGATGTCATATAAACTAATACTAGGGATGCATTGTAGTTTGATATGGGCAGATACATCATGAGGAAGCCAAAATAGGACTTTAGGTCAATGTTCAATTGAACCATTTAAATAGTTTTGAGTTTTGTGTCAATCTTAGGATTGATGATAGATACATTTTTTAATGTATTTTTCCCAAGTAGACACGGGTACCATAAACCTCTCCACAAAATTTGAAAATTTTTAGAGAATTATGGAATTATGAGTGCATTTCTGAAATTGGGTTCAGAATGCTGAAAATGCTGAAATCAGGGTATCGGTTGACTAGTTTAGGGGGCAGTCGACTGGTAGTAGTGTTGTCTAGAGAGAGACTAGCTACTGTATGATTTTTCTATAGGGATCAGTCGAGTGGTAACTATCTCAGTCAACTGATACAGGCTGAAACTATTTTCAGCTAGGTTGACATGTGTCCTAATGATATTAAACTTGAGTATAATCTTATAGGGGTTAATACACAACGTTTATACTCAATAGAGGTTAAAGGATCTAATAATTGAGAAATTGTTAGAGCCTTTTTGATGTGTGGCAAAGGGGAGAAGTGTTAGGTTTAAGTGAGAAACCAAACATGCATTTGTAAGAAATCCTAGGTTAAGGGGGAGCTTAGGTAAAGGGGGAGCATTGTTGCTCATTTATTGGCAAAGGGGGAACCTTAGAGAGGTTCTTAAAAAACCTTTGTATGTACAATGTAGAGGGAGTCTTGGAGAGGTTCTTAAAAAGCCTATTTTGATAAAAATCCTAACTCTTGGGGAGTTTAGGTGTGGGGAATGTCTTGTGATAGGATTCCTACATGTTTGCATTGCATAATTGCATATGCATTGGCGGTATAAGTCCAAGGTGAAGCCTTGGCAACGTAAGTCTAAATGTTTATTTAGCATTGTATTTGTTATTTGTTTTTCCTAATTTAAACGAATTGTCAAACATCAAAAAGGGGTAGATTGTTAGAGTAATCTATGGTCCGGAGTGACCATGTGTTATGATGTTTGGGCAAAGGGTTTAAGTTAGGTTCACCCTTGTATTTGATATGTGTATGTGTGTGCAGGTTTGTAGGATACTTAGCTGGACGGCTTCGGGTCCGGTGAAGGATGACATGAGGAGATAAGCCGTGGGCTTGTATGTGTCCGTGGGACCGTGGACAAAACAGGAACAATGAGCCAAGGGAAGCACACTTTGAGGCATACGCGAAGGATGACATGAGGATGAGCCGCGGGCTCGTATGCATCTAAGGGATGAGACCTAAAGTCAAAGAATGCTTGAAGGTAACAGGTCGAGGCTGCTAGGTGAAGAGTCAGCTGAGTCGTGAGGGTCCGAGTGCTGAGCGAATTGTATTCGGGAAGGGAAACCCTAGGTTTAGGGTTTAGGCAGTCGACTGATATTTGGATCAGTCGACTGGTAGTTGGCACAGAAAGATCAGTCGACTGATCTTCTGTGCAGTCGATTGATGTTGGCTGGAATTCGAATGTTGGGTTGTAATGTTCGGATTCGGTTGAAACCAGTCGACTGGTGTTGGTACCGGTCGACTGGTAATGACTAGTTCAGCCACGAGCTCTATTTAAGGGAGCTCGGTTTGGCTGGCTAGGGTTGACGAAATTGGTTTTGGTTAAAGGTCAATTAGTAGTCTTTGTGCTCAAAAGTGTTGTCAAGGTTATGGTGAGGTTTCCCCACCGACAAGGAGCGACACAAGCTAGCCGGAGGTTTTCCAGGGAGTCATTTACCCACGGATCGGGATCGTCCACCTTACGGACAGTCGTAGAGTATGAGTTTATCTCTGAACCACATTAAATTGGTTTGTATTCTTCCTTGTTAGTTTTAGATTGTATTGTATTCCGTTGCGTACTGACACGTGTAGGAAGAAAATCGACGCATTAGGGGCAACGGGCTATTCACCCCCTCTAGCTGGCGCACCGATCCCCAACAACGACATCACCATTCCACCTCCCTACGATCGCGAGAATTTTGATATAGAGGTTGCGGGTGAAGATATGGTTCGACATGGATTGGGATTTGATGATACCCATCGAAGATCCATTCGCAGCCCCAAATGGCAAGCACGGGATGAAGCTCCAACAACGCTATTGGACAAAGGAGCAACAATCACAATTACAGGCAAATAAGAAGGAAATTTCAATTTTAATTAGTATTTTGCCTAATGATGTGATTAGGAGTGTAGGTGAGTACAAGAATGTTCATGAGCTATAGAGTAAGATGATAGCTCTTCATAAAAATCCTACACAAACACAAGAAGAAGAAGAGCCCAAAGAGATGAGCTTATTGGTCCAAGAGGAGGAGAAGGATCAATCAGATGAGGAAATGAGCTCAATATCCGAGGAGGAAAAAGAAGAAGAAGAATCATCTACCTCCTCATGTAAAGTGGTACAAGAAGATAAATAAACACCATCCACTTCGTCCAAGGTTGAAGAGAAAGCCAAGACAAATTTAGAAGAGATCTTGGAAATCAACCTTACAAACACCTCCACCAAAGCAAAATCAAAGGACCATATAATTTACTTTAGATGCAATGAGAAGGGACACTATAAGGACAAGTATCCATTGGGTAAGAAAAAGGAGGTAAACTCTAAACTCAACTCAATTCATTTGAAATCTAATTTGAGTTGTAGGGATGGAGCTAAAAAGGAGAAGAAGCACATTCGGTGTTTCACATGTGGTGAGTGGGGCCACTATCACACCAAATGCTCAAGGAAGGGAGAATTCAAGAAGTTAGAGCATTTAAGAAAATGAGAGAAGATGGAGAAAAAGAAAAGCTCACATTAAAGGAGAGTTTCAAATGTAAGGGAGGTATACTCTAATTTGAAATGTAATTCAAATTTAAACTCCTCTATGCATGTTAGAAATAATGTAAATTATTTACTCATGCAGAATTTTGGTTTTAAATATCATGATAGGAGTAGGGTTAATAATGTAGATCATAACCTAAGGAAAATCATGCATCAAATAAACCTAGAAATATTAGACCTAAGGACCAAGACTTTAATTCGAAGAAAGGGAGGCACATGCTTAGAATGGGTAGGTCTAGGAATGTCCATGGTGGACATGTTGATTCTAGGTTTAGGAATCTAGAAAGGGAAAATCAAGTTTTGAGGGCAAAGCTTGAAAGATTGGAGAAAATCCTAGATAGATTCACTATTGGATCTAAGGGTTTAGGTATGATGTTGGGGAGCCAAAAACTCAATAATGATAGATCGGGTTTGGGATATCGATCTAAACCTCAAATGTCAATGAAAAGATATATACTAAGGTAGCATATAACTATGACAAGGAGGAGAAGTCCAAAAATGGTAAGGGAGTACCAGTTAAGGGCAAGAAGACCTTAATCAAGGATAAAGTGTCCAAGGTTAAAGTGAAGAAGAACTTAACCAAGGACAAGATGTTCAAGGTTAAGAAAGTTAGGTTTGTAGGCCAAGAGACCTATGGTCAATGGAGTCTAGATAGGCCATGAAGTGTGCTAAAGAATTTAGAGACGAACTTGAGTCTTAATCCTTGGATTTTAGTACATTGGGTTTATGTCTTATGCATAAAAATATGACATTGAAGTCATATTGTATGAAAATTGATTTTTAATGTGTAACTGGAATATAAACCAATGCTAAGAATGCATTGTGATTTAGTATGGGCAGATATATCAAAAGGAGGCGAAAACTAGGACTTTAGGTCAAGATTTAATTGAACCATTTAGATAGTTTTGGGTTTTATGTCAATCTTGGGATTAGTGATAGATATATTTTTGAATGTATTTTTTTCAAGTAGACATGGGCACCACAAACCTCTCCACAAAATTTAGGAATTTTTAGAGATTTATGAAATTCCTAGTGCATTTCTGAAATTGGGTCAGAAATGGACTGATATTAGGGTATTCGTTGATTGGTGCAGCGTTCAGTCGACTGATAATTTTGTGAGTTACTTTATGATAGGGGTCAGACGACTGGTAACTATTTTAGTCGACTGACACATGCTGAAATTGTTTTCAGCAATGTCAAAAAGTGTCCTAATAATGTCAAGCATATGTATAATCTTATGGGGGGTTATTACACAATATTTATGGTCATTAGAGGTTAAAGAATCCTATAATTGGGATATTGTTGGAATTCTTTTTGATGTTTGGAAAAGGGGGAGAAGTGTTAGGTTTAAGTGGGAAACCAAATACGCCTTTGTAGGAAATCCTGTTAGATCGTGACTGTCAAGCTAGAGGGGGTGAATAGCTTTTCTTCGATTCATTTTTCCTACGATGTTAGCGAGCGCAAGAGGAAACAATAATAACAAAATTAAACAACGCTAACACCAACCTTTACGTGGTTCGAAGATGACGCTCCTACTCCACGATTGTCCATAAGGTGGACGATCCCTCGATCCTTCGGTGGATCACTCCCCGAATACCCTCCGGCTAGCTTGTGTAGCTTCTTGTGGGTGGAGAAACCTCGCCATAAACCCGGACACACTTCTGAGCTCTTAGACTACTATTTGGCCTTTAACCAAAGCCAAATTCGTCAAGAGCTCTCACCCAAAACCGAGCCCCTTTAAATAGGTCTCTTGGTTGAACACCTTGCTACCAGTCGACTGCCCCCAGGCCAGTCGACTGATCCCACTCAAATTCGACCGTTATAAGCCCAACGTTCGAATTTCAGCCACACCAGTCGATTACTCCAGGGCAGTCGACTAGCCACCAGTCGCCTAGTCCATTACTAGTCGACTGATGTCTCGGTGAGTTTGAGTTCCCCTGCTGGCAGTCGACTGATCCATCCCCAATCGACTGCCCAGCTTACAATTTCACTTTCCCTCACTCCGAAGACCCTCCTTCACGTATGCCTTCAAGTCCACTCCATTGGCTCACCCCTTGAAGTCTCTTCGACCGGCTATCGTCCCTCGGATGAACACGCAAGCCCTCGGCTTGCCTCCATGCCACCCTTCACGTGTGCCCTTTGAAGTCCACTTCCTTCGGCTTGCCCTTGGAGCCCTCTTCCCTCGGCTCTCGTCCCTCGGATATGTCCTCCATGTGTGACTCACCAAGTCCTGCAAACTTAATCACACATATCAAATAACAAGAGTAAACATAACTTAAACTCTTTGCCCAAACATTAAAACATATGGTCACTTCAGACCATAGATTGCCCCAACAATCTCCCCCTTTTTGATGTTTGACAATATGTTTAAGTTAGGGAAAACAAATATAAATGCAAACATGCATGGATCCTATCACAAGGCATCCCCACACCTAACCTCCCCAAGTTAGGAATTTTTACCAAAACGGGCTTTTTAAAACCTTCCCAAGGCTCCCCCTACATTGGACTTACAAAGGCTTTTTAAAAACCTCTCCAAGATTCCCCTTACGCCACAAATAGGGCAACAGTGCTCCCCCTTTACCTAGGCTCCCCGTAGACCTAGGATTTCCCGCAAAGGTGTGTTTAGTTTCTCATTTAAACCCAACACTTCTCCCCCTTTGCCATACATCAACAAGACTAACAATTTCCCCCCCTTATTGGATCTTTTAAACTTTAATGATCATACACAAAGTGTACTAGCTCCCCATACACTTGTTTTACATTATTTGGACACTTTTCAATGGCTGAAAATCCAAATCAGCCTTTACCAGTCGACTGCCCTTGGGCCAGTCGACTGGCACTTTGAAAAACCAAATTTTAGCTTTTTGAACCCAATTGTGGAAATGCACCAGCAATTCCACAAATCTCCAAAAATTCTCAAATTTTGTGGAGAGATTTATGGTACCAATACCTACTTGGGAAAAATACACTAAAAAAATGTATCTATCACCATTCCCAAGATTGACACAAAACTCAAAACTAGCTAAAAAGTTCAATTGAACTTTGACCTAAAGTCCTAGTTTTGGTCTTCCCTTGATGTCACTGCTCATATCAACCCACAATGCATCCCTAGCATTGATTTATATGACATTTATACATCAAAAACTAATTCTCATGCTTTATGACCCCCCAATGTCATATTTTTATGCATGAAATACATACCCAACGTGCCAAAACCCAAGAATTGAGACTCAAGTCCGTCTCCAACTCTTTTGGCACACTCCATGGTCCATCTAGACCTTTGAGAGACACCTCTCGAGATCCATTTACCATGGATCCCAAAGACTCCTAGAGCTCCCCCTTGAGCTCTTAGCCTTAGCCACCTCCCTAGGTGACTCAACAACCACTAGGCCACACTGGTGTACCTCCGGTGACTCTTGACCTACAAACTTAACCTTCTTAACCTTAGACACCTTGTCCTTGGTTAAGTCCTTCTTTTCCCTTTTAATGGCATCCCCTTGCCATTCTTAGATTTTTCCCTCCTTGCCATAATTATATGCCACCTTAGCATATTTCTTTTAATTGGCATTGGAGACCTTAGATCGGTATCCTAATCCCGATCTACCATTATTGGGTTTCAGACCCCCCAACAACATACCTAAACCCTTAGATCCAACAGTGAATCTATCTAGGGTTCTCTCCATTTCTTCAAGTCTTGCCCTCAAGATTTGGTTTTCCCTTTCTAGGTTCTCAACCCTAGAATCAACATGTCTACCTTGGACATTTCTAGACCTACCCACCTTTCTAGGCATATGCCTCCCCTTCGTGGGATTTTTGCCTTTATCCTTAGGTCCAAAGGTCTTAGATTTATCATGATGCATGACCTTTCTAGGGTTTTGATTTACGTTGTTAACCCTATTCCTATCATTATATTTAAAGTCATGATTATGCATAAACAAGCATTTTTCATTATTTCTAGCATACATAGATGAATTTGAAACATGCTTAAACTTAGGGATTACTTCCCTTACCTTTGGAGCTCCCCCTTGACGTGAGCTTCTTTTCTTTTCCTCCTCCTGTAACGCCCGCCCTTATATCTACTCTCGGGGCGGGGTCACGTACTATCATTCGTATAAATTTTTTTTTTCTTAAAGTACTAATAACAAAGTACTAAGCATGCTTGTTCAAAACTAACCTATAACATGATAGGTTCAACTCATATATAATCAAGTATATGAGTAATCCAAGTGTAACATTCATTACTAAAGAAATGTTAACATAAGCATAATATTGTAGATATGAAGATCTTTATTTCCCGAGCCACCACCCCACACATCTTCAGCCCTCCTGCCTCTTCCTTTAGTTTAAGTGTCTCTTACCCTTATCTGCAGTATAAGACAACATATAAACTAGTAAGCACACATGCTTAGTAAGATCCTGTCCTACTCGCAAAATCCATATCATAGAAAGATAAGAGAATAAATCACATTCAAGCATGGTAAGTGTTTAAGCATGTTAAACATCTAAGCATATTAACTTCATAGGAAGGTTTCTTTGAAAACATATAAACATAATACTTGAACATAGCATAATCATTAGGGCCCGGCTTGTACTTCATGTTTTGCGCGCGCCCCTAAATAGGAACGAGGTAGCTAATCCCGAACCACTAGGGTTTACTAGGCCTTCTCAAAAGTCCTTCAGCCTAGTATCATAATCATTTGACTCGCTTTAAGAGTCTATAGTACAAGCCATTACAAAATAAAATAATTATCATGTTCTTCATTTTCATAAAGTATGCTCTTAGTCCCAACCTTCTAGGGAAACATTCTTTAGGCCCTAAGCCTTCTTTGTTCATGCCCTACAAGGCTCATTCTTATGCATATGTATGCATCCATAATCATGATAACTAGCCTAGTATAAAGCATGCATTTCATAAGGGTGCCCCATGGGCTATAATGCATGCTCATACATAGATCTCCATAATCATGATAACTAGCCTAGTATAAAGCATGCATTTCATAAGGGTGCCCCATGGGCTATAATGCATGCTCATACATAAATCATAATTCAACCCCTTAAACATACCTTATATATGACAAGGTTGATCACATAAATCACATTCATATCATAGGAAGTGGTAGCATACTTCATGGGTAAATCAAATGGTTCCTAACCCTAAAACTAGGGTCTTGGCCGAAACTCAAGGCTAGGGAGAGTTCCATTTTTCCTAATCCAACATTCCATTTAAACATCATTTGCATATACATATCATCATCCCAAACATAAGCATATCTCCTAGGGTACATCTCATACAATCATCACATATATAGGCATATGATCTTACTAAACACAATCATAATCTCATAGGGTAAGTTGTCCTTCACAACCTCATATTTCATGCCTTGGCCAAATGTTACATGCTAAGGAATCCAATCAAACATTTCCTTTCAATATCACATGCATATACATCTCATATCATTTTACATAAGCATATCACATAAAATAATTTAACCTTCACAAACCCTAAGGTTTCATGCCTTGGCCGAATGGTGTAGGGTAGGAAAACTAGGGTTTTGAAATTAAACCTTCACACAAGCATTTATTCAAACACCTTGTCTACACTACTAGGCATAGATTCATCATAGGCAAATCAAGCATCCCTAAACCCTAATCTTCCTAGGTTGGCCGAATGATGTAAGGGTAGGGTAGGCTAGGTTTTTGACATCCAATCTTCACACAAACATTTATTCAAACACCTTACCTACACTACTAAACATGGACACATCATAGGATAGCAAACAACCCAAAAAACCTAGCCCATTCCCTCTTGGCCGAAAGTTGTAGGGTGGATAACCCTACTTTTCCTTATCACAACATGATGGGAAACAACATACATCCATACCCTAAGTTCCTAGGAGTATCCTCATGCATCAAGAAGCAACCAAGACCCTTGTCTTGGTGGTGGCCGAATGGTTACAAGGGAGGAACTCCCATTTTCGAAAACAAGGACACCAAAGAAACATTCAATAACAATTACACTGCAGGCGAGGGGATACTTACATCCTTTCGCTTGAGATTCTACTTCTTTAAGTCCCTTAGGGTACCCTTGGTTGAAGGAGAAGTGAAGGTTCCTCTTACTCTTTCTTCTCTAGACTCCTTGGCCCTAATAGAGGGCAAGAGCCTTCTTCCTTCCAATCCCCTAGGGTTAGAACCCTAGGGAGCACTTTTCGAAAAATGGAAAAGAGGAGAGGAGAAGAAGGAATTTCGGTGGGGAAGAGAAAGGAAGAAGAAGATGAAGTTACTCACACCTCTTCCCTCTCTTATTTATACTTTTCTCATGAAAAGACATGTCTCTTCACTATTACACGCTTAACAAGCATGTTTCTTATTCTCTCAATAAGAAACAATGCTTGGTGTAGTGGTTAAGACATGGAGAGTGCAACTAGGAGGTTCAAGGTTCAATCCTTGCTTCCTCCCTTCTACCTCTTCTTTTTATCACAATTTGCACTAATCCATATCAAAGCCCTTTAAGCCAAGCCTATCATGAAATTTCATAATATTAATAATATTTCATGAATTCATAATATTTCATAAATATTATTTCATAATATTTTTAATATTTCATATTCATGAATCTATAATATTTCATGAATCCCATAATATTTCATATTCATGAATTCATAATATTTTCTAATATCCATGATACTATTTCATGAATTTCATAATATTTCATATTCATGAATTCATAATATTTCTTAATATTCCATAAATATTATTTCATAATATTTTTAATATTTCATATTCATGAATCTATAATATTTCATGAATCCCATAATATTTCATATTCATGAATTCATAATATTTTATAATAATTTTTCCTGAATTCATAACATTATTTACATAATATTTTTATAATAATTTTCCATGAATCCAAAATATTATTCACATAATATTTCATAATGAATTCACAATATTATTCATGGTGAAATTTTGGGGTGTTACAATCCTACACATCTTATAAAAAAGTTCGTCCCGAACTTTAAACAATTCCCAGGTACTCAAATTGTAAAAATTGGAGTGTTACACCTCCCATCTTCTCAAGTGCTCTATTTTCTTGAGTTCTACTTTTCTCGGTCACTTGGTATGATAGTGCCCTAGCTCCCCACATGTAAAGCATCTAATATGCTTTTTCTCCTTCTTTTCCCTACAACCCATATTAGTTTTTAAAAGAATTGACCCGGGTTTAGGGTTTACCTCCTTTTTACCTAGTGGGCATTTGTCCTTGTAGTGCCCCTTCTTGTTGCATCCAAAGCATATGATATGGTCTTTGGTTCTTGCTTTGGTGGAGATTGGAGCTTCTTTTTGCTCCTGTGTTGAAGAGGGTCTCCCCTCTCCCTCAATTCTTGAAGTCGAGACCTCTTCTTCTTCTCTTGAGGAAGTAGATGATCTTTCACTTGATTGTGCCACTTCACTTGATAAGGTTGACAATCCTTTTTTCCTCTTGGTCTTCTTGGACCATTGAACTTATCTCTTTGGGCTCTTCCACTACTTGAGCTTGTGTAGGGTTCTCATGACATTCTTCCAACTTGTTCCACAACTCATATGCATTCTTATACTCACCTACATCACTCAAAACATTATTAGGCAAAATATTAACTAATATAGCAATTACCTTCTCATTTGCCCTAGATTGTGCTTGTTGCTCCTTGGTCCAATATCTAGGTCGAAGTTTTTTCCCATGCTTGTCTCTTGGAATCTCGAATGGTTCTTCTAGCACTGCCATGCACTCCCAATCCATTCCAAGCCAAGTCTTCATTCTTGTCCTCCAATAGTCAAAATCTTCATGATCATATGAAGGTGGAGTGTTGATATCATCCCCCAACTTGTCTTCCATCATCCTTTCCTCTAGCTTGTGCCCTTTTTGGCGATTATTCCAACAAGAGCGGACCTTCGCTTTGATACCACTTGTTAGATCATGACCGTCAAGCTAGAGGGGGGGGGTGAATAGCTTTTCTTCGATTCGTTCTTCCTACGATGTTAGCGAGCGCAAGCAGAAACAATTATAACAAAATTAAACAACGCTAACACCAACCTTTACATGGTTCGGATATGACGCTCCTACTCCATGGCTGTCCGTAAGGTGGACGATCCCTCGATCCTTCGGTGGATCACTCCTCGGATGCCCTCCGGCTAGCTCGAGTAGCTCTTTGTGGGTGGAGAAACTTCGCCACAAACCCGGACACACTTCTGAGCTCTTAGACTACTATTTGGCCTTTAACCAAAGCCAAATTCGTCAAGAGCTCTCAGCCAAAACCGAGTCCCTTTAAATAGGTCTCTTGGCTGAACACCTCGCTACCAGTCGACTGCCCCGAGGCCAGTCGACTGATCCCACTCAAATTCGACCGTTGCAAGCCCAACATTCGAATTTCAGTCACACCAGTCGATTGCTTCAGGGGCAGTCGACTGGCCACTAGTCGACTGGTCCATTACCAGCCGACTGATGTCTTGGTGAGTTTGAGTTCCCCTGCTGGCAGTCGACTGATCCATCCCCAATCGACTACCCAGCTTACAATTTCTCTCTCCCTCACTCCGAAGACCCTCCTTCACGTATGCCTTCAAGTTCACTCCCTTGGCTCTCCCCTTGAAGTCCTCTTCCATCGGCTATCATCCCTCGGATGCGCATGCAAGCCCTCGGCTTGCCTCCATGCCACCCTTCACGTGTGCCCTTTGAAGTCCACTTCCTTCGGCTTGCCCTTGGAGCCCTCTTCCCTCGGCTCTCGTCCCTCGGATATGTCCTCCATGTGTGACTCACCAAGTCCTGCAAACTCAATCACACATATCAAATAACAAGAGTAAACCTAACTTAAACCCTTTGCCCAAACATCAAAATACATGGTCACTCCGGACCATAGATTGCCCAACAAATCCTATGTCAAGGGGGAGCTTAGGTGAAGGAGGAGCATTGTTGCTCATTTATTGGCAAAGAGAGAACCTTATGATAGATTCTTAAAAAGCCTTTGTAAATCCAATGTAGGGGAACCTTGGAGAGGTTCTCAAAGAGTCTTTGGTAAAAAAAAATCCTAACTCATTGGGGAGTTTAGGTGTGGAGGATGCCTCGTGATAGGATCCATGCATATTTGCATTATATTTTTGCATATGCATTGGTGGTATAAGTCCAAGGTGTAGCCTTAGAAATGTAAGTCCAAATGTTATTAATATTTGTATTTTCTATTTGTTTTTCCCTACTTAAACGTATTGTCAAACATCAAAAAGGTAAAGATTATTAAGGCAATCTATGGTTCATGGGACCATATGTTTTGATGTTTGGGTAAAGGGGTTAAGTTATGTTTACCCTTATATTTGATATGTGTATATGAGCGTACAGGTTCTGCAGGATACACATAGATTCAGCTTGAAGACTTCGGGTCCGGTGAAGGATGGTGCATCTGAGGGACAGTGGACAAGGCAAGAACGATGAGGTGAGGGAAGCGTACTTCGAGGTATACGTGAAGGATGACATGTGAAAACGAGCTGCGAGCTTGTATGCATCCAAGGGACGAAAGCTAAAGTCGAAGAAGGCTTGAAGGAAACAAGTCAAGGCTGCAAGAAGAGTCAAGTGAATCGTAAGGATCTGAGTGCTAAGTGAACTGTACTTGAAAAGGAAAACCCTAGATTTAGGGTTTGGGCAGTCAACTGCTGCTGGGAGTAGTCGACTAGTAGAGCTCACAAAAAGATCAGTTGACTGATCTTCTGTGCAGTCAACTGATATCTGCTGGAATTCGAACATTGAACTGTAACGTTCGAATTCGGTTGGAGGGTGTTGACACCAGTCGACTGGTAATGACTAGTTCAGCCACGAGCTCTATTTAAGAGAGCTCAGTTTGGCTGACTAGGATTGACGAAATTGACTTTGGTTAAATGTCAATTAATAGTCTTTGTACTCAGAGGTCCTATTGAGGTTGTGGTGAGGTTTCTCCACCCACAAGGAGCAACACGAGTTAGCCGGAGGCTTTTCGGAGACTCATCCACCGACGGATTGGGATCGTCCACCTTACGGACTGTCGTGGAGTAGGAGTCTTATCTCCGAACCACGTTAAATTGGTTTGTGTTCTTCTTTATTAGTTTAGTTTATTGTTTACTTGTACACTAACAATTATAGAAAGAACCGTGAAACAAGTGGGTGATCGGCTATTCACCCCCTCTAGCCGTACGATCATGTCCCAACACTCTTGATGTTGCTAATTACTAAAGTCATGGATCTCTGGCTCCCATATTACGCTTAATGAGATCTGTTTGTAGAAAGCCTTTGGGATTATGGTGATGGTTAAAAGTTTTCCGATATTGTCAGTCTTCACGTTCTAGATCAAGCGTGTGTTCTTACAGATGGTACCAAATCTGATCTTGTCTGGTAGCGGTGAAGAACGGAGCGCCAGTGATGTGGCTGGAAGGTTGATCAAATCGCCATGACCAAGAAAAGGTGGGGCATCAGGAGCCGTCACTGAGCCATTTCTATCACCGAAATAACTTGCAAGAAGACCGGGGTGCCCCGCCTTGCACTCCGATAATCAAGTCTGTCTCCAACGTATGAAGAAGATAAATAGTAAATAAAATGAATGAAAATGCAAATAGAAATGAATCTTCTTAGCTCTCCCCTTTGAGTAGAATGAAGCGAATGACCTCCTTTCTTTGACACTGGAGCAGCTTATATAGAAAATATCTTTGATAAGTTATCTCATTGATAATAAAGAACATGTCATGTCTGTTAAATTACTCGTATCTTGGACATCTTATGGAAATTGCCCTGTCATATAATATTGTCACATATCTCATCATACTTTATGTCACCCTGCTTTATGTCATATCAGTCCATGTTCAAGTTTATCTCTCTATTTAGGTCTGAAAAAGATGTCGGATCGAAGTGAAAATGAATCGAAACGTCTGGACTGCTATGCCGATCGGGCAAGCTGATCATTACTTTTCTTCTTTTTTATTTTTTAATATATACATTAGCATTATTCATGGACGTCAAGTATTTTTTTCTAACTTTTTTTTTCAACTTTTTTTTGACATGACATGCTATCATTACAAGTATAAGTCTCTTGAAAAGACAAAATATCTCATACTATGAAAAACTATGGCATAAAAAGATAATGCATGGTTCGACCATGATGATTAAGAACGGCTTACTCATGCTACACTTTATATCTAGCCTTTCTTCCAAAATAAAAAAAGAAGCATAATCCCTCTTCACATTTAGAATTTGGCTGTCCTAAGCAATGTACCCAACCCGTTAACAAAATAATGCCTCAATTTCTAAGAAATGGCAAGTAAGGTCACATAAAGTGGGGAAAAGAGAAATAGCAACAAACAATAAATAATAAGAATGTTATTTAACAAAGCATGCATCATAAAGAATATACAAGGGAGCAACAAGATGACTTTTATCAAAATCATGCAAGTTATGCTAAATGCAGTCTCAAAAGGAGCAAATAAGTTCTAGAGTGACAACCATCAAAAATACAACCCACACATAATGAAGAAGACAAATATGAATGGCTTCAATCCTCACTAGTTCAATAAAATTATCAACCTTAATTTATCAAAATACAATCCATTACCATGCTAGTAACCACATGCAAGCAATATAGTCAACATGTCAAAGTGATCTCAAAATTCAACAGTCAAATTTAACTAGCTTTTACGACTTCTAAGATGACATACAGATATGCAAGGGAATTCAACTAAAAATCTAACCAACAAAACTCGACAACCAAAATTATTAAAGCGAAAGAAGCATATAGACAAGGGAAACCAAACAAATTGCAAAGCAAGCAAACAAAACAAACAAACAAAAAGGCAAAAAAGAACAAGAAAAAGAAAAGAAAGGAACGAACTCCCCTGAGTTGCTGGCGGTTGAAGTCGATTCAGTAATAGAAGTCAGGCCGAAGAGGGAACAACTCAAGGAAAAATCCATCCGATGGTTGAAGATGATTCAGTTTTAATATCCATTTTGGGGCTGAGATGATCTAAGTGAAAGTGAGCGCCTTCCTCATATAGTCAAAAATACTCCATGTCTCTCCCTCCAATATTATCAGCTTCTTGGTTGTTTGCTCTGTTGGTCAAAGATGACTTAGTAGTAGTACTAAGCAGTCTGGAGGTGGAATAACTACCAATGAAGTGCACACCGCTTCTTCCATCATCACCTCCTCTTTGAAAGTTTTTTTGGGTGGTTGGAGAAGGTTCAATAATAGCATTCATTCCAAAAGCTCGATTATTGCAGGGAAAACTTGACCTCTATTTAGTAGGAATATTGGAGATTTGGGATGCAATGTAAGTGTCTAGTCTTGGAGCCTCTTGTTATCTATCACTCTCCGCTTGTAGGGATGTTCTAACTCTTGTACGGTGGGCTGAAAACTGAAGAAAATAATTCCAATGGTACTGTATCTTCTTTAGCATCATCTACAACAAGGTCATCAACAAAATCCATTGACAACACACTAACATCACCATGCATAATATCTACACTTCTATCAAAATTTCTATGTGCATCATCAAAGTCAATATTTGTGACAACAACAAATGCATCTGAAATCTTGTGAGCAACACTACCATCCTTATCGTTTACATCCTCATCAATCTTCATCAACTGCAACATTATCAACAACATCCACAACATTAGTAGTAATAATATTTCTATTTCATTATCATAATTAAAATCAGTATCACCTACAAGTTCATCATTGCCACACAGATGTGAAGTTTTGTAGAGTTGCCGAATCAGAGATGATATAATCATCAATGCTATAATCCATCTTCTATAGCACGTAGATACCATTAGTCAAATTCTCTGAGGAAAATTGACTAGAGTGTTATGCTTGCATGTAACTGATGAATGATAATATCTGGTCTAACTGTATCTGTAAACTTCATATCTTTGCATCTTTTTGCTGCTAGAATTGAAGATCAAGAGTCACTTGTTGTTGTATTTGTAAAATTAATTTTTGCATTATCTCTTCACATCCTTGCGCAAGGATTTCTTCATTAGAGTCATTGAATGTACTAGAGTCATCTTGTCATGTGACCCTGATATGCTAGGGAATGTTGAATACTATGTTGTTGTATGCCTCTTACATGAATTTTGATGGTCTCTCCAATCGTGAATATGGGTATTAGGAATTAAATCATGCATGCTTTGCGGTTGGAATTGATGTGAATTAGCAGTCATGATCACTATGAGTTCACTAGCATGAGTAGGAGTCTTGTTGATTAGAATCTTCCACTAGCTGCATCAACCATACCGCTGAGTAGGAGTATTATTAACCGATTGTGTACTGTGCTCTTACTTTGTGTTATTTGTTTTTCTGCTACTGCATAATTGAGTTTTGAAAATCGAAAAGAGTGATTTTAAAATACACGTGATTCACCCACTTTCACGTGCATCAATCCTACAAGAGTCCCCTGTTAGGATGTATACTAAAAACCTTGCTTTCTGTATGGACATCTACATTTTGAAAAGAGAATCACAAGATCACTAATTGCATGTTTATATTAATATATGCATATCGTCTAATACTTTATATTGTAGATAACATGGTGTGTGGTGTCGCACAGAAGATCATGTTATCAGTCCCTTGTAAAGTATAAGTAGAGGCTCACAACCGAGATGAATTTGGACAAACTATCGGGATGGTTGTAGTGTAATTTGGTGTTGGTTTGTCTTGACCATAGAATTACACTAGTGCACTTTGTGTGTATTGAACAGGACCGACATAGAGGTGATTCAATTTATACTGACTTGATAATTGAATCAAACCTCAGTTTATTATGGAATACATGCTCTTAATCCCAATATAATAACGGTCACATGTACTTAATATTTATTTCTTTGATTTACCAATGGGCGAGATTTATTCTGTTAAATTGATAGGCCCGGTAAATTGAGAAATAATATTATTTACATGGTGTGCTGTTGATTATAGACGAAAATCGTGTCCTGGTGAGTCGGGTTGATGATGCCCGCTTGATGAGCTCATAAGGTTCATCATGTTAAACCCTGCAGGTGGACATGGTCCAACACGATGATAAGGATGAGTGGTACTAATTAAGGAGTTAGATGTTGATTAATTAAAATTGTCGGTAATTTAAATTAATCAACCGGCATTCGATATCTTAAACACGGGGAGATACTTGTACTCATAATAGGTGGAGCACATATTTAAATATGGGGGTTGGTGAGGTAGTTCAATGAAGAGCCTTTAGTGAAATGGATCTTCATTAATGGATCGGGCCTTGATCCATTAGGTGACTGATGCTCCCCAAAATAGACTGTCACGAATGTGGGTCTCAAATTTAGATATTTATAGAAACTGAAAACCCTAGCTCACAAAATGTAGAATGAATAGTATAGGGGCCACAGGTCGTAATTTTCCTAGGGCTAGTTGAATGAATGTTTGATTTAAGCTTGAATTTATGAGTCGTTAAATGTTTTGGGTTTTCGAGATAAAATGGGAGTTTTGTTTTGCAAGTAAGAACGAAAATAAAATTTGAAATAGAATTGACCTAGCTGAATAGAGTTGAACTAGGTATTGCAAAAATTAACTCAATCACTAGGAAAATGGAGCAAACAATGTGAAATTTCAAGATTAAGATATAAATTGATGTCTATTGCAGAAATGAAACTAAAATTGCATCTAAATTCGGAAAGAAAGGATTAAAGCAAGCTGTAAACTAGAACAGGAGTCATTCGGTCTGCTGACCGATCAGATGTAAGCCTGATTGGTCTGATGACCGATCAGGTGGAGTATAGATCGGACAACAGTCCGATCAGTGCCTGAAACGCGAGCTGATGCAGAATTGAAATCAAAGATAAAATTACAAACTACAAACTCTAGTTCGAGTTCTTCACCGAGATTTCTCCTTGCTGTCACCCAAGGATCGAGCTCGGAACCCCCTCGCTCGCGAACCAATCGAAACTCAGCTGCGAAATCCAAATCGCGACTCTTGAAGTATAGATTGAACTTCTTCCAATCCTTTCTTCCTCAATGGTGTGGATGGCAAGTGGTAGCTCAGAGAACTGCGATCCAACTCAGAGAACCCTTTGACTTGGCTCGATTGATGAAAAAAAAATGGGATCGAGTGAACATTGGTTGGATGAAGCTTGTTCACGGCGAAACCCTCGCCGGAACTTTCAGCAGCAATTGGGCGATGGTCCTTCCACTGAGCTGAGCGTGATGATTCGAAAACTGGAGAAGATCTCGATCTAGGTGGCCGCCTCCGATCAAAATTGAAGAACAACGAAGAATAACAGAGCTCGGAAACGCGATCTGGCCAACCCTCGCTCGACAGAGGGAATTTTTGATTTAACTGCCCATTTTGAATTTCGACGGCCTAGATTTCTCCGATCTCATCCAACGGTCCGATCAATCTAGATCGAACCCAAACTTTCCAGATCTTGATCAAGGGTCAAGATCTGCTCCTCCTCAACTCGGATCAACTAGACCTGCATCCAATGGCTTAGAGTACTCTGATCTTTGAACGGACGGTTAAGGCTCCTCCTGAGCTCGATCCAACGGCTGGTTTAATTCTAATCTAGCCCAAACTTTCAGATCTTGGTTCCTGAACTTGGCTAAGTCTATCTTGAGCTTGGATTGACCAGAAGTTGGCGGATGGCTTGAATCTAACCGTTCTCTTGAATGGACGCCCCATATTAACCCGACGCTTGATCCATTTGATTTGGATCCAATTCTGACCCAAGTTTGACCCAATGTGATCCAGGTCCATGATCATTTGCAACCCTACAATATGATATTAAATTTTAGTGCCAAAACATAGTAAATATAGAAAGAGTTGAATCTTAAGCCAAATAGAGGTAATTCATGAAACCTTATATAAATGCAAACTTGAGCATAAAATAGTAGATTAAAACATGGATTTAAAGGCCTAATTGAATCAACAAAATGAAAGTTATCAACTCCCCCACACTTATTCTTGGGCGTCCCGAACAAGCTATTAGTAACTAAAATGCATCCCCCCTAGGTTATTCTCAATCATAATAAAAACAATTGAAAAGAAATTACCTAGGGTTGTCAATTCTCAAAAATCTAAGCTTAATAGACTAGCTTATTGTCCTTAAATCAATAACTTAGCTTACTTCCTCCTTCATGACTCCTTGAGATAAAATCAACACACAAACCTTTCCAAAGGGATTTTTAGTGGCTCTCTTCCTAAGTTCTACGTTTCAATGGAAGTGGAGCTCACTCAAACACAACATGCTTCTTGAACTACCATAAGCTTGCTTATTATCTACTCTCGTCCATAATTCTTTGCCTTGGATCCACATCTGCAAAGGTTTATTAGACCACATAAAAGAAGTATGAAATGAATAGAATGAAAATCCATGAATTCTGATAATTAAAACTAATGATAAAGGAAATAAGGACATATGATGTGATAAGAAAAGGAATATGATAAAAAGGTATAGCATGAAAAAGAAATATGGATAAGTAAGGTAAAATAGAAACTTGGATACTCAAAATTATCTCTAGATGCTCTTTGTGTTGGGACCGGGTGCATGTTCACAAGGATACGGGTTCGTAAATTTTAAAATATTTATGTGCAGCGGAAGAATTAGCATAAATAATTTCTCAAATTATTTTTAACCACGTATCTAGCATGCGACCTTATGATGTGTGGACATGATCATAAATTAAAATTTTGTAGAAAAGTAAACTAATTTAATTTGTACCTCGCGTAACTCGAAGAAAGGGACGAGATCCAACCGTAGCGTCCCTTGGAAGCTCCGCCTCTATTCGCGTCCACGCCGAGTTCTCTTCGGGATGACTTCGCAAAGTCACGAGTTTTGTGCCGACGAGAACTACTAGATTCTCTAAAGGCACAACTAGAAGATCAAGAGAGAAGAAAGGAAACTAACCACCAAGTAACGGAATCAAAATTCCGGGAAAGGAAAGAAGGAGTCGCGATCCGTTTCTTCTTCTTCGGCACCTTCTTGGCGGATGAAGCTCTCGGCAACCCTTGGGATGTGCGCCGGCCCTAGGGGAGGAGAGAGAGCCATCCCTAGAGAGAGAGAGGGGGCCAACTCTAGAGAGAGAGAGAGAGTTAGAGAGAGAGAAGGAGCTACTAATCTCTTGATAACTCAATTGAGGAATTCAAGTCTAGCCTTGGTTCCTTTATATAGTAGCCTCTTGATAGCCCCAGATATACTAGATTAAATTATCACGAAAGTTGAGACCATCAGAATTTAAATGTGAATAAATGCTGGAAACCCTTTTTGCAATAAAGGAAGAAAAACGTAGTAAAGGGGCCACAGGTCGTATTTTTCTCGGGGCTAGTTGATGTTCGTTTGATTCGCGCTTGTATTTATGTGTCATTTGTGAATTTGGGTTTCGAGTTTCAATCTAAAATGAAATCGCAATAAAATATAAGATGAATGCCACTAAAACTTGGTATGCAATGGAATAAAACCTATGTGCCAAATCTGATATGGAATGCTAAAAGTAATACTAACAACTCTGCATTGAAAACAATCGACTAAGCTTGAAAACCTTGCTATCAGTTAAAACTCTTACTAAAATGAATGGATAAAGTTCAGACCAATAGATAACTTCAGAAATGAACTTAAATGCAACTTTCGACAGCAGGAATTCAGAACTTGAATTTCAGAACCTTAGCAACAGATAAAATGCAATGCTAAACAGACCAATGTTGGTGGAGTTGAACAGATAAAATTCAGAACGTGAACTGCCAATTCAGAAATGAATTGATCATGCAATTGGAAGGAAAACTATAAATGCAATGCTCTGCGTGTTTGAATGAAGAAAATCAGAGAATGAAACAGAATTTCTGATCAGATCTACGGTTTCAGACCAAATGCAGAAAATTCAGCAACCGAATTGGATAATTCCAGACTGGCAAAATTCAGAATCTGATGCTGAATTTCAGCAACAATTTGAAATGCAGAACCAACAACAAACAAGCTGGAATTGATACACTACGAGCTGATGTGCAGAAATAAAAAGATGCAGAATTGGAATTCAGATTATGGCATTGAAGTTGATACAAGAATTGATACGCTACAACCGATTGCATAAACAAATTAATCAAGTGGAGATCTAATGCAATGGTTGACCAAACAATAACCTCTTCATGTTTCTGAATTCACTTGATACAAAATCAATGAATTCAGAATTGATTATAGAGTTCAGAAACAAAGAATGAGCAGAAACATGAAAACTGAAAACAGGGACAATGAACTGGGATTTGATACGGCACAAGCTGAGCTAAAAACACGAAGCTAAATTGCAGGCAACTAATACTAAGTTCTATGCTAACTAAACAAGCATCTACCTAGCTCGAATGCAGAATTTAACAACCTGTATCAGAAACTACAAGAAAATGCAGAATTGGCCTGATACGCAGCTGAAAATCAGGGAAGCAAAACTGATACGCTACAATTAAGCATGAATTAAACTAGAATTAAGAGTAATGGTCCACCAAACAAGTTTCCTAACCATTATACTTGCAGAAAATAAACCTAACTTAAGCAAAACAACAAAGAAACGAAATTACACAATTCTGAAAGAAAGACAGTAATGAAACAAGCGGCAGAAATGAAATTTACAACTAAAATAATGAAATTAACTAGTTAAACTACTCCTCAACTCTCCCTAAGCTCAAATTCTTCTTGGTCGTCAAGCAAGAGCTGGCTTCGAACCCCTAGGCACAGCAAATCGGTGGAAACAGCTTCAATTGATAGATTTCAGCTCACTCTGCACTAAGCTGGGAAAATCCAATCCAAACTCCTCGATCTTGGTTTAATGGATTGCGGAGGTGATTTGGAAATGATCTAAGCTCACCTGAGAACCCCTACAGATGGCTCAGATGATCGAAGATGGCTTGTGAGTGAGATTCGAGTGATCGGACCACAAAGCTGTCGAAACCCTCAAACAACCTTGTCCGGTGCGAAACTGAGCTGAATTGTCCAAGGAAGCTTCATCCAATGATCCAAAACTTGACCCGAGGTCGAGATTGAGTGGTCGCGCCCCTTGAATTGAAGAAAAACTGAAGAAACGATGAAAAACGAAGAAGGAAGCTACTGTGCGGCGGAGACGCGACAAGGGTGAATGCGCAGGAATTTTTGATTAAATGCATAAGCATTGGACGACCCAGATTTCTCCACATCAATCCAACGGCTGATCTTGCTCTGATTGGAGCCAAACTTTTATGATGATGATCTGGGGTCAGGATCTGCCTCGTGGTATCTCGGATCCTGCAGATGTACAACGGATGGTCCAGATCAACTTAGTCTTTGAATGGACGCTCTAGAGCCCTCCTTGCTTGATCCAACGGTTGATTGAGCTCTGATTGGAATGAAACCTTCAGATCTTGATCATAGAGCTTGATCAACCCTAACCCTAGCTCGGATTGCTTCAGATCGTCCCGGATGGCTCAGATCTAGCCGCTCTTGAATCGGACAGCCCGGATTAATTGTAAGCTTGATAATTCGATCCGGTTCACATCCGACTCAAGTTTGAGCCAGTATGCCCTAGGTCCAGGATCCTTTCATGCCTACAAAAATATATCAGAAAATTAGTGGTCAAATAATTCAAAAATGTGTAAATTTGCAATTAAGTCCAAAATAAGAGGAAATCCTAAAACCTAGAGTAAAATCACAATTAAGCAATAAAAACATAGGTCAAACATGGATTTTAACAATTAAAATAATCAACAAAAATGGTACTTATCACCTCTCCCTTGCCATGTCTCCCCTTTAACGGAATTAACGGAATAAATTTTCATAAGAAATTTATCTTATAAATTTTCTTATTAATTATTCCGTTATGCCAAGTTTTATTATAACTAATTTTATAATAAAACAAATACATCTCTCCTTTTAATTATGGAATAAATTTTCATAACATTTATTATATAAATTTTCTCATCATGGAAAAATCAATTCATAATTGATTTTATAAAATAAACCATTTAAAGTTTATTTTAATCTCCATAAAAGGAATAAATTTATTATATAAATTTTTCTTTATCATGGAAAAATCAATTCATAATTGATTTTATAAAATAAAATAAACCAATCCATGGTTCATTTTAATTTTCATAAAAAGAATAAATTTATTATATAAATTTTTCTTATCATGGAAAAATCAATTCATAATTGATTTTATAAAATAAAAATAAACTATTTAAAGTTTATTTTAATTTCCATGAAAACAAATTTATTTATCCATAATTTTTATAAAACAAATCGCGCTTGATTTATTTTATAATTTAAACCAATTAAATTGGTTTCTCTCCTTTAGGTGGCCGGCCAAACCAAAGAGGGTGGGCACCCTCTTTGGCCGGCCACTCCAAGCCCTTCCCTCGCGAATTAAACTCATTTAATTCGCCCAATAAGCCTTCAAAAGACTTAGCCATTTTAAGCTTCCGTTGCGCCTCTGATAAATTCAGATTCGACTTATTTCTCTTGATCAGAAAATCCAATTTTCAACTCGTTTTAAATCCCTCGGATTACTCGTAGTGCGTGTGACTAAATAGACTTTTGATTTATGTTAGCCGTCTATAATTCATCAATTATAGAACGATCATGAGTGACACCTAGTAGTACATCATGATCCCCAATTAATCGAAAGATCAACGGTTGCCCTCAGAAATTATTCTGAAACCCTTCAGCAGCTCTAATGTATCGTGCCTTATTCCCTTCACCATCTTATACCCACTTGGTTCAGGATATGGTCTGTGTGTGTCAGTCCCCACTAGGCTAACTATGTCACACCTAGCCCAAGTAGTATCTTTCTCGTCCTTTGGATTTCTAATTACTCTCATATATTTAAGAGACTCATACTCTAAACATGATATGCTCTGGCCAGAGGCTTTGAGTAACAATCCGACGATAGGCCTGGGTATACATCTCATCGCAAGGAGTGGTGAATCCTTTGTAGGTTGTTCAAACATCTTCGGGCACTTCGGCTTATACCCAACCATCCTGGGTCCACACCTCCTTTGGAGATGCTTGCTTAAGATGTTAAAGTATAAATCTCCATGACCAAGATGACTTGAACACCGCAAGTCAAAGGAACATCGCACTTAAGCTGCAGTAAGAACTTCACTGACCTGTCTATGTATAGACTACCATGTGAAGTTTTACAGCTAGTCACTCCAATGAACTAGTTCCCTTAACTAGCATCCATGTTTATCTCCGGACATCCCAATGTCACCAGCTAGTGAGAATCAGCTGATTAGAGAATAACCCATGCTAGTCTCAACAGAATTGATAGTGTCCGTTTTTATCAATTCATCGACTAGGGATATTTTCAATACTTCACAATTGCACATGTAGAGATAATCACTAGTTGTGATCCCATCACAAATTCTCTTATGTTGTGAATTGTATTGCGGGCATTCAGTAGATGAGTTTAAGATCCCAATCAAATACACAAATATGTATACTCAAATAGTGAATTTTTATTTATTAAATAAATGTTTACAATCATAAGGCGATTGCCTTAGGACACTTCTCTCATATCACTAACAAACTCCCACTTGGCCTAATGCCAATCGCTACGGTATCCAATACCACAGGCTTTAACATGACCCTCAAACTTGCTTTGAGGCAAGGCCTTAGTTAAAGGATCCGCTAAATTCCTTTCAGTGGGAATTTTCTCAATTTGTATATCATTCCTACTTATAATCTCTCTGATCAGATGATAGCGGCGAAGCACATGTTTGGATCGCTGATGAGACCTTGGTTCCTTTGCTTGTGCAATAGCTCCATTGTTGTCGCAGTAAATCGGCACTGCTTCATCAATGGTTGGAACCACACCAAGTTCGGAGACAAACTTCTTAATCCAGACTGCTTCCTTTGCTGCTTCCGAAGCTGCGATATATTCCGCTTCCGTGGTAGAATCCGCTACGGTGTCTTGTTTGGAACTCTTCCAACTTATTGCGCCTCCATTCAAAGTAAATACGTATCCAGACTGAGATTTGGAGTCATCCTTATCTGTCTGGAAACTGGCATCTGTATACCCACGTATTACCATATCTCCTTCTCCATATATTAGGAACACATCCTTAGTCCTTCTTAAGTACTTAAGGATTGTCTTGACAGCCGCCCAATAATCCATTCCTGGATCAGACTGGTATCTGCTCGTGACACTCAGAGCATACGATACATCGGGCCTAGTACATAACATACCATACATGATAGATCCTATCGCGGATGCATAAGGAATCTTATTCATGCAAATCCTCTCGTCTTCTGTGCGCGGACACATAGACTTTGAAAGGTTGATCCCATGCCTGATGGGAAGGTAACCTTTCTTGGATTCCGACATGCTAAACCTTTTTAGCACTCGATCTATATATGTAGACTGCGAAAGACCAAGTAACCGTTTTGATCTATCTCTATAGATTCTAATCCCAAGGATATAGGTTGCTTCTCCCAGGTCTTTCATGGAGAATGTTTTGGACAACCAAATTTTAACTGTTTGTAAGACTGATATATCGTTTCCTATAAGTAATATGTCATCGACATATAATGCTAGGAATACGACTGCACTCCCACTAACCTTCTTGTACACACAAGATTCGTCAAGATTTTGTGAGAAATCAAACTCTTTGATTGTCTCATCAAAACGGTTGTTCCAGCTCCTGGATGCTTACTTCAGTCCATATATGGATCGTCGAAGCTTGCATACTTTGGTTTTATCAACCGATGTGAAACCTTCAGGTTGTATCATGTATACATCCTCAAGCAGGTTTCCATTAAGGAAAGCTGTTTTCACATCCATTTGTCATATCTCATAATCATAATGAGCTGCTATGGCTAGGAGCATCCGAATGGATTTAAGCATAGCTACTGGCGAATAGGTTTCGTCATAATCAATTCCTTGTTTCTGACGATATCCTTTTGCCACTAATCTAGCCTTAAAGGTAACGACATTACCTTCCATGTCGGTTTTCTTCTTGAAAACCCACTTACACCCTATGGGCTTAATCCCTTCAGGTGGGTTAATCAAGTCCCATACTTGGTTTTCGTACATGGAATCTATTTCCGACTTCATGGCTTCAAGTCATTAGTCCCTTTCTGAACTTTTCAGAACATCTTCATAACTGATAGGTTCGTCATCGCTTATGAGTAACACGTCGTTCGATTCACTTATGAGAAATCCGTATCTCTCTGGAATATTGCGTGTCCTATCAGACCTACGAAGAGGTGGTGTTGTTTTAGGTTCAACTGATAGCTCATCATTATGAGTTATTGGTTGTGGGTCTAGACTAGGTGTCTCTGTAATGTCTATTGGAGTTTCTTGAACTTCATCAAGTTCAATGCCACTCCCACTGTTTTCTTGTAAAAGAAACTCTTTTTCCAGAAATACAGCATGCCTTGAAACAAACACCTTTTGTTCCAAGGGATGATAGAATTGGTAACCCTTCGTTTCCTTAGGGTATCCAATAAATAGACATTTATCAGACTTAGCATCCAATTTGTCTGATACAGTCCGCTTCACATAAGCAGGACAATCCCATATCTTAAGGTGAGTTAAGTGAGGTTTCTTACTATTCCATGTCTCATATGGAGTAGTAGAGATTACCTTGGTCGGGACTCTGTTTAGCAAGTAAACAGCTGTCTTTAGTGCATAGCCCCAAAAGGTTTTTGGAAGAGTTGCATGATTCATCATCGACCTAACCATGTCCATCAAGGTTCGGTTGCGCCTCTCAGATACACCATTATGCTGTGGTGTATACGGCGGAGTCCATTGGGACAATATCCCATTGTCCCTCAGATAATCTTGAAACTCTTGACTTAAGTATTCACCACCCCGATCGGATCGAAGTATCTTAATACTTTTGCCAAGCTGTTTCTCTACTTCATTTTTGAACTCTTTGAATTTCTCAAAAGCTTCATATTTGTGTTTCATCAAGAACACATACCCGAATCGTGAGTGATCATCGATAAAGGTAATGAAGTAGCTATAGCCTCCTTGTGCAAGAGTTGACATTGGTCCACATACATCAGTATGTATTAGACCAAGCAATTCTCCCACTGGATTACCTTTTTCGGAAAAGGGTAATTTAGTCATCTTGCCTTTTAAGCATGATTCGCATGTATCAAATGAATCGGGTTTAAATGATTCCAAAATTCCACATCGTTATAATTTGGTCATGCGTTTCTTACTTACATGGCCGAGACGACAATGCCACGTGTAGGATTCTATTCGATTATCTATTCGAGCACGTTTGTTGCTAACTTCGATATTGAAAACGTCACCGGATAAATCTAACGTGTAGATACCATTGCACAAAGTTCTATTCCCATAAAGAACGTCATTTAAAGTTATGTAACAATAATTGTTACTAAAAGTTAAATGATAACCCTTTTCATTCAAACATGAAATAGATACAATGTTCTTTATTAACGAAGGAACAAAATAACAATTATCCAATTCTAAGACACGTCCAGTGGGGAGCTTTAGCAAATATGTTCCGATGGCAACAGCAGCAATCTTTGCTCCATTTCCAACTCGCAAATTTGCTTCTCCTTTGACGAGTCTTCTTCTATTCCTTAGCCCCTGTATGTCATTACATATATGTGAGCTACACCCAGTATCAAGTACCCATGTATTTGAGGAAATAGAGTGACATTCAATAACGAAGATACTTGAAGAGGATGGGGCATCGAATGCCTTCTCTTTCAAGGACTCAAGATAAACCTTGCAGTTTCTTCGCCAGTGACCCTCCTTGCCACAGTGATGGCAAGTGCCTTTTAGGGTAATTTCAGACTTTTTGGCCTTTTTCTTCTTTCCCTTATTCTGTTCTTTGACCTTCCTCTTAGAACCTTTCTTCGAGGAACCAACTAACAGTACCGTCTTTTGATCCTGCTTTACAGAAGGCTCTACAGTCTTCAGCAGGTTGAGCAACTCAGGAAACTAGTCTGGAGTTGCATTTTCAGGAGGACGGTTGGGAAGTTGATCTTCAAGGACATAAGCAAGCTTCTCTGCCTTGAGGACTATCCTCAGGTTTCGAAGCCAGTCCATGAAGTTGGGCCCAGTCAGTTTATTGGTGTCCAAAATGGAACGCAAATTCAGAGAAGACATGATCGAGTGATTATCCTAGAAATACAAATTGAGCTTATGTGAGAAGAATGATTAAAGAATGTATCAACATACATTAATAAAATCCTATTTATTTTTCAAATTGAATAACCCTTTTTATCAATTCGGGAGATCGTAGGAACATCTCCAAATAGGTTGATATCCAACCTCAGAAATTATTCTGAAACCCTTCAGCAGCTCTAATGTATCGTGCCTCATTCCCTTCACCATCTTATACCCACTTGGTTCAGGACATGGTTTGTGTGTGTCAGTCCCCACTAGGCTGACTATGTCACACCTAGCCCAAGTAGTATCTTTCTCGTCCTTTGGATTTCTAATTACTCTCATGTATTTAAGAGACTCATACTCTAAACATGATATGCTCTGGCCAGAGGCTTTGAGTAACAATCCGACGATAGGCCTGGGTATACATCTCATCGCAAGGAGTGGTGAATCCTTTGTAGGTTGTTCAAACATCTTCGGGCACTTCGGCTTATACCCAACCATCCTGGGTCCACACCTCCTTTGGAGATGCTTGCTTAAGATGTTAAAGTATAAGTCTCCATGACCAAGATGACTTGAACACCGCAAGTCAAAGGAACATCGCACTTAAGCTGCAGTAAGAACTTCACTGACCTGTCTATGTATAGACTACCATGTGAAGTTTTACAGCTAGTCACTCCAATGAACTAGTTCCCTTAACTAGCATACATGTTTATCTCCGGACATCCCAATGTCACCAGCCAGTGAGAATCAACTGATTAGAGAATAACCCATGCTAGTCTCAACAGAATTGATAGTGTCCGTTTTTATCAATTCATCGACTAGGGATATTTTCAATACTTCACAATTGCACATGTAGAGATAATCACTAGTTGTGATCCCATCACAAATTCTCTTATGCTGTGAATTGTATTACGGACATTCAGTAGATGAGTTTAAGATCCCAATCAAATACACAAATATATATACTCAAATAGTGAATTTTCATTTATTAAATAAATGTTTACAATCATAAGGCGATTGCCTTAGGACACTTCTCTCATATCACTAACACTTTGCCCTCTCAAGGTAGCCTCTTATGAATTTTGAGCCAATATGAGTGAGTAGGAGCTGAATTGGAGGAGGTTCACTACTGAAAACAAGACTCTGCACTGTGCCAGCTTCTTGGATCGGTCCAGCGACCGATCAGACATGCTCTGATCGATCCACTGACCGGACTGGTGCTTCCCTGATCGGACTGGAGCCCGATCAGGGACTGAGCAGTAGCTGAAATAAGAATTCTGAAACTGATTTTTGCCTAAATTTTTCCTTTCTTCCACTCATCACCACTTCTCTACCCATTTAGCTTCTTATTCTCGACTTCAAACTCAGAAATCCATCCATCTTTTGAACCTCCATGAACTTCTTTGACTTTTCTTTCTTTTCTTTTCTTCCCTTCTTCTTTTCTTTCTATTTCTGTTTTTTTTCTGTTTTTCTTCAGCTGCATTGTCATTTTTCTGCAACTTCACTACATCTCGCAACCAAATCTAGCTCATTCATCTCCACTTAACTCATGGCATCAATTGAAACTTTTGAAAACAATTCCCCTTACCAATTCCATGTCTAAATGAAAACATTGTGGTAGGCTTGAAAAGTATCACTCAAGACTAACCTTTATGAGCTCCCATTCCTTTCAAAATTCTTCTCATGGAGTTAAAATACCAAACAACATTCATAAATCAAATTGCTCCAAAGGTAATCTTAACTTTTCAATACTCACCACTTATACTTTGATACACCATCCATCAACTTTGGCACACTTCTTCATTTTTTTTTCTTTTTTCCTCTGTTTTTGCATTATGTTTCTCATATTCTTCCATTCCTTCCAAAATTTCTATCAAAACATTCAGAATCCACAAAAACATTCCATCTTAAATTCCATATAAACAGATTGCTATCACAACATAAGCTTCAAAATACATCATTTCTCACCAAAATCATTTAAAAACATTAGCTACCTCCCCCACACTTAAACCTTTGTCCGTCTCAGGTAAAATAACATCAAGAAAAACCCAAGTAACCAAGTCTATAGAAAATATGGATATGAGCAGACAAATAGGGAAGGAAAAAAATAAGGCATGAAACAACAAGATATGTTGCAACACTTATATGGAAAAGGGAAGACAAAGTGAATAACCTTTATAAATGTGGTCAAATCATAGAAATATGGTTTTGAAAGAACCTAAGTAAGTTCTAGAATGCAATCACATGTGTATATCTCAACAATAAAGCTAAGTCCTCACTAGGTAAAAAGAATTCATCTTAAATCATCACTCTAGAGTCCACAACCACGTAGTACTCAAGCAACCAAGAATTTCATCCATTGACTCAAATCCTAAGTCTTGATAACCAAATTTAATTTGTTTTCAAAAGACTCTAAAATGATATAGAAAAACCTAGAGGGAAAACTGATTTTGTTGTTGAAAATTCGAATTTCCTTGATAACCTTGCTGATTCACTTGAAAAGGTGGCTGATTTCCTTGATAGGGTTGCTGAAATTGTTGGAAGGGTTGTTGAAATGGCTGAAATTGTTGTTATCCTTGTTGAACTTGCTGGAAATTTTGTTGGGGCTGCTGATATTGTGGTTGTGATGGATTTTGCTGATAGAAATAGTTACCATACTTTAAGTTTGGATGGTCCCTCCAACCCGGATTATAGGTAGACGAGTAGGGGTTGTTTTTAGCTTGGAATTGTCCCCTAGTTAGTGTAGCTAATATTTCATCTTGTTGGAGGTTTGAACATAGATCAGAATTATGGTCTTGGCTAGAACAAATACTGCATAACCTCATCACTGAGCTTGATGGTGGTGGTACTGAAAAATTCTGATTTTGACTCACATTATTTAGAGCCATTTGCTTCACCAGGGATGTGAGCTCTATCAATGAATTCTTGATTTCCTTCTGCTCATTTGATATCAACTGAACTTTATTAACTCCTCTGGTAGACAAAGCTCTACTCCGAAACTGTTGTGAGTTCTCTGCCATGTTTGAAATAAGCTCCCTGGCTTAATCTGGCATTTTGTTTACTAGGGAACCTCCTGCTGCAGCATCTATCATGATCCTATCCATCTGCAGAAGTCCCTTATAAAAATACTGAATGAGTAACTGCTCACTAATCTGGTGCTGTGGGCAGCTAGAACAAAGTTTGTTAAACCTTTCCCACTAATCATACAAAGTTTCTCCTACTACTTGCTGTATGCCACATATGCTTTTCCTGATGATTGCAGTCCTTGATGCTGGGAAGTATTTTTCCAAGAAGGCTTTCTTCATAGAAATCCAGCTAGATACATGCCCAGTAGGTAGGTAATAAAACCAATCCTTGCTGCTCCAGTAAGAGAAAATGAAAAAGCCCTCAGCTTGATATCTTCCTCTGAAATACCCTGAGGCTTCATGGTAGAACAGACAACGTGAAACTCATATAAGTGTTTGTTGGGGTCCTCCCCAGACTGTCCTTGAAATTTGGGCAAAAGATGAATAAGTCCTAATCTTAATTCAAAATCTCCAGTGAGCTCTGGGTATGCAATGCAGGAGTACTGAAAAGCATCATCTGGTGCTGCTAGTTCCTTCATAGTTTTCTGGTGGTCTGCCATAGGATCAACTGAATGAACAATAGACTGCGTAGGAAGAATATCAATAGACTCTGAAACACTGAATTGATTCCTCCTGGCTCTGAAAGTTCTTTCAATTTTTGGATCAATGTTTTCAAGAATATCACCTGCAGATCTAGTCATACACAAATACAAAAATCACAGCAAATGTATACACAAGAATGAAACAAATGAAATGAATCACAAAATATAGAGATAAGCACAAGTAAACTAGATCACAAGATATGAAACAAGCACACAAGCTAAATCAAACAAATTCAACTAGTGTTCCCCGGCAACGACGCCAAAAATTTGATGCTCCCCAAAATAGATTGTCACGAATGTGTTCTCAAATTTAGATATTTATAGAAATTGAAAACCCTAGCTCACAAAATGTAGAATGAATAGTATAGGGGCCACAGGTCATAATTTTCCTAGGGCTAGTTGAATGAATATTTGATTTAAGCTCGAATTTATGAGTCGTTAGATGTTTTGGGCTTTCGAGATAAAATGGGGGGTTTTTTTTGCAAGTAAGAACGAAAATAAAATTTGAAATAGAATTGACCTAGCTGAATAGAGTTGAACTAGGTATTGCAAAAATTAACTCAATCACTAAGAAAATGGAGCAAACAATGTGAAATTGAAAGATTAAGATATAAACTGATGTCTATTGCAGAAATGAAACTAAAATTGCATCTAAATTCGGAAAGAAAGGATTAAAGCAAGTTGTAAACTAGAACAGGGGTCGTTCGGTTTGCTGACCGATCAAATGTAAGCCTGATTGGTCTGATGACCGATCAGGTGGAGTATGGATCGGACAACAGCCCGATCAGTGTCTGAAACGCGAGCTGATGCAGAACTGATACAATGCAGAATTGAAATCAAAGATAAAATTACAAACTACAAACTCTAGTTCGAGTTCTTCACCGAGATTTCTCCTTGCTGTCACCCAAGGATCGAGCTCGGAACCCCCTCGCTCGCAAACCAATCGAAACTCAGCTGCGAAATCCAAATCGTGGCTCTTGAAGTATAGACTGAACTTCTTCCAATCCTTTCTTCCTCAATGGTGTGGATGGCAAGTGGTAGCTCAGAGAACTGCGATCCAACTCAGAGAACCCTCTGACTTGGCTCGATTGATGAAAAAAATGGGATCGAGTGAAGATTGGTTGGATGAAGCTTGTTCACGGCGAAACCCTCGCCGAAACTTTTTGCAGCAATTGGACGACGATCCTTCCACTGAGCTGAGGGTGATGATTCGAAATCTGGAGAAGATCTCGATCTAGGTGGCCGCCTCCGATCAAAATTGAAGAACAACGAAGAACAACAGAGCTCGGAAATGCGATCTGGCCACCCCCCCCCCTCGGCAGAGGGAATTTTTGATTTAACTGCCCATTTTGAATTTCGACGGTCGAGATTTCTCCGATCTCATCCAACGGTCCAATCAATCCAGATCGAACCCAAACTTTCCAGATCTTAATCAAGCGTCAAGATCTGCTCCTCCTCAACTCAGATCAACTGGACCTGCATCCAATGGCTCAGAGTACTCTGATCTTTGAACGGACGGTTAAGGCTCCTCCTGAGCTCGATCCAACGGCTGGTTTAATTCTGATCTGGCCCAAACTTTTAGATCTTGGTTCCTGAACTTGGCTAAGTCTATCTTGAGCTTGGATCAACCAGAAGTTGGCGGATGGCTTGAATCTAACCGTTCTCTTGAATGGACGACCCATATTAACCCGACGCTTGATCCATTTGATTTGAATCCAATTCTGACCCAAGTTTGACCCAATGTGATCCAGGTCCATGATCATTTGCAACCCTACAATATGATATTAAATTTTAGTGCCAAAACATAGTAAATATAGAAAGAGTTGAATCTTAAGCCAAATATAGGTAATTCATGAAGCCTTATATAAATGCAAACTTGAGCATAAAATAGTAGATCAAAACATGAATTTAAAGGCCTAATTGAATCAATAAAATGAAAGTTATCAGTGGCCAAGACCCAACTCCTCCTCATGGTCCCTATTGTAGCCCTATAAATATCCCATGGAGTCATGAAACCAAGTATCTAATTGATCATCCAACCCTAAGTCTCTCCTCTCCTCCTCTCTCTCCCTTCTCTCTCCTAGGTCACGCCAACGGGTGCGGGGAAAGAAAAGCTTGGCTTTTCTCTTCTCCTTCTCCTCTTCTTCTTCTTTTCTTGGTTGAGGTCGGCATTCACTAGACAAGGAGGAGGGTTCTCCTCCTTTGTGACATGCGGAAACAAAGAAAAAGGAAGGAGGCCGGCAAGTAAGGAGGGGACTTTCTTCCTTGGAGTTTGGCGCCGCGCGAGTGGAAGAAGGGGAGAGGACCACCTCTCTTCCTTGTGTGCTTTGTGCCGTGTGATATGTAAAAGGCGAAACGCTCGCCCCCAACGCCCCCGCCAGCCCGCTCCAGGACCAACACGGAGGAGGTAAATCACGATTATCACTGGGGTGGTGAGGCGCCTGGGGTCGAGGGAATTAATGCCAGCAGACCAGGGTTTTATCCCTGTGCGCAACTGGCGACCCTCGTACCTGAGACCTCCATGTAAATGACCAGGCGCCTTACCATCCGATCCAGCCCGTGGGGGCACTTTGTGTCGTGTGATAGGAAGAGGTAGAGGAGGTCAGTTAGGGTTGTTGTGAGGAAGAAGAGCTCTTCTCCTCATCTCCTTCATCTTCTTCATCCTTGGAGAGGTCGGCGACATCCCTAGTGGCTAGGGTTTTGGTTGGCGCAAAGAAGAAGGTGATATTGGAAGGCCTTGGTGACTTCAGTTCTTGGTACATCGTCGCTCACACGACGTCCAAGAGGGGAGAGTCATACAATAGAAGATCGCGAAGTAAAAGGAAAGGTATAACCTTCTCTTTGGCTCCATGTTTTCTATCATTTCATGTGGCTTTAATTAATTATCTATGTTGTTAATTATTTATTAATTAATCATGATAATTAATCATGTTGGGCCCTGATGATAAACACAAAAATCGGCGATCCACTCGTCGTCTTTTTCGTGACTAATTGGTTAGGCGAGTTACAATGCTTGAACAAGTTTGGCTAAGTTGTAACTCGAATCAATTAGAATGACGATGAGACGGTCGCTTGGGAGGTAGGTCTCCATTCGGATTCAAAATTTTAATATGTGGACATGGAGAGGTTTCCCATGAGCGACCCGGTATTCACATAGGAAGCCCGCTAAGCTATCCATCATCTCCATGCGTAGTTGATGTGTGTGTTGACCGTATGTGTATAGTAGTGTCATCAAGTTATAAAAAGATTGAATCCACAAAGACTAGTGATCATGTACTAACTAATTAATCAGACTTAACTATTTAGACAAATCAAAGGTTTTGAGTTATCAAGAATAAGAAAATCTAGGAAAACTAATAAGAAATCAAAGGGAGAACAGAGAGATCATAGTATCAAGCAAAGGAAGTGGTAGGAAGATAGTCAGAGAAGGCGGTCCTAGGACTTCGATTTCACCTTTTTACTAACTTGATCTATATTTGAATTCTTATCCTCAATGTTGGCTTGTGTAAGTAGACCATTCTATGTAACTGGTGTGAACTTTTTGTTAGAAGTGGGAACGTGTGAGCACACGTCCCCAATGAGGTGGCCACGTTTTTCCCTCCCTCCCCACTAAACGTGGCCTCATGCTCTCCTATAAAAGCCATAGGAAGAGGACAAGAAGGAGGGGTGAAAAATCTTGTTTCGTGCAAGTGCAAGTGAGGCAAGAGACAAGAAGAAATCGAGAGGAGATCATCCATAGTTCAAGGGATTTGGTTCGTGATACCGAGAGGGGAAGAGCTTTCCGATTCCGTGATCGTTCTTCCGACGACAAGCACGAAGAACAGCGAAGGCCGAGCGTTGAATCCACTGTAAGGGTTTACCGTTTTTTCAATATCGTAGATTCGCTCACGATTTCATGCATTAGAATCTACATTGGTATCAGAGCCGTAAAGTTCTAAATAGCATGAAATTTTTTTTCGCCGGAAAAATCACGACTTTGTGTCGGTGGATTTCTTTCGAGTCGGTAAACTAACTGTTAGTGTTGCGAACCAACGATCCCATTCGGCCGTGTTGCACGCTAGCGATTAACCGCGTTCGTCGCGGTGAAAACAAAGACAACCGGCCGAAGCAGAAGCAAACTCGAAAAAAAATGAAAATTTTTTTGCATGCAAACTTAATCCGATGATATAAAAAATATATATATATATTTGCATTTTTTTTGTTGCTTCCATTAAATTAGAAAATTTAATCTGTTGATTAAAAAAAAATTATTTTGCATGTTTTTTTTCATTAAATTAATTAGCTTTGTGCTTTAATTAATTGCTTGGTTGAATTTGTATTAAAATTTAGCTATTGGTTATTGGAACTAGACCAAAATTTGATTAAATGGATTGGATTTTAGTTAGAATTAATTAAATCCGATTAAGTTGGTTCATTTCAACTGGAATTTATATTATTAGTTAATTTAATCAGATCAACTTGAACCAACTATGTTTATGTCTTGTACGAACCATTAGTTGGTTTGACTAGACCAAATTGATCCAATAAAATCAGGATCTAGTTTAAACCACTAGTTAATTTAATCAGATCAGTTTAATACAAACCAGAACCATTTTGTTTGGTTCGAACAATAGATTTGACTTTAAATTAAGTGAGCAAACGACTAAGATAAGTCATCCCTGTCCGATTAGATTAGTTCTAATGAGGATAATGGACCCAGACTAAGGATTTGATTTCCCAATCGATCGGCCCAAGGTGTTAGTCAATAGAGCTCCCAAATCAAGAAAATTTGTTTTTCTTATCTGTTTATGACTTTGTGAGTTTATGCATAATTGTGAATTGAATTGAACCAGTTTTGTTACTGGTTTGTCGGTTTTGTACTGACATTGTGTATTTCAATTCCAGATGCCGAGATTTATTACCATAATAACTCGTCGAGATGTGCGACGGAATCATTTGAGGGAGCAGATAGAGGAGATTGACTACCGCCCAAGCCTTGGAATCCAAGGACACATGGGAAGGCTGGATCGATTATTTTGGAAACTCGAGCAGGAAGAGTTTCCAGTTCTAGATAACTACCAGATCGGGGCATTGATTAGTTCATTGCCAAGGCGTGCTAAAGTAGCTGCAAGATGTATCTGGGGATGCTACGAAGGGCGTATCTCATATACTGAGTTGTGTAGAGAACTACTTCGCCAGAATTTTTCAGAAGAGGATCTGGAAGATTCTGAGGACGATCTGGAAGAGGATCCTGAAGAATTTGAAGAGGATCCAGAGATGGATCTGATTGTAGAATTCAAGGGGGATCCTGAGGAAATCGAGTGGGATCCAATTATGGAATCTAAGGAGGATCCTGAAGCTGAACTACTTCAGATAAAGTCTGGAATGAAAGGGATAATGTTTACCACTGCGCTAGTGTTTGCCCTAGTGGGAGTGATACTAGCTTATCTAGTCTATTAAAGTCTTGTCTTTGTTACTGTTGTTATGTACAAACAGTATTTGCTCGTTTAGTTTTAAGAGTCAAGTAGTGTTTACTGTCGTTGTGTATGAACAGTTTTATTCTATGAAAAGTTATGTTATGTGTTAACAAAACTTCTTAATGATTAGTTCATTTCATTTGAATGATAAGTTCATTTATGATTAGTTCATATGATGAGATGTATGTAAAATAACTAATAAATATTTATTAGATTGGATATACGGAGGATGAGTGGGAACGTAGTTACCACTTGATTTTGTAAACCAACTCTAATTTACAAAGAGTTAGTTGTTAATTACATGCATATGAGTTACACTGAATGACTAAATAATACGTTTATTTATGTTAGATCATGGCAACGAAGAACATAATAGCTGAACTCAACAAAGGAGAAAAATTAAATGGGGACAACTACAAAATATGACACCTTAAGATACAGTATGTACTTGAGGAACAAGAAGTTCTAGAAGCTGTTAATCAATTTATGGTAGAACCTGCAGATGGTTCTACAGCTCAGCATAGACGTGATCTTGATTCCTATAAGGCATGGAAGAAAAAGGACTCCACTGCTAAGGGCATTTTGATTAGTTCAATGGTAGATGACCTGGTATATGAGTATGAGTCATTACCATCGGCACATGCTGTCTGGGTTGCCCTGAGAGATAAATACAGTAGAGTTAGCTTAAGCAAGCTTCGTCAGCTGACAATCAAGTTTGACAGCTATAAGAAACGCCCGAATGTCTCCATGACCCAACATCTGAGGGAAATGGGAAATATGATTCGAGAGCTGAAAACTGCTGGTCATGAGTTGACTGATGAACAACAGGTTCAAGCAGTTATTCGTTCCCTTCCTGATTCTTGGGAATCAATGAAACAGAACCTTACACATAGTGAAAGTATAAAGACTCTCATTGATGTCTCACGCCATGTTGAATTGGAGGCGGAGAGAATAGAATCCGCGAGGATTTCTGGACAAGCTTTTGTAGCTGAAGGCTCTGGACCCAAGAATAAGAAAAGATGGTTCAAGAAAGGAAAGGGAAAAGGAAAAGAAGCTGCTGATGCTGGGCAGTGCCCAATCAAGAAGAATGTTAAAAGAAAGAAGTATGGACAGAAACCTAAGAGCAAGTTGACTTGCTATAACTGTGGCAAGAAAGGCCACTTTGCTCGGGAATGTATTGAGCCGAAAAAGGTAGATCCATATTTATTTTCTATTCACGAGCATTATGTTGCTAGTTCAGTGTTGTTAGCTGATTCTTATCCTTTGTGGATTATAGATTCAGGAGCAACGAACCATGTAGCTCGTGATCGAGCTACATACGTAGAGTACCGTCGAGTACCAGCTGGCAATAAGTGGATATATGTGGGAAACAATGCAAGAATTGAAGTCAAAGGAATTAGCACTTGCAAGCTTAGCCTACGTGATGGACATACCCTGTTTCTGCATGATGTCCTTTATGCTCCTGAAATTCGACGGAATCTAGTTTCTGTAACTAGTCTTCTTGATTTAGGCTATTGTATAAATTTTTTCAGTCGTTGAGTGGAACTTCGTATTAACTCCGTGTTAATTGGATGTGGTTATGTAATGAATGGTTTCATGGTTCTTGATGTAGAACAAGATATTAATTATGGAATTAATAGTTGTTTTTCAAACATTGCTCTTACCAGTGATGCTAATATTAATGAGGAAGTTTGGCATGCTAGACTAGGACATATCGGACAAGAACGGATGAATAGATTAGCTAAGGAGGGTCTATTGGGCACTTATGCTAAGATTAACCTGTCCATATGTGAGCATTGTCTTGCCAGAAAAGCAACAAGAAAACCATTTGGTAAGGCTATAAGAGCTGATTCACCATTGCAATTAATTCATTCGGACGTATGTGGTCCAATGAATGTGAAGGCTAGACATGGAAGTTCGTATTTCGTTACATTTACTGATGACTTCACTCGTTTTGGTCATGTGTATCTGATTTCTCATAAATATGAAGTATTAGATTGCTTCAAACGTTATTTGAACGAAGTTGAGAATCAATTGGATCGTAAGGTTAAAACCTTACGCACTGACCGTGGAGGTGAATATTTGTCTGATCAGTTTAAGACAATATGTTACGAGAAAGAGATTATTAGACAGCTAACGATCCCTGGAACTCCACAGCAAAATGGGGTTGCTGAAAGAAGAAATAGAACTCTTCTAGATATGGTTAGGTCTATGATGGCTCAAGCTAATTTACCTATTTCCTATTGGGGAGATGCATTATTAGCTGCTACCTATATACTTAACCGAGTGCCTTCTAAGTCTATTACATCTACACCATATGAACGTTGGACAGGCAGAAAACCAGATTTGAGTAATCTGAGACTTTGGGGGTCGGCTGCCTACGTTCATGATAAGACTCACAAATATGGAAAACTAGGACCAAGGGGTAAAAAGTGTATCTTTATAAGGTATTCTGATACTTCTAAGGGTTATGTTTTTATTGGTGAGCAACAAGATGGAACCATCTCTGAAATAGAGTCAAGAGATGCGATTTTTCTCGAAACTGAGTTCCCAACAAGAGGTGAAGTTGATAAATCGATTCCTCTATTTGCTATAGAGGAGGAGGATATTGTTCCTTTATCAACAAATCAGGAATCACAGGAGAACCCTGAATCTAGTCTACCCAGTGGGAGTGATTTGCCAATGAATGAATCAATTTCAGTTTCTCAACAGTCAGACCTGCGGAGGAGTAATCGCAAGATTATTCCTAAAAGAAGGTTTGACATTGAGAATGAGGCATTAATGATTCTCCCTATTGACGATGAGGAACCTCGAACGGTTGAGGAAGCATTGAGATGCTCAGTTAAAGAAAAATAGAGAATTGCAATGGATGAAGAAATGGAGTCTATGAGAAAGAATCATGTTTGGGATTTAGTTGATCTTCCTCCGGGCCGAAGGGCTATTGGGAATAAATGGATTCTCAAAATCAAGAGGAAGGCAGATGGATCGATTAATAAATACAAAGCTCGTCTAGTTGCAAAAGGATATACCCAAATGGAGGGTATTGATTTTGAAGAGACATTTTCCCCTATTGTGAAGTTTATGTCAATACGTGTCATTTTAGCTATAGTAGCACAATATGACTTGGAATTACATCAGATGGATGTAAAAAATGACTTTCCTTAATGGTAATCTTGACGAGGAAATCTATATGGCACAGCCAGAAGGTTATATTGCTAAAGGCCAAGAGGATAAAGTATGTAGACTTAAAAAGTCTATATATGGGCTAAAGCAAGCGTCGAGACAATGGAACATAAGATTTAATGAAGTCATTTTACCTTATGATTTCGAAATGATCAATGAGGATCATTGTGTATACCTCAAGGAGGATAAAGGAAAGATTGTCATATTATCGTTATATGTTGATAATATGCTAATAGCTGGAAATGACATACAGTTTGTGATAGAAATCAAATCGTGGCTTTCATCACAATTTGACATAATAGATATGGGAGAAGCCGAGTACATCTTAGGGGTAAAGATCATTAGAGATCAATCAAAAAGACTTTTTGGTTTGTCTCAAGAAGCTTATATTACTAAGATGTTACAACACTTTAATATATCAAACTGCAACATTGAACAAACTCCTGTAGCGAAAGGTACTATTCTGAGCAAAAGTATGTATCCCAAGACTCCTAATGAAATAGCCGAAATGAAGAAAAAATCATATGCCAGTGCCATTGGTAGCTTAATGTACACTATGTTGTGTACACGTCCTGATATCAGCTATGTTGTTGGCTTAGTTAGCCGTTTCCAGTCAAACCCAGGATTGAGACACTGGAAGGCAGTGAAGAGAATATTCAGATATCTCAAAGGGACGGCAGATTATTGTCTCTGCTTCCAAGGATCAAAGTTGAGCCTGAAGGGCTATACAGATGCAGATTGGGCAGGAGACCTTGATGACAGAAAATCCACATCGGGTTATGTATTCTTGCTGAATGGTGGCGCCATCTCATGGAATAGCAAGAAACAGGCTTGTGTAGCACTGTCGACAATGGAAGACGAATATGTGGCTTGTGCAGCGGCTGTACAAGAAGCTGTATGGTTAAGAAGGTTCCTGAAGTATTTGAAGATTGCTGAGGATAGTGGGAGTCCCGTTACATTGTATTGTGACAATCAAGCTGCAATAGCTTTTTCTAAGGATTCCAAATATCACAGTAAAGGCAAACATATAGAAATTAAGTATAATTATGTAAGGGATATTGTGGACAAAAGAAAGGTAGTCCTTGAGTATATTTCTACCCGTGCTATGCTTGCAGATCCTTTTACTAAGCCATTGACTAAAGAGTCATTACTGTTGGATCGAGAAAACCGATAGAGGGGGGGGTGTTCGAAAAACTTTCGGATTTGAAAACTAAGAGAAGTTGCACAGCGGAAGTTAAAAACACACAACGCAAACACGGGAGGTTTACTTGGTTCGGTGCCTGTGTCGACTCCTACTCCAAGGCCCACGGTCGTTGACCGTTTACTTTGGGCAATTCTATATAGGCGCAAAAAGGTTTACAAAATTTGATTACAAAGATAAGTGCAGTAAATAAAAAGAACGCTCTTCTTTACCGACGTCCAGAGTAGATCGACTTTTTCGGAGCAGCGGGACGTCGTCGGCTCGAGTTGGAGAGTTTCCAGAGCAAGGCGCGAGAGCAGAAGAGCTTTGAGGCGTTGAGTGAATTGATGTTGTGAAGCCTTGGTCGAGGGCCCTTTATATAGGGCCTGGGGGCCCCCGGGAAAACGGGGGCGCCCCCCACGTGGCCTTTGATCCGCCAAAGTCTCGGTCGCGTCTGATCCTCTGGATCCACTTTGACCGGGGCGCCCGGACCGCTCGGGGCGCCCGGATTGACCGGGTCAAAGAGTTATCTGCTTGGCTTCGAAGGGAGCTTCGGTAGCTGGCCTGGGTCGAGGCATGCGCATGGGGGCGCCCGGGATGCAGGGGGCGCCCGGGAGCGCGGGGGCGCCCGCAGGATGCACTGTCGAAGCTTGTTTCTGATTTGCGTGTTTTGTGTTCACCTTGGGGGCGCCCGGGACACTCCGGGCGCCCTACTTAGTCATTGCCTCTCTCCTTTGAGGCTTTCTGAGCTGCAGACACACGTTCCTTCGGTCCTGCATCCAGGGTTAGTCCAAAACACAACAATACATTAAGTGGTTAGATTATACAGCCTTAGCTGTCTTGGTTCTGACTTTGGTCTCCAAAATGGAGCCCTAGGTCGAACTGACGCCTACTGTTCCCTCGACGGGGAACGCGTCCTCACCTACTCCTCTCGGGAGAATTTACCTGATGCCAACCATTCCTCTGGTTGGACTTTTGCCTGACGGTCCTTTGTTAGGTCTTGGATGCTGGCAGTCCTTCGCCAGTTGCCTAGCAGTCCTTCGCTAGGCTTTGATACTGGCAGTCCTTCGCCAGTTGCCTAGTAGTCCTTCGCTAGGGCTTTGATACTGGCAGTCCTTCGCCAGTTGCCTAGTAGTCCTTCGCTAGGGCTTGGATACTGGCAGTCCTTCGCCAGTTGCCTAGCAGTCCTTCGCTAGGGCTTGGATACTGGCAGTCCTTCGCCAGTTGCCTAGCAGTCCTTCGCTAGGGCTTGGATACTGGCAGTCCTTCGCCAGTGCCTAGCAGTCCTTCGCTAAGGCTTTGTATCCTGCTCACTCAGTGAATATTGTTAGATCACAAACAAACTTAACTTTGAATCCTTTGCCAATATCAAAACAAGGTTCGATATGGTGCTTCCTGCACCAACAATCTCCCCCTTTTTGATTTATGGCAACACAATTCAAAGTTAAGTATAAACATATAACAGTTAAGAAATGAAGGAGTATGAACAGTATAAGTGTAGATTAAAAAAAATTTTACACTCCCCCTAAATCCCAGAATACTTGTGTTATAACCCTTAACTTTGACCGTTCCTCCCCCTTTGACATATATCAAAAACAAACATGGGAGAGCAAGGTATCTAACAGGGATCTATGAGTTTTTCTAAGTTTTTGACAAAGTATTTTTCAAAAAAATAAAAGCCTTTGCACCAAAAGCTTTTTACACTTAGACAATTTTCCATTTTGAAGAGCTTTGCAAGCCAAAATTTTGTTTAAAACAAAAAAAATTACTTAGGCAAAATTTTGAATTCAAATTTCCCAAAAACAATTTGAATAACTTTTGAAAATAATTTTTTTTTAATTTAAAAGGATAGTGAATTATGCTTTTAGGTCCTAGATGTCTCACCCAGTTCTACGTGGTCAAGCATGTTAACCTTATGGGTTGTGTGAGACAAATATTTTAGTTTTGAAAGTAAATGATTGACAATAATTAAATTGTATTTTGAGAATAATTAATTCAGTTGAATTTGAGAATAATTAATTGAATTATTTTGAATTTGATTAAATTGATTTAATTAAGATTTAATTGAATTTAATTGATTTAATAAAGATTTAATTGAATTTAATTGATTTAATTAAGATTTAATTGAATTTAATTGATTTAATTGAATTTAATTGATTTAATTAAGATTTAATTGAATTTAATTGATTTAATTAAGATTTAAATAAATTTAATTGATTTAATTAAGATTTAATTGAATTTAATTGATTTAATTAAGATTTAAATAAATTTAATTAAGATTTGATTTTGATTTAATTAAGATTTGATTTTGATTTAATTAAGATTTGATTTTGATTAATCTGAATTAGTTGGTTGGGTTAGACTCAACTTTTAGGTCCTAAGCATCTCACCCATTTCTAAGTGACAAAACAGGATATCCTTAACTGTTTTGTGAGATGCATATTTTAATAGAAAGATTAATTTTGAAAAGTTAAATTAATTTTTTTAAACCCAATTTCAATTTGTTTTGAAAAGAGATATTTGAATTTAAAATTAACTGAAAATTTGTGTTAGATTCGAATTTAACAAAGAGTAAATTGAATTTGAATTTCAAAAATTGACTTCCAGGTCTTGGCGAGGCACAAGGCCTTCTTTGGCTGTAGCCTTATTAGATCATCAACCCTTTCCTAGACAAAGCCTTTTAGTGAAATTTCATCTTCAAAATTACTTTTTGGTAAATTCTGGTCTAACTAGTTTGGGTCTTGGATCGGTAGCTTCGGCTAGTTTCACCAGTCTAAAGAGACCAAGTATACTTGACCTTATTAGAGTTGGTTTCCCTAACGTACTATCATCTCACCGCCACCCAATACTATGTTGTTCAAATTTCAGTTAAGTTGGTTCAGTTCTTAAACTAATCAATCCTATTTCTAAGCAAAAAGAAAAAAAATTAAATAAAAAGCAGCAAACAAGTCAAAAATGATTTAAGTTATATCATAATCGAAATAGAACTCTGGGTTTTTAAAATCAGCATGATTGTGAATTAAGTTTTGTAATGTATTGACCTTAACTAATTTACACGAATTAATCATGTTATTCAAGGTAAATATTGGATTTTTAAATACTGTAAATTTACCTTTTGATTTTTGGTTGGGTATCTCCCCCTTGATTCTAGCCATCTCTCTTTTGCTTGATTGTTTCTTCGGCATTTTGTAGCGGTCGCGAGCCAACCAGACCTGCTTCCGATGATCCCCTTCTTCGTCGTCAGATTCTGAGTTTGAGTCGGACTCAGATACAGGTTGAATCTTCTTCTTTGGTGGTTCTCTTGAAGTTTTCCCTGCAATAAAGACTATACCTTCCTCGACCATTGCAGTATCAACTTGATTATTTAACCTTAATTTAAAAGAAGATTTGAAATTGGTTACCATTTTTGTCTCAATCAACTCGTCGTCTAATTCTGGTTCGTTTTCGTCGTCGGGTGTCGAGTCTGTCTCAGCTACTTGCTCTTGAGCTTCTAAGATCTCAACATCGGAGCTCTCTTTGTGTAGACTGATTAGCTTTTCCACATTTCTTTGGCACAGTTGAAGGATTCGACCCGCTTCAGTTCTTCTTTGGTCAGGCCACATTGTAAGATTACTGTTGCCCTGGCATCAGTCTCGATCTTCCTCAAGGTTGGTTCGTCCAATTTGTCCCAAGCGAGTGCTATCCCATCTTCTGTGGGGAATTTAAACCCCGTTTGGATTATCAACCAAAGATCCAGTTTGGCCTTCAGGTGGGATTCCATTAGATTTCTCCAGGAGTTGAAATTTTCGCCAGAGAAAAGTGGTGGACGGGCACTATTCCATTCTCGGTTGGCCATTTAAAATGATCTCTTGCACACAAAACAAACAACAGAAATGTACCAAGACTTGGTCTTGGATTAGTAGTGCGGGAGAAGAAAAAAAAATAGCCCCCAAAAAAACTTGCACGAATTTTGAGGCGAAATAATAATAAAATAATAAAAACAATTTATGATAAATTTTTGAAAATGATAATTTTGTCAATTCTGATTAATAATGAAAAAGTAAGATTTTAATGTTTGGGAAAAATTTCGATCAAATTAAAGTAGCACGAATTTCGAGGAAATATTAAAATAATAATAAAAAAAATTTATGACAAATTTTTAAAAATTGTTTGTTTTATCAATTCAGACTTATGGTGAAAATATGAAAATTTAAAATTGAAAAAGGCGTAAGGATATTTTAAAACCACCTGCAGATATTATTTATATGAAATAAAAAAGCGAACGAGATTGAGTTGTGTTGATTATCAAAAAGAAAAGAAATGAAACAAAATTCGTAAATCTGAAAAAAAAACTTTCAAACTGGTGGTTGCACCAAGTTTGAACTACCCCGCTCTGATACCACTTGTTGGATCGAGAAAACCAATAGAGGGGGGTGAATATCGGAAAACTTTCGGATTTGAAAACTAAGAGAAGTTGCACAGCGGAAGTTAAAAACACACAACGCAAACATGGGATGTTTACTTGGTTCGGTGCCTGTGTCGACTCCTACTCCAAGGCCCACGGTCGTTGACCGTTTACTTTGGGCAATTCTATATAGGCGCAAAAAGGTTTACAAAATTTGATTACAAAGATAAGTGCAGTAAATAAAAAGAACGCTCTTCTTTACCGACGTCCGGAGTAGATCGACTTTTTCGGAGCAGCGGGACGTCGTCGGCTCGAGTTAGAGAGTTTCCAGAGCAAAGCGCGAGAGCAGAAGAGCTTTGAGGCGTTGAGTGAATTGATGTTGTGAAGCCTTGGTCGAGGGCCCTTTATATAGGGCCTGGGGGCGCCCGGGATGTCGGGGGCGCCCCCCACGTGGCCTTTGATCCGCCAAAGTCTCGATCGCGTCTGATCCTCTGGATCCGCTTTGACCGGGGTGCCCGGACCGCTCGGGGCGCCCGGATTGACCGGGTCAAAGAGTTATCTGCTTGGCTTCGAAGGGAGCTTCGGTAGCTGGCCTGGGTCGAGGCATGCGCATGGGGGCGCCCGGGATGCAGGGGGCGCCCGGGAGCGCGGGGGCGCCCGCAGGATGCACTGTCGAAGCTTGTTTCTGATTTGCGTGTTTGTGTTCACCTTGGGGGCGCCCGGACACTCCCGGGCGCCCTACTCAATCATTGCCTCTCTCCTTTGAGGCTT
>JAGFNQ010005773.1:0-58847 GCA_024364735.1 Boesenbergia rotunda | reverse complement strand
GTGGAGATGTTAGAAGTGGGAACGTGTGAGCACACGCCCCCAATGAGGTGGCCACGTTTTTCCCTCCCTCCCCACTAAACGTGGCCTCATGCTCTCCTATAAAAGCCATAGGAAGAGGACAAGAAGGAGGGGTGAAAAATCTTGTTTCGTGCAAGTGCAAGTGAGGCAAGAGACAAGAAGAATTCGAGAGGAGATCATCCATAGTTCGAGGGATTTGGTTCGTGATACCGAGAGGGGAAGAGCTTTCCGATTCCGTGATCGTTCTTCCGACGACAAGCACGAAGAACAGTGAAGGCCGAGCATTGAATCCACTATAAGGGTTTACCGTTTTTTCAATATCGTAGATTCGTTCACTATTTCATGCATTAGAATCTACACTTTTGGTACTATTCTGGCGTACTAATCTTAATCATCGTCTACTTTCAGAAGGATCACAACTAGAGATCGTAACCTAGAGGGGACCCTGTCACAAGAATTCATGACCCCTAATCAACCACTTTTCCTACCACGTGATGATGAATTAGGTTTGATCCATTAAACTCTATGACGACCTAGGGTATCTCGTGGCATATCAGGTTGTACTTTCATGTCTGACTCTCCGCGTCTCTATTTTCTATAGGTCAGAGGATTGAGTTTTTCTTTCGGTTCATCCCCAAATCCTCATGGGATATGAATCTCGTGCTTTTAACATCAAGATCGAGTTAACACGATAGATTTAGACCACAATCCAACATATTATAGAAACAAACAAACATGCATAAACCAATGAAATAGTATCTACATCACATATAAACCCCCATAAACGAGCGGTTACAATAACCAAACATCATCAACATCGCAGAAGTTCAAATACAAATCCAGAAATTCAAAAAGAGATGTGAAAAGCTTAGGCTTGAAGATCAATCTTCCTCCTAGTCGCTCCCGATCTTCCCTAGATGCGTGAATTTCTCTAGAATGCCTTTGGGCCATCTTATTTAGCCTACATAGGGTCCTTGGTGTGAGAGCAATCTAGGTGCCCTAGGTTTTGATGTTTAGGCAAAGGTTTAAGTTAAGTTTATTGTTGTATTTGATATACATTATGAGTGTGCAAGATACAGGTACAACAAGAAATGTCCAAGTGGGATGTTGGCAAAGGAGGAAAGTCTAAGTGGGATCTTAGCAAATGAGGAAAATCAAGGTCTGAGATCGAAGAAAGCTCCAAAAGGCAAGACGTGAAGAATGGAGAGGCATTCGAGGGGCGCGAGATTGATGGAGGAGGCTAGAAGGATAAGTCTTGGTAAAGGCAGACCCGACAACAAGGACAGAGGCCGAAGAAAGCTCCAGAAGACATGACGTGAAGGATTGAGAGACATCCGAGAGACGCAAGGCTGATGGAGGAGGCTAAAAGGCTAGGTCTAGGTTGGTCAGGCGAGGACAAGTGCTGAGTGAATGTACTCATTGTTGTAATCCTAGGATTAGGGTTTTACTAGTCGACTGGTATAGGATCAGTCGACCCATACCAGTCGACTGGTTGAGGTCACAGAAAGATCAGTCGACTGATCTTTCTATGCAGTCGACTGATGTCGGCTGAATTCGAACGTTGGGTTGTAACATTCGAATTCAACAGCTAGCAGTCGACTGGTGTTGGCACCAGTCAATTGGTAACGGCTGGATTAGTAAACGAGTTCTATTTAGGAGAACTCGATTTGCTTGAGCATGACTGACAAAATAAACTTGGTTAAAGCTTATTAGTAGTTTTCTAGTGCTCAAGTATTCTTGGTGAGGTTTCTCTACCCATAAGGAGGTTGACCATAGTCAGAGGTTTTTCAGGGAGTCATACACTGACGGATCGGGATCGTTCACCTTATGGACAATCGTGGAGTAGGAGCATCATCTCTGAACCACGTAAAGGTTTTATGTTAGCATTTGTTCTTCATTGTTTAGTTTGTATCTCCGCTACACTACTAACCTTATAGGAAGAACAAGCATTTTGGATGATGAGCTATTCATTCCCCTCTAGTCATACGATCATACCCAATATTTGGATGCTCATAAATCAAGATCTCCAACCCTAAGGGGTGAATCTCTTTTTATAGTGCAGAAAATGGATGCCTGACACGGGCCGTGCCATTGGGCACGAGCGTCTCTGCCAGGATAGTGACTTTAGATCTAGAGCGACATGGCCCGTGCCACTGGCACGGGCCCCTATATGGCTGGGCACGGGCGCCCTATGGCATACGATAAATGGAGGGCACAACCCATGCCGGCTGACATAGGCACCCGTGTTCGAATGTGGAGCTCTCCAACTTGATCTTCAATTCCGATTTCACTCCAATTCAAGCCCCTATCAATAAAAATACATGAAAACAGTATCCAAAAGTAGTAAAATATAAAAATGAAGTACAAAGTTATATTATCATGGAATCTATGCATGCAAAGTAGGTCAAAACTAGCATGAAAATATGATGAAAATTGCATATATTTCACACTTATCAATAGTCCTCCGATGTTGCCTCAAAATTTTCTTCCGTTTTAAGATCATGCATGTGCCCACTTAAATTGTATAAGTTAGATGTGGCTTACTGTGCTTAAATATGTCAACAAAGAATCTTGTAAGTGTGTGAATTTTGTATCATTGGGATAATAGGATTTTTTTTGGAGTTTATTAACCATACTTCCATATGCTACTTGACAATTTGTGTATCTTAGAGTTCTTGTTGTAAGTAGTGAGGGTCTATTTGTATATATACAAACAACATGAATGTAAATTTAAGATATAATAAGATGCTAAGGTAGAGGAGACTATCTAAGGAAATTTTATTAATGATTTTTTTCCCAAACATAACATAGTACCGAAGCTTATGCTTATACTATGAGCTATCTTCTTCGTCATGTAACTTTTTCTAAATCATAGTTCAATATGCTTGTTGCTCCTTAGTTGGCCAATACCTTAGGATAACTTGTAGCTTAGAAAATCCATCTCTTTACTTGTAGATGTTAATGTCACTTATGAAGAGATATATGATGGAGAGATGACCAATAGTGAGAAGTTTGTTGAACTAATAGAGTCTAGCGATGAAAACTTATAAACTGTTAATGTTCATGATTTAGATTGTAACGATGATTAAATATTATCATTATTATTCATCAAGCATGTTAATAACAATATTATGATGTGTTGTAATGTTATTTTATAAATATTATCATGTCAGACCAGGCAGTCACACTCTATAGCCAGATTGTGCTGAGGGTTGTTGGGGACTCGTAAATATTTATATTATTTATAATTCAAATTCATGTATGACTTTATTTATAACATATTTCTTATACCTTAATTTTTTTTAATGCAGTTTTACTCTGGATAGCCATCGGATAATGACATACATTACTGAAAATTTAAAGAATAAATTTGCGTTTCTGGTACTACATGGAGGCGCAGACTAGGCGATGAAGAATTTCTATTATTTAGAATTTTTAGTAAGTAAATTGAATATATTTGGTATTGTATCATATATCTATCTTTTTTATACTAATTTGTCAATTTATTATTGTAAAAAAAATATACCTAAGGGACAGGGCGGGAAACTCAATTTAAAGACATGTAGAATGCTTATTGTTCAAGACTGTATAAAGACCTTCTAAACAATTTGAGAAGGAAGGGCACTAGGCCAACACATATATTAGAAGAGATCTGGACTGCATGGATTGTCATAGGGGCTGCAAATAGGTGGAAGTCAAAGTTTGCAGCTGCTCGATCAAATAGAAATACAGAGCCCATTGGCCATGCTTCTGTATCCCGATCTATTGTAGAGCATGTCATTGATTTAGTGAGTTTAATTTAAAGTTATATAGGTAAACTTTTATTTATTATCAAACTTGTATAAATTTGATCCTATTTTTTGTGTATCAAGAACGTACTCTACAGGGACCTCTCACTTGTTGGGAGATACTTAATAAGACTCATAAGAAAAGTGATATTTTTCTTCACACATGAGGAAATGACTAGTAGAGTGACCGAAACATCTCAATCACCAATAGAGGGAGAGGAGTCACGAGCTCTATTGACCAAGATTATAATTGACATTTATTATTATGTTATCAATGGAAGAACAAAGAACTCTATCCTCTACAACTTTAACTCCCAAGCCAAAGTGGCATATGATCGTTTGAGGATGCCTAGGGGCTGCTCTAGTTTTTCTTCTACTGAGGTACAGTTGTTAAGACAAAAAAAAAATTAAGAACTGAGGGATCAACTGGAGATAGTGGAGCAATGGATGACCGACCTGGAGGCGAGAGATAATGTTGCCTTAGTTGAGATACAAGCAATCATTGCTCAATTTACCCAATCATAACATCGTTTTAAGTCACAGGAAACTCAAGACCCATGAGACCCTATTGAGTAGCATCTTTATAACATATGTTCAACTGCAATTTAATTTTTTTTATCACTCATAAAATATGCAAAATTTATTTATTCGATTTTGATAGTATACATCTGCTCATCTCTAATTATATTACATTTCTCAAGAATAATTTATCTTTATTGATATATTTTATATATCACCACCATTAAATATCCAAAATATTATTCAGGTTTATTTTTTTTACATATAAAATTAGTTATACATTCATGTTTTTAGTGTATTGTTCTCATTGTTAATTTTTGAATCAATTTGTCTCGCATGATTCTGATAATAACCTATCGTATTTTTACTTGGTATAGGATTTGATAGTACTAACTCATAGGATTGTATTTGGACGTTTTTACTAGATTATGAACATAGTTTGTATGTCTTTGCATTTGCGTATCGTTATTTGATTTGGATACTTTATTGTGAATATTTGTGATAGTTTATATGGATTTGATAGTTTATTATGAATATTTGTGAATCTTTGTATCACAATTTATTTATGAATGTAATGAACTTGTACAATTATCGTTGATTTGATTGTTTGTGTATGAATTATAATGAGTTAGTGAATGTATAGTTGATTGGAAAGCTTGTTTGTATATGGATTATGAATGCTTGTGTATAGTGTAATGGAATGTAAACAGGTTTATATGTATTTTTTTGATGATTTGTATTGATATGAAAATTTTAAACAGGATAATTACAAATTTGAAATAGAATCTATAATTTTTTTTTGAATATTAGTGATAGAATTAAAGGTTTCGTCGCTAATTTTTGACGAAACCTTTAATTCAGTGGATAATTATAGTAATATAAATAATATTTTATTTATGATAATTCATGATGGAATTGTAACTTCTGTCCAAAGTTAACATAACGAAAGTAGGTTCCGTTCACTATCTAGTGACGGAATTTACGTTTCCATCACTATTACCGACTGAATAATAATTTTGTTGTTAGAATTAGCGATGGAATGTACACTTTCCATCACCGTAAAGAGTGGCAGAATTTACTTTTCCATCGCTAAATAGCAACGGAAAAGTAAATTTAGTTGCTACAATCATCTACAACCCAATATATTTTGACTACCATATATCCATTGTAATTCCTTCGCTAAACCTAAATACTGATGGAATAGTAATGGAAATATCCGTTGTTAATATAGATATATTTTTTTTAGTGTCTCAATCGACAATGGTGTGAATAGGAAGTAAGTCTGGAAGTGCAGATGGTTAATGGTAGCAAAGGCGCCTAGACAATTATTGCCGACCTTGAAGTATGGACTTCCTGCTTCGACGACCATGTGTATAGCAAGCGAGAGGCTTTCAAGATTAATCCTTTGAGGCAAGTAGTCGAGCACATGAGAAACTAGCAAAACATGGCCGTATTCGATGAGACTCACATTAATCGCCATGATGTTGGGGTTCACGTTGATCGCTCCTCTTGTTTTAAGGTAATCTGAAAGAAGATAAATCATAGGATCAACTTATAGCCGACTGACCACTAAGTAATTAAGAGTTGAGGAGAGTTTTTTTTCCAAAAGGATGTGTCCATTAAAAATTAATCTCTATCTAACTATCATCTCTAATCAACTAGGCATCTCACTTAGACAACATACTATAAATATCTAAAAACAGAAAATGATAGTAGCAAATAACGGAATAATTCCGTAATCAAACAAAGCCCTGACAATTAATAAATGTGGTACCCAAAATAAAATAGAAAAAAAAATGTATAACAAGAGTGTCCTCTCGTCCGCACCTTTGTCGAAGTGCATGGAATTGTATTGGTCGTCGGATAGACGAGCTGCGGCTCATAATTGCTTTAGGATTGTGAAATTTATAATCCGACGGTCAAAGGGTCCTCTTCATTGTACTACGGAAGCATTATGTTATTTTCTAGAAGTTCATAATTTATTTGTAAACAAGGAGGAAGGGCGAGATCAGGTGAGAGCGAGCGAGCTCGAAGAAGGGGAAGAGAGATGGAGATGGAGGGAGAGGGGTGGGAGAAGGGACGGGAGTCGGCGGTGGGGGAGCTGGAGGCTGTGGCGGAGGAAGGGGAGGAGGAGATGGAGGAGACCGTGGGGTCGAGATTGACGATGGAGCGGGTGGCTGCCGCAAAGCAGTTCATTGAGAATCACTACAAGAATCAGATGAAGAACATACAGGAGAGGAAAGAAAGGTCATCCCATGCACTCCATTTGCTCGATTGACCCCTTTGGTTTTTTTTTCTTCTCTCCTTGATCTTGGCTTGCTTGGCCATCTTAGTCGCTCTAGATTTGAACCTACTTTGTCTGTTCTTATTTTTCTTGTATCATTAATTGCTGTCGCTTTATTTCCCTTTTCTCAGTTTTGATTTGGTGAAAAAAATACACAAATCCTCAGTCCATGAACCGCGTTTTCTGACACGGGATTAGTTCTCTGTTCAGATCATGAGAATAATAATTCAACGCGGAGAGCTAGTGTTTTCCAAAATTGTTTTTTTTTAGATTTCTATTTCGTAGATTGGCTGGATTATAGTACGATATGGTTGTTGTTTGAGCTGCATTGAAAAGTGATGACTACGTGATGTGAAAGAATGTGCAACCTCAAGCATAATTATTCTGTGGTGCTGATACAATTTAGTGATATAAATTGTTTCTTTCATGAATGCTTCAGCATTGAAATTGATGGTGTAATTTGGAAGTTGAAGTCACTTGCTCCTGCTGATACTTTGTAGTCCCAGTCTTGTTGCTTTTAGTGTGTAAATCTCCTTGACTTGTCTTCATTTATCTTGATGGAAAATGCCATTTTTAAAGTAAAATTGCTTTGAATGACTTCTCGAAGTGATAAATTCACAGGTTATCTTATGATTCTTTCCAAGAGAGCCACTTTTAATGCAGATGCATATGCTTGCTTCTGTACTTAATTTGTAACAAAGAAGGATTCAATTTGAAGGGTTTATTGTTTTAAGGATGGTATATGACAAGTTCTAAATTGTTTTAGCTCTGAAGGAGAATTACGAATTAATTGACTCATGTGAAGAATGCACAGTCTACAAAAATATGAAAATGATGACAATAGCTTTTGCTCTGCTGCTAACATGATTCTGAGTCATCTAAAATTTTAATCATGTTTCTTGCTCAATAGCTGAAGTCAATATTGCTATCTGAACATCCTCATCTTGATTTTTTTTTCCTTTTGATTTATGGTTGAATTTATTTCTTTTATTTACTTATGGAATTGAAATTTGTTAAAATTCTACTACACTTCATGTTTTAAGATTGAGTATAGAATGAATTTGGGATGGGTGGTTCTTGAAGTGAACCTAGGAATGGCCAAGACGACACTAGTGATTTATTAATGACTAAACAAGTTATTAATCACCAAGGATATACTTTTCCTATATTTTTATTAATCTTCCATGATTATACAACCTTTTGTGGATCCTATGAAAATATACTTGCCACCTTGTTCACATTCTGGTTGCCTCAACTTCGAAGGAAAGTCCTCAAATGAAAGCTTTTTCCATACATATAAATATTCTTATTTTTATGTCAACTTTTAAAATTGTGGTGAATCTCATAAGTTCAAGCTTGATGACAATATGTTCTAATGCAGACGTTGGTTCTTGGAGAGAAAATTGGCTTCTTCACAAGTTTCCAAGGAGGAACAACTCAATTTATTGAAGGATCTCGAGAGAAAGGAGACAGAATATATGAGACTTAAAAGACACAAGATCTGTGTCGATGATTTTGAGCTGTTGACAATAATTGGAAGAGGTGCTTTTGGGGAGGTCTGAAATTGCATGATCTTTGTCGTAGAAGGAAAAATAATTATAAAATATGCAAATTTACAGCCTTAGGACTGCAGTTAGAATAATGCTTTAGTTCTTCCTATTATGTTAGTTAATATGGTTGGAAATGCAAAAAAAAAAAAACTGATCTTCTCGCATTTCTCTTCTTTTTGTAGATTTATGGTACAGATAATATACTTTGGCTGAAAATTTAATGGAATGTTCTTCGTCTGGCCATGTATTAGTTCAAATTACAATAAGACTCTTCAAATGCTTTAGATTTATATTCTGGCTTCATGAACATACCTTTCCAGATTACTCAATTAGATTTGTCTAAAACAACATCTGACCATCATTTTCTGAAATTCTCTGAACACAATATTCAATAGCTATCACATCATGTAGTTGGTTAGATGGAAGTATGATTCAATCATATTGTAATTTAGTGGGAGAGTATCATATAAATTCAATATTGTTCACACTTTTCTCATTCTCGGAATTTTATTTTTTCTACCATCTAAGACCCTGAATTTCTGTGATCCAGAAAATTATATGATGTGTATACAAATTGGATTGAAACCCTTTACTCATTCAAATATCATAATGGCAAAATCCCATTAGCATGTAATATATACCGCTACACTTGGGTGATGATGGATTGTACAGGTCAGGCTTTGCCGGGAGAAGTCATCTTGCAATATTTATGCCATGAAGAAGTTGAAGAAATCGGAAATGGTTAGCAGGGGCCAGGTAAGACATGCAAATAGCTGTGCATGCCTAATTTAACAAAATATCTCCTATATTTCATTTTTGAAGGAATGAGGTTGTTTGTCCCTGATTTTGTGGAATTTGAATAAAATTGTTGAAACATCTACAGAATGCATGCGATTAACAAGTCATCAACTGTACAATGCATATGCACGGTATGCAGATTAAAAGATGTAGAATATTATATACAAAAAACATATCTAAGATGACAACCATAATATAGCAAATTGATATAACATACTTGGTACAAATATTGAAACAAACAATGAATTAACAATAGACTATCTACTTGAGATATGATAGTGGCAAATTGATACAAGAAAAAACAGGAAAAGAAGTTGCATATATGTCTGCTAGCTATTGTTACTATGAGGGAGGTGGAGACAGGAGCATGGGAACTAGAGAGAGGTTGAAGATTCTTGTTGTTTGCTAACAAAGCTCAATAGCCACTGTTGCTGCCCGAGATCTGCTGTAAGTGGAGGTTTCATGAGGTATCAGGTTGAGGGAGTATTGCAGGCTTGAGGACTGCTTGATTCCATTCAATTTCCACCAGCTATAAGGGTAATTTGGCATCACCTTAGAAAGGTTCCTTCCATGGTCAATTTTGAAAACCAGATTAACCTTTGCCGATGTCATTTCAATTTGATCTGGATTTGAATTGGTTAATTTTGGAAAGCACGATCCAATCTGTGAAGCTAGTTCAGAGTACTTAAATCGTGGTTTAGGAGTTCACTTCAGATCGTATTGTAAATTGTCTTTAGCTATAAACTTTCATCTCCCACTCCGCAACATTCACTGAAGGCGCTCCATATATATACCCCTTGTTCCATTTACATTTTCAATATTCATTTGGAGAATTTTCCCTCTGATTAAAAACAAGAGAAAACGTACACATGCTCATTTAATCGAGCCATCCACATCAAATGTCTAGGTAAATATTTTGCTTCAGGTCGTGCTTTGTATTGCTAAGATAGAACCAGCTAGCAGATATTTAGCATTATAAAATTTGTCACCAACAGAAATATCTTCCTTCAGATTGTGCTTCCTAAGCTAGAACCATCTAGCAGATATTTAGGCAGTATCAATTTGCAACCTACAGTCCTATCACCACTTGATTGTGTTTTCTATAACTAATCTAGAACCATCTGGCAGATAAGCAATACCATCTGCGATCAGACCCCTCACCACTGAATGGTGAACTATCTCAACTAGCTCTTATGTTCCATGATAAATAAGGGCATTCGTTTCTCATCCATTGATCCTTTCCACTAAGCATCAAATATAATTTCTTGCTATGATTTAGGTATGAAACAGTTGCAAAGAAAAGGAAAGCTAGCGAAAAATAGATGATGAAAGATCATAAAAGAATAACTGAGTATGAGGGTTTTGATGAAGAAATCTTTTACTTCTGCGAGGTGCAATAGATAACTCTAGGTCAAACAAGAGTGGAGGAAATGGTCTGTTAAAGGTCTTTGTCAAAGCATAATGCAACCCTAACCCTTTTCATTTGAGTTGGTAACCATGGTTTCAAATTTTGTATAGATGCCATGTTGGTATAAGTAGACTTCACTCTGTCACTCTACACAGTTTAGTGGTATTGACCAATACAAGGTTTGTCTTGGTTGTATATTCTAGATCAATAAAGATAGGAAGAATCTCTTCCCATGACTCATTCAGATTGCTGATCACAGGGAGAAGATGGAACACTATTAAAAGAGAGGAAAGCACTAACCAAAATATCAATCGAAACACCAATACCAACAACAAAGTAGAGTGGCATTGGAGTCAAAGAAACGGGGATATATCATTTCTTTATGTCAGTACCAGTTCAACTCTAAATATATTTATGAACACACCAAGAAAATAATTCTAATGCATAAATGTTCTGGATAACTATTTAATATAAACCTTAAAAATTATATGGTTGATCTCATTAGATGCTACTCTCATTGGATGTACGATAGTGATATTTATTTTGGTATTAGCAATGTATAATTATTAGTCAAGATACTTGTTATATTTATGTAACTTGTAGCTATAAAATTTAAGTTTATTGACTTTTTAATTTCTTTTGGCTTATTATTGGAGGGCAACAACATAAGTGGAAGAGGATCACTAATTTGCTTGGTGTGATAAGCATAAAAATACATCATCAACTAGTTGTGTGTCTCAGCTATATAGAGTTGAGTGAATTGATCTTATCTCTCATTTGTTATGCTCATCATCATCATCTATTTGGAGTTGGCTACCTAGATCTCATCTCCCCATTGAGCTCTATGATCATCATCTAGTTTTGTTTGCCCCAACGATTTGGTGAGGATCGTGAGTCTATTCTCGTAAAAAATCTTGTGAATCAATGGTTATCTTCTTGTGTCAGATCCTTTGGACATAAAATGAACATGAAAGAAGATTTGATAAGTTCATTGAAGGGAAGTACACTAACATAAATTTGTAGAAATTGCATAATAGAAAACATGATGAAAATAATAAAAATGTATCAGTAGAATTTGTATCACATAAGGACATGAGATTCATTGTTTGTAAGACAATAATATAGAAAATAGGTCATGATTACCTACATATGTGAAGAAGCTCCTGAATCAAGTAGGCAAGGAGATCAGGAAAATAACAAAGATGCTTCATTTAATTTTCACAAGGAAGTGGTGAGGCAGGAAGAAGTGGAAGCATTGATTGACATTAAATTCCATTAATTTAACTGTATATGTTTACAGGTGACTGGATCATGCAACAGGTAGCAATATAGCATATGTTGGGATGCATGGATTATGCGCTGTTACTAAATACCTTTAAATATCCCCTTTTCATATTTTATAAAACAAAAGTAAACAGCTGCTGGTAATCTAAATTTTGCTTATTATATCCTATCATTTTTATGTATCCATATTCTATATTGATCTATTTAATTAGCCTTTTTTTTTCTTTTGTGATTCTTTATGTTTTGCTCCACCATTGGTGTGAGATCAATTTTTCTGCTATGCAGCTCTTGCCTTGTATCTAAATAGTAATTGAAGTTGTATGTAATGGTTACTGACAATTTATTTATTTTGTACTTTACTTCTTCCTTCCTTTTTGATAGTTTTTCTCTTTTTGTTGCACTTAGCTTTCCATACTCTCTTTAGGTGGAACATGTAAGAGCTGAAAGAAACTTGCTTGCTGAAGTTGCTAGCCATTACATTGTAAAACTATACTATTCATTTCAAGATGATGAATACCTTTACCTAATCATGGAATATCTTCCTGGAGGGGACATGATGACCCTACTTATTAGAGAAGATACCCTTACTGAAACTGTTGCTAGGTTTTATATTGCTCAGAGCGTGTTGGCGATTGAATCCATTCATAAACACAATTATATTCACAGGTTAGTACGTTACATATTAGAAGTAAAATTCTTGTTACATCGAATTATTCTTAATTACCGATTCAAGATCTTCATATTTGTGTTTAGGGACATAAAGCCTGACAACCTTCTGTTGGACAAAAATGGTCACATGAAGCTGTCAGACTTTGGCTTGTGTAAGCCAATTGATTGTTCAAAGCTTTCAACATTGAAGGAAGACGAACCCATGCCTGATGAAAATATTCGGGAATCAATGGATATAGATGGGTTTTCAGATAAAAATAATGATAATATATGGAAAAGCCCTCAAGAACAGCTACAACATTGGCAAATGAACAGAAGGAAGCTGGTATATTTACTAAAATATCTTATCCGTAATTAATCTGTGGAATAGTTGTTTTTTTTTCATATTAAAATTTACTGCCTTATTATTGCTTTTCATAGCTCAAGTCTATGATATAGCCTATCTCTCTTTTTAGGCATTTAGTACAGTCGGAACACCAGACTATATTGCTCCTGAAGTATTATTGAAAAAGGGATATGGCATGGAGTGTGATTGGTAAGTAATTGCTGAAGTCTGAACCATCCTATACACATATCTTTCAGTACAAATGCAACTTGATGCAGTGCTAGACTACTACTGAATATTGTAATTTTTTTTTATGATTATCAAATGATCTTAGTGTTGATTCTGCATCAAATGAAATGAAAGCCCAATCTCATCTCTCTCTTCCTCTTTTTCACCCTTCTAATTTCTTCTTCTAGGTTCCTCTTCTTGTTCCTCTCCTCCTAACTCACATTATCCTCTCTTCTTGCCTACCTCTCTCTTCTTCACAGTTCTCCCAGTTCTTCCTGGCATCAGCCTTCATATTTTTCCTATTTTTCTCACATAGTTGGACATTGGTCTTCATGCCTATGTCCCAGTCCATCTGCAGCTACTTACATATATGACATTTGCTCAAAGCACCAACACAAGAATTCATCATCACAGTGATCAATCACTGTTGACTAATACTAATATTTTGGTCTATGGATCCTAGTATACTATGATCTTGTTCCCAGTTTTCAACCCTATACAAGACATCATACTGAATGTGAGAACTGGCTTCCATTAACTCAAACACAAACTTAGAGAAAGGCACAGAGGCTGGACCTAATAAATCCTTTCTAGCAAAGTTCGCTTACCCAAGGCACAGAGGCTGGACCTAATAAGACCTTGGCTAGACCGATTTGATAAGGTTTTGAGAATAATCACTTGGGAGGAAGTAGTTTTCAAAAGAAAAACTTGAGCCAATAGACGTAAGGTGGCAAAAGAGGGTAGGAGCCCTAGTAAGTCCACTAAAAAGGTGAGGTAAAAAGTTTTTTCGGAGAAAAAGGAAAACCAATGAGTGTTTATAATCAATCCTGATGTCTGAGCGATGGGAGGAAGCTATACAACAATGGTATACTAATTCACATACCTCGAACCTAGAATACCTTGATCTTGCTACTAATACAAAGCCATCTAAGAAGGAACTAGCTCACAATCTTTCTGTAGTCTACGACAGGGTTTGTCTTTCCAACCGGGTTCATTTAAAGAATTTTAAACTCCTTGAAAAGAATCAAGCCTTTGAGAAGGAAATTCACAAGCTTAGAGGAGCTGTGAAATCTTTAACTTCCTTGCTGACAGAAAACAGGCCGCTAACCCAACAAGAAGTAAGAAGCCTTATTGCAGAAATCTCACAACAACCAAAGCTTATTGAGGAGGAGGCTCTCAAACTCACTACAAGCCTCGACAAAAAGCTGCACAGGGTGGAGCAGCTTGTGGCGAAAATTGAGAAGCAAATTTTTGGATGAGCTATATACTCTCCAAAAATACAAATTCTTACAAAGAAGCCGTAAAAACTATTGAGATTCTCGAGCCGCCAACACTAGGGTTCATCAAATCAAGTGACTACCCCAGCACCATCGCCAACGGAGCGGCTATTATAAAAAAAAACAACCTCTAGATTCAGCTGCTAACACAAATAGCCGAAAGTCTACGAGAAATACAAGCTGACTTAAAGTCTATACTTGAGCATCAAAGAAGGGGAGAAGGAGGTACATCTGTGTTACCAGAATCCCTCATTACTAAACTTTCAAACTTATCTCTAGGCCCAAGAGAGAGACCTAAAGAAGCTAAAGGAAGGTTGCTAGTCTTCAAAGACCCCTTGAAGATATTGAAGGAAGAAAAGACCAAAGCTGCAAAATGACCTCAAGAACGCAAGCAATCTAGGAGGACAGTACTTCTACACCTCTGGTTGAGGACCAAATTCGTGAATATAGATGAAACCAAAGAAGACTGTTCAACATGCAGCAAACCTCAAGAAGGGTGGGACGAAGATTACTGGGGAGATCGGCACCCCAGCATACACTGGAGCAACAGTTGGATCCCCAGGCCCAACTAAGGCTCTCAATGCAAGAAAGAGCCGCTATAGCACCTGCTGAAGTACTCTATCATTCCAAGCGCGACGATGCCAACCATCGCGTCTATATGCACAGATCTGAGGAAGCCATCTTATGTACTGACACCAACCAAGTAGATAGAACTTTCATCCAAAGGGAAAGTTTTACTCAACTACAACGCAGCAGAATGCAATTCATACACTTGGAAGTTCTCCAAGTGCGAATACAAATACTTCATCGACAGGAGGAAGGCACCTTAGCCCTCATCCTATTTAGAGATAACAGGTGGCAGGACGACAAATCTATAATTGCCAACATGGAGGTTGATTTAACCAGGGGAAGTCAATTAATATATGTCATTCCAGACATAATGATGACAATTGGCGACTTCTTCAGAAATGTTCAATTATCTATAACCACCAGATGATATGAAACATGACAGAACGGTGAAGCAAACCTTTTAATAACCAGAGGACTGATTGGCAGGCTATCCAACACACTGAATGTGGCCTTCGCCTATGAGGTAAACGGTGTCGTTGATTATCTAACAAGTCATGGTATTATTGCTTTGCCAGGACGACGATACTCCACACAACTGCTGCAAGGAATGAATTGGGTTATCCGACCCACCAATATATGCATACCGATGTAGCCATCAGAAGCATCCAGCATCAATTTACTAGATGGCAGGATTTCTTTAAGTTTCTCAAACTATCGAGCTGCACCAACATCACAAAGACCCACCTACAGCAGCAGGGATGATGAGGTGGCTAGTGATGAGGAGGAATTAAGATCGCTCATCATAGCGGTCCTAATTGAGGGACAAAAGTTATTGGTCAAAAGACTTCCCCTCAGCAATTTTACCAAAAAGAGCTACTGAAGGAGCAACAGGCTATGACCTGGCAATTAACAGAGCACAAGATATACCTGCATACGAAAGATCTCTCTTATCAACCGGGCTCAGCATCCGAGTTCCTGATGGGACTTATGGGAGAATTGCACCAAGATCAGGTGTGGCATTCAGAAAAGGAATTATTATCGGCGCAGGAGTCATTGACGCCGACTACCGAGGTGAAATTAAAATTTTAGCGTTTAATACTACTAATCAAGATATTTTCTTGCAAAAACATGAATGTATAGCACAAATCATTCTTGAGCATATTTCAACACCTGAAGTTGAGGAAGTAGACGACCTCGATGAAACGAAACGGGGAGAGAAAGGCTTTGGATCTACATCAATGCAAGTGGGAGAGATCCAAATGCAAATGGCCATAACTTGGCTAAAATCTGTAGCAGCCAGCTTTATTGACCCATAACTGGGCTCTTTGGACAATTCACCAACTGACTCTGATGATCCAAGAACTTGGTATAGCACTGTTGGAATGCCAGAGGCATCAACTAGTCAATCATCAGAGGACCAATCTTGGGCAAATATCATCAAATTCCTATGTCCATCAGAAGAACCGACACCACAGTTATCAACCAAGCGAAAGGCGCTTGCAAGCCCTCACCCATTATTGGATAATTATGCAGGTGAGGCATGGCCATGGACCTCTGTCCACCGGTTCATAGAATATCCTATAGTGGAAGAGGAGGAAGAGGAATTCATTGCAGCTCTAAATCAAGACGGCTCAGGTTCTAATGCAGAAAGCTTACAGGACGCTTTAAATTCTTATTTTTCTGGCACAGTTGAAGGTGGTGGGGAGAAAGTGCAACCATACCCAACCTACATTTCTCCCGAAATCATTGCTGTTAGTCAAGAATTGGAAGAAAATTGAGAATTAGAATAGCCCTAATTGGCTCAACTAACGGAGCAAATATATTCATCCTCAGCCATCTCCACTTATAGACCCCCAACGAACACAGCTATGGGGCTGCCTAATTACCCCCCGGCGGTAGAAATAGGAGAAGGACCAGGACAAAAACCTACCTTTGAAGGCTACCAAGGAAATGGTAAATTCAAGTCCAAAAATTATTCTGAATCATGGAATTTACCCTCGACATTTCAGCAAAATGGAGCAATGTTCGTCATCCCCATGGAGTTGGGAAAATTTGACGAAAGTCTTTATGAGGTGGGAATCTATCACCAAAAACTTGGTCTCACTCCAAGGCTTTACAAATACGGCAAGTAAAGCGGAGTTTATTGAAAATCTCCTTGGAGAAGCGGAAAAATTAGCCTAGATTCAATGGAGAATGTCATTCCCTGACGAATATCAGAATTTACTAAACAATGCAGACGGATCAACTGGAACCCAGAACATCCTTTCACAAATAAGAACGGTTTTCATGTTAGAAGATCCTTACCAAGGCTCCACAATAATACAGGAGCAGGCGTATAAGGATCTTGAACACTTATCTTGCAACAATCTGAAGGATATCATCAATTTCCTAAATGATTACTGGAAACTGGCATCCAAAACAGGGAGGCTATTCACCAGCCCTGAATTATCTGAAATATTATGGGCCAAAATGCCAGGTGATTTGGGAAGCAGGATTAAGAAAACATTCGGAGAAAAATATTCGGGAAACACTATTGGAGTTATTCCCAGAATACTCTTCTCTTACAAATATTTAGAGAACGAATGTAAAGATGCTACCTTTAAACGAGCATTAAAGGATCTCTCTTTTTGCAGTAATATTCCAATCCCGGGGTATTACAAGAATCCAGGAAAGAAATATGGAGTACGGAGGTCCAAAACATACAAAGGCAAGCCACATTAATCTCATGCTCGGATTGAAAAGAAAAAGCACTTAGTGCGAAATATGAAGTGCAAATGTTTTCTTTGTGGAGAAGAGGGACATTTCGCAAGAGACTACCCTAATGAAAAGAGGGATGTAAAAAGGGTTGCTTTGAGCAACTCAACCTTCCGGAAGACTGTGAAATTGTCTCTGTAGAAGAGGGTGAAGATTAGAGCGATGCTATTTATAGCATCTCGGAAGGAGAAGACAATATGGAAGACCTTTATCATGGGTTAAATGCCCTAGTAAATAGCATCTCGGAAGGAGAAGACAATATGGAAGACCTTTATCATGGGTTAAATGCCCTAGTCCTTGAACATATATATATATGCTTAGAGAAGAAGGCCGATCTTGGTGGATTGGGCCAAACTCTGGATATAGAGCCCAAGTCCAGGTTTCTCAAAAACAATACGAGTGCTATCACTTATGGGAGATCAATGAGGAAGTTAATGGAGAATATATCACTGCCAATGCTGCAAACGGGAAAGTCAAAAGAGACATAGAAGACATTGCCCTATCTGCAAAATCACAGTTTGTGGGATGTGCAGCATATATTATTTTGACAAACGAACTCCGGTGGCGCAATCTACACCAATCAGGTATAACCCTAGAGACCTCTTAAAAGAACAGCAGGATTATATCACTTTCTGTGAAGCATAAATAAAGCGACTCAAGGCGGAAATAGAATTCCAGCAAACAAAGCGAGACGAGGAAACCTTGATCTTAAAGCAAGCAGTAGAGTTAGCAGAAGAAAATATAAAGCTTAAGCAAGAAGCCAAAGACTGGGAAGCCAAGTACAAAAAATTTGAAGAGGAAATGCTGGAAAATGACCGCCTAGAGTTTGAAAAGGAAGATTTACAGAAAAAGGCTCAAGAATTTGAAGAAGATTTGAATGTGCTCCTAATGGATGAAACCTAAAAGGTCTTATCACTGGAAACTACATAGGTAACACCCTCCCCCTCCAGAAAGGCTAAAAATATGTTATTCAATTTAAAGGTAGGATTTGAAATTCCTAACGTTCTTGCCTTCCAAGTAAACGCCATTCTAGACACAGGAGCAACCGCTTGCTGCATTGATCAAGGTTCTGCACTAGAAGCAGCACTTGAAGAGAACCCCTTCTTGGTACATTTTAGTGGTATAACTTCAAAAACAACAGCAAAAAGGAAGTTGAAGGGAGGAAAGATGATAATAGGGGAAAACACTTTCAGGATTCCCTATACATATTCTTTTCCCATGAAGCTTGGGGAAAACATTCAGATGATTATTGGCTGCAACTTCATAAGAGCTATGCAGGGAGGAGTCAGAATTGAAGGAAACACGGTAACATTTTACAAAAATTTGACAACTATCAACACTCTTCGTTTCGTATCTGCAGCAGCTGCTATAGAAGAATTAGATCTGGAAGAGGAAGATTACATCCAGATACAGGAGTTAGTCTATTACTCTATTGGGACTACTCAACAGCAATTCCAAGAGAAGTTCAGTGGTATTCTGGCAGAACTTAAAGCGTAAGGATATATTGGTGAAGACCCGCTCAAACATGGGAGCCAAGACAAAGTCGTCTGCCAGCTTGACATAAAAAATCGAGACTTCACTATAGAAGATAAACCACTAAAGCATCTGACCCCCCAGACTAAGGAATCCTTTACCAAGCATGTAAAGGCCTTACTAGATATCGGCGTCGTCAGACCAAGTAAGAGTCGACACCGAACAACAACCATAATAGTTAACTCGGGAACAACTGTGGATCCCAAGATTGGCCAGGAAATCAAAGGAAAGGAGCGTATGATATTCAATTATCGAAGGCTCAATGACATTACTAACAAGGACCAGTACAACTTACCAGAAAATGAAGCAGAGCATGAGAAGCACATCCGGGTAATGCTCGAGATATGCAAGAAGAATGGGCTAGTACTTAGCCCATCAAAAATATAGATAGCAGTCAAGGAGATTGAATTTCTTGGGGCTATTCTTGGTAATAGAAGGATTAAATTACAACCTCACATTATTAAGAAGATTATTCAGTTCAACGAAGAAGATCTCACCACCAAGAAAGGCTTAAGGTCATGGCTTGGTATTCTCAACTATGCAAGGAATCATATCCCGAACCTGGGAAAATTATTAACTCCTCTTTATGCCAAGACTAGTAGGATTGGTGAGAAAAGAATGAATCAGCAAGACTGAGAGTTAGTAAAACTCATCAAAGATAAAGTCCAACAACTCCCTGATCTTGAAGTCCCTCTAGAAAACTGTTTCATCATCCTAGAAGTAGACGGATGCATGAGTGGATGGGGTGGGATCTGCAAGTGGAAAGCTCGGAAGAATGACGCAAGGTCTACTGAGAAAATATGTTCATATGCTAGTGGGAGGTTTTACCCCATCAAGTCTACCATTGATGCTGAAATCCACGCAGTAATGAAGACTATGGAAGGCTTAAAAATCTACTACTTAGACAAGAAAGAGCTTATCATTCGAACAGACTGCCAAGCTATCATAAGCTTTTTCAACAAATCAGCCCAAAATAAGCCCTCCAGAGTGCGTTGGATGACCTTTGTCGACTATATTACTGGCAGTGGGTTAGAAGTCACCTTTGAGCGCATACAAGGCAAGGACAACCAACTTGCGGATTCCTTATCACGACTAATATCTGTTGTTATTTGGTCAGGATGGAGGGAAGAATTTCTGGATCAACTTCACATGATAGCAGGGGCAACTCAGGAGCTCAAGGAGAAGCCCAACCCAAAAGTCGAAGACCATCTCCATCAGTTGATAATGAGGACTGCGTCTAACTTTACAAATCCACTGTTAAAGCCATCAACCAAGCCACAAAATCTGGACTTGACTTGGACAAATTACAGGACGCAGAAAGAAAGTTGGGCCAAATCTAAAGAGACGCAGCCCAGCAGGCAATCAAAGCCCTACAGCAGTATAGGGAAATACATGCCATCAAGCTCCAGGAGTATAGACGGTGGAGCACCAAAAGAAACTGGCATGGAGAATGGCTCCCAGCTATCCAACAACAGGATGACCAGCTGGAGCAAGCACTATGCCTTGTCCGGGATACAACGCTAAGGACACCGTCCTTTAGCATCTAATGCGGACGTAGTGGACCCAGAAAATCCAAAGCACTAAATAAAGAAGATGCGGACGTCAAATCCAAATCTACTTTCGGTGATCTATCGGTGCATTATTGTACCGGCAGAATCTGCTTTTGTAAATTATTGTAGCTTTTGCGTTGGCAAGCACTAACTTTGGGCTGAGCCTCGGGGAGCCGCCCAAAGAAAGTCTAGTTGGAGGCAGTTGTAAAGGACAGATGATAAGGATGGGATGGGACCAAAGCAGGCACCCGGTCCTTACTTCCCCTCCTATATAAACCCCCAACTACCTCTTGCAAATTTATTCGGAAGTTTTCTGAGAATTTACTTGAGGATTATGAGTGCTTAACAAATCCTTTGTAAGTTCTTTGTTCCTATTGTCACGCTTCAAGTGGTCGAATAAAAATAAGTACAAAGGAACTAGAAAACATACAGATTTTATTTAAACAGCTTGGAAAATAGGAACAAAGAACTTACAAAGGATTTGTTAAGCACTCTTAATCCTCAAGTAAATTCTTAGAGAACTTCCGAATGAATTTGCAAGAGGTAGTTGGGGGTTTATATAGGAAGGGAAGTAAGGACCGAGTGCCTGCTTTTGGTCCCATCGCATCCTTATCTTCTCTCCTTTTCAGCTGCCCCCAACTAGACTTTCTTTGGGCGGCTCCCCGAGGCTCATCCCAAAGTTAGTGCTTGCCAACGCAAAAGCTACAATAATTTACAAAAGCAGATTCTGCTGGTACAATAATGCACCGATAGATCACCGAAAGTAGATTTGGATTTGACGTCCGCATCTTCTTTATTTAGTGCTTTGGATTTTCTGGGTCCACCATGTCCGCATTAGATGCTAAAGCACGGTGTCCTTAGCGCTGTATCCCGGACAAGGCGTAGTGCTTGCTCCAACTGGTCATCCTGTTGCTGGACAGCTGGGAGCCATTCTCCATGCCAGTTTCTTTTGGTGCTCCACCATCTATACTCCTGGAGCTTGATGGCATGTATTTCCCTATACTCCTGTAGGGCCTTGATTGCCTGCTGGGCTGTGTCTCTTTAGATTTGGCCCAACTTTCTTTCTGCGTCCTGTAATTTGTCCAAGTCGAGCCCAGATTTTGTGGCTTGGTTGATGGCTTTAACAGTGGATTTGTAAAGTTGGACGCAGTCCTCATTATCAACTGATGGAGATGGGCTTCGACTTTTGGGTTGGGCTTCTCCTTGAGCTCCTGAGTTGCCCTTGCTATCATGTGAAGTTGATCCAGAAATTCTTCCCTCCATCCTGATCAAATAACAATAGATATTAGTCGTGATAAGGAATCCACGAGTTGGTTGTTCTTGCCTTCTATATGCTCAAAGGTGACTTCTAACCCACTGCCAGTAATATAGTCGACAAAGGCCATCCAACGCACTCTGGAGGGCTTATTTTGGGCTGATTTGTTGAAAAAGCTTATGATGGCTTGGTAGTCTGTTCAAATGATAAGCTCTTTCTTGTCTAAGTAGTAGATTTTTAAGCCTTCCATAGTCTTCATTACTGCGTGGATTTTAGCATCGATGGTAGACTTGATGGGGCAAAACCTCCCACTGGCATATGCACATATTTTCTCAATAGACCTTGGGATTGCAAACAGAAGCTTTGTCAATCAGATGCCTTTGCATATGTGATTCAGTTAGCTGGAGTGGAGCTTATCTAGTGAGGGTGATTGATGCAGGAGTTTAATTAATTATCAAAGTCTTTTTTTTTTAATGTTTTTGATGTATTAACTGTAGTGTATTTGGCATCTTGTTAGGATCAAGAGAATTCACATTATCTCCATAATGATATGATATTATCCACTTTGGGCCTAAGTTCTCATGGATTTATTTTTGGACTCTATCCAAAAGGCCTTATGGAGATAGCTTCATCTTTTAAACTCATGATCTTTTCCATGAATTTCAATGTGGGACTTTGATTGTATTTCCAACAATCCTCCCCTCAAACGAAAGACCATCATTACTCTCATGGTTTGGGCTCCTTGTTGGCATCTGGTCACTCTTAACTTACTTCGGGCCTCCCCGCTGAGATCCGGTTACTCTTGATCTGTTTTGGGCCTCCCTTCAACTTCGTTCGAGGCCACTCCACATGACATCCGGTCTAGACCATGACTCTAACTCGTGCTTCTTCCGGCAGTTAGTCCGGTGAAGAGTAACCTCGTTCTGATATCACTTGGTAGGATCAAAAGAATTCATATATCTCCACAATGGTATGATATTGCCCATTTTAGGCCTAAGTCTTCATGGATTTATTTTTAGACTCTATCTAAAAGGCTTCATACTAAGGGAGATATATTCATCTTTTAAACTCATGATCGTTTCTATGAATTTTTAATGTGTGACTTTGATTGTTTTCCCAACATGGTGGTTAGTTGTTTTAGCTCCACTAGTGCTTATATAAGGGCTCTGGTCTGAAACTATGATGATTTGAATCAATATACCCTGGATATACTTTTCTTCCTATACAACCCAAATTGGGGAATGATTGTATAAATATAATTTATACTTTTATGAGTATCAGATATTTTATTAAGTTAATAAAAATATCAAAATTAAAATAAATCTCTTTATAATATAAAAAACTTAAATCCAATACAGCATATTCAAACATATATTTTAATTTATATACAAAAGTAAAAAAATCTCATATATACAACTGTATATCTGTTACTATGTAAAATTCAATTAGATTTTGCATATGTTTGTTTGAAATAAATCTATTTGAAATACGTGGTTCTGCCAATTCCAGGTTTTAAGGCTGATTTTCCCTTTTGTTACCAATTCAACCCCTGGTCTATATATCAAACAGGATTAAGATGGGCTCTGGTTCACTATTTTAAAAATATTGCTCTCACCTCCCTATCTTTTCCTCTCCTCGTTAGTGATTCTGCAGCACAACTTTATATTATTACTTGAGCCTTCTAAATTTTGGAAACCTAAATATCTCTATATCAGTTGAAAACTTTTATTGCAGAACCATTTAGTTCTACCTACTTGTTCTCAAGATTTCCTGGTATAATATAATTGATTTTATTTTATTTTTACTGTATTTACTTCTTGAGTATTTGCATCACACAAAATTGAATAATAGCATCACACAAAATGGACTTAGGTTTGATGGTTTGACTAAGTAGGCACATTTCTCTTATTAACGATAAAACTATTATATCCAATTTAGCACTATATACCTATTCAGAATATTAATAATAATTCTTAACACGAATTCTAACACATGCATACATACTCTTGCTTATTTGCAATAAAACGTTACGTGGATGTATACTATATTTCACTGTGACAAGTATATTCAGTTGTATTTACTTGTTGGAGAAATATGCAGGTGGTCATTGGGTGCAATAATGTATGAAATGCTTGTCGGTTATCCACCATTCTATTCTGATGATCCAATAACGACTTGCCGAAAGGTTAAATCTTCTAAACTCATGGCTCCCAACAGTTATTTTTCTCCCAAAAAAAAGTCTCAGTATGATTATATATAAGCTGCTAGAATGATTGAAACATAACTAAGATTGGTTTGTTAACATGAAGCTATGTTCCGGAATTGTCATGATTTGCTCATGTCCCACCCTACCTTAAGGCCTTACAGGTTCTCTGTAGCTATAATATGGTTATAAACTTAAAATTTCCATCTTGTTCCTCTAGTTGCCATTTGGTAATCAAAAATAAAAATCTGATAACTTAGCACTTGATCTTTGATTGAAGTTACTTAGATTCCTGCGAAAGGTAGTTAATAAAAAATAAAATGGCACAAACATTGTGCTTATGTAATAGTGAGCGCTCAAATTTGGGTTATACAATCCTTGGGTTTGTTTCCCAAGATAGAGGTGCATGTAAAAAAATTGACTGGAGCAGATTACATAGGTGCCTTAGGAATAAAGCAATCCTAAATCTGGGCAACTAAACTTGCAGTGGTTGATGCAAGAATATTTTCCTGCATTGTATCTCTATGCTGCAACTTATACAAGACTGAACTGGTGCTATCTTGTGAATTTTTTCTGGTGTTATATTCTGCTTTCACATGGGCACGGGATCTCTTGTGTTGTCTTCTAGATTGGAAATTCAAAATAGTGTCTTCTAGATTAAAACTTTTAGATATTGGCTTCTAGATTGGAGCTTTTAGATGTTTAATGATCTTGGTTGTTTAATCATCTCCCACTGTTCAAATTTTGATTTTTTTTTTAAATTGTACTATTAGATTGTGCATTGGCGAAATCAACTCAAATTTCCTGAAGATTCAAGGTTGTCTCCAGAGGCAAAAGATCTTATTTGTAGATTGTTATGTGATGTTGAGCACAGATTTGGCAGTGGAGGGGCAGATCAAATAAAGGTTGAATTCCGATGATAAAATTTAGGAAAAGTTATCTTGTTTTTTTAGAGTATTGTTGTAACTGCTTTCCAGGCTCATCCTTGGTTCAAAGATGTTGTTTGGGATAAACTTTATGCAATGGACGCAGCATTTAAGCCTGAAGTTAATGGCGAATTAGATACTCAGAACTTCTTGAAGTTTGATGAAGTAGGTCTTCCTTCCTGTCCTTTATTATTTTTGTTTTGCTTGTGAAAAGTGGTTATGTTCTCTCTCCATATGTTTGGCAATACAATCGTGCAAAACATTAACCTAATTTTTAAATATGTATTTAGATACTACAATTTGCTTTCTGTGAGTGTCTTTTATATATTCTAATCTGCATTTGACTGCATAAGTTGGCTTCTGTGCTCACAAATACTGGTTCATACTGACTGGTTTTCTATTGAATCCTAAACAAATATGATTTTACTGTTTTCAGATGGGTAATATATTACATCACCATATATATATATTTTATTTCTTTTACATTAACTTCCTTTTCTTTGATATTGCCTGTGATCCAGTTGGACCCCCCTCCATCAAGAACGGGATCTGGGCCCTTAAGAAAGGTAGGCAACGTGCTGGTATTCTTTATTCAACAGTTGTTAAGATGAGAAATTTGCTGATACACACTGTTTTTGTAAAAAGGTCTATTCTATAGTCAGGAATTTCCATTCTAAAGATTAAGAAGTTGAGTGGAAAAAGGTAGTAGATTTGTCACTATAGCAATTAACTTTTTGTCCTCCAACACCAATATTTTCCTACACTAAGTGAACTCTACATAAAGTTTTACGTCTAGTAATACTAGGTCCAGAATTAAGTTTATCCTATGCACATTTAACTCTAATTAGTACTACTTGTCTATCTTTCATGTATTTTGGTTCTCTTTGTACATTCATATACCATCTGGATCTGATTTCTTCCATTTTATCATCTATGGAAGGTAAGCTTACTCTAATAGCTAGTTGATAATATTTATTATAAACATTTCCTAACCTATATACATGCTCATAATGTTATTGTTGATGATACATTAACTTTTTGTGTTATTTCTTTATTGCTTAATACTCTTAACTCAAAGCATGATTGATTTCACTTATCCTAAATTTTCTCTCCTAGCAAGGGGAGCACTACAAGTTGCAAGGCATTTTTACCCATTTGATATAACTTATTATAAGGTGAATGGACTTGAGTAGGCATACCTGTGTCAATATTTCAACTTAAAAACTCAATAATGATTTATATTTAACAACCTACTCCATCCATTTTGTTTCCTACTTGACCACAGAAAATTCATTTTTCATCATAAATCCATTTGATCTGAACAACTGCAGATTTTTAGAAACTTAGAGCAAACACAACAAAAATAGTAAAAATCAGAAACACTTCTACACCAAAGTAACCAAGAATAACTAAAGCTTGGTGCACTATTCTATTTGGGTTCTTCACACTAGACTAGTTTTGAAGCATGCTATTGGAGGTTCCTTTTGAATACTTAGCTAATGAAGATGTTTATGCTTCAGTTGCTAAATCCTCCAAGAATATTAGGATAAAACACTTGACCATGTTGAAAATTTAGATTGACATTGTTTTTGTTTTGAACGTACCTACTTATTGTGTGAACATAATTTCGTGCAGAAATTGCTAAATCCTCAAGATTTGAGTTTTGTTGGATATACATACAAGAACTTTGATGCTGTCAAAGGGTTGATCAAATCTCATGGTACAGAATTATATTTTCTTGAGTAAATTATGTTCTCAAGATCCTATTCTTTGACTTTGTTAAGAGCAAATACTTGGTCATTTTTTCTTATATTATTCTATGAATTTGCACCTTTTCTAGAGTTTTCAACTGATAATTATCATTTTGAAAAGGAAATGTAAGAATTCATGTGTGCTGCAAGTGCATAAAATTATAAAACTTAAAGAGGAAAATTGAAATTGATCTAATTAATTATGTACGATAGCAGAGCAGAGCTAGGATATCAATTCAGTGCAAGCGCGGTCACTCGTGCTACCCGGCTAGGCAACGACGTGGCAGTCTCACGATCGGCTGCTGCCCCACCAAGTAGCGACATAGTTGTGCAAGGCAGCGGCCGTTTGCGAGGCGACCGTGCCACTGCTTTGCGGGCAATGGCAGCATTGCTGCCTGGTGAGGCAGCGGCCGCGTGGCTGCCTGGTGGGGCAGTGGCCGCTCAGGAGGCTATCACGTCGCTGCTTCACCGGGCAGCACAAGCAGTTGCATTTCCACCTTACATCTTTTTTTGCTGAACAGGGAAAAAAATTAGGGTTCCCTTTGAGCAGAATTCCTTGTTTGCTGTGCGGAGGGCATTGCTTGCTTCAGAGAGGGAAGGAGACGGAGAGCGTTGCTCGCTAACTTGTTGCGAAGAGGGAAGGAGACGGAGAGCGTTGCTCGCTAACTTGTTGCTAAGAGGGAAGGAGACGGAGGATTGTTTGCTGCGGAGAGGGAAGAAGATGGTTTAGATGGAGGGCGTTGCTTGTTAGCTCGCTGTGGAGAGAGAAGGTGATGGAGGGGGTTGCTTGCTGACTCGCTGTGGAGAGGGAAGGTTGAAAGGAGATGAAGTCGGGCTGCTTGTTGCGGAGAGGCAAAGGAGACAAATAGTTTAGACCTTAAGATAAAAATGTGTAATAATTTTTTATTTTGTGGCCACAATAACAACTTTTGGCTGGACTCCTATGGTGTCCCAAAGAGCAGCAGCGTCGTCGTCGTTCGTATTGAGATTGGATAGCAAGTTCTTTGAGAGAGTGCAGTTCATTATATAGCTTGAGTGGCTGTCGGGATCGACATCTGGTCCTGATCAGACACCCAATATTTCTTTTGTTTATTTTTTATTTTTATTTTGGGGCCCACACTGGCCCACGTTGGCTCTGCCCCTTACAATAGTATAAACATTATTTTTACCTGGCTTGTTTCTTTTTTGAAGAGTGGCCAACTAGTTGGATGGTTAGTACAATAAGTTACTGGAGAATATAGGTATCATTTCGTCCCTTGTAAAATTGTTTTTTCTTTAAATTTGGTTCTTTGTCAATTTCTTTTGTCTTTATGATTTTATTTGCAAACAGAATTGGCTATTTTTATTCCACAGATTCTTGATCAAAATGGCATGATCTTTTAGGCTGCTCAAATTGATAAGCATTCATGTGCTGTGTAATTGCTAAATTGGTGTTTATTGATATTCCTTTTTCCCATGTGGTTTTGGTGCTTGCATAAAAGATCACCCACATAATCAAGTCATTGGATAAAAATGGATTTAAATAACTTACGTTAATGTAATAAAAATGATTTAGTTTATTTGAATGTTTCTAGGCAGACATCGAGCTTAATGGAGGGGTAACATCCATGTAACAAATACAAAAAGTTGGGGCAAACATGACTTAATGTGGACAATGATTTAGATAAATTTATCTTATGAAAGATTGTAACTGGGTTACTATTTTTGCATTGTTGCTTTACACAATTTCAGAATTTGTTTATTCCTTATGCATGCTCAACTTTTGTAGTTAGCTTGTGTACTTGTGCTGGTACCCAGATTATGGTATAGTTATTGTCATGTGACCTAGCGGTCACAGATTCGAAACTAGGAAACAACTTCTTGCAAAGCAAGGTAAGGATGTGTACAATAAATCCTTCCCCAATACCCAGCATTGGCGGGATGCACTGGCCTGCCCTTTACATTAGAAAGATGTCCTAGTTAATGTTGTTCATCTCTCTTTTTATAAAATTTATTATTTAACAATTTTGTCTTTTCAGCTGGGGATTCATGCAAGTTCCAATAGCTTCTGACATGACAAAAATAACAAAACAAGAAAAAGCTAAAATAGCCATTCCATAAAGACTCAAAAACTAAATTTGTAAACATTGCACTGCACCAAGTGCAGCATGTACCACCATCTCATATTCGAGAGGCATTGAGATGTGTACCATCCTATATGAACAGTATGAACAGGCATAATATATGCAAACCATTCAGAGTTGAATGTTCTTTATTGTACCCATGTCCCTTGGGTGACAATATGAGATCTCAAAACAATCCTTTTTAACTGTTCACGAGCATTCATTGTGTTAACTTTTTTTCCCCCATTTTGTTACTCATTGCATCACTCATTATATGTGAAGGATACTAAAGTTGGTTTAATATAGTAAATTTTCAATGTTAGAGATGCTTAACTGGTTGCAGTGCATGGCCAAAACTGATTATAAATTGATTCTAATATAGTAACTTATGAAGGCTACAAGTCTGCTATGGCTTAACTGTTTTCCCCCACTTCATTAATGATTCTAACGCGCTGTTCCTCATATCAATTCTTGTGTTTCTTTGTGCCAGGTGATGGTGGAAGGAAATCAACTGGAGGAAGTGGAGACGTGGACATGGTTTGTTCAGGCAACACAATGTCCCCATAAGTGGCCGATTCATTAGTGAATTCATCTAAAGATTAGTGCCCTACAAATGTGGATGTTGGGCTTGCCTGCTCATTTTTTGTCAGGTTTGTCCAAATCCCATGGTCCTGATGAGCTACCGACTTCACATTTAATAGAACCAATCCATATTTAAGTTGTATAGTAGTGTGTTAACGATGCCTATTAAAGGCATATGAGCCGTGGTTATTATGGTCTGGCACCCGAGTCAGCTATGTAGGCGCGTTCATCCTTGATGCCCGGGTTGGCAGAACAAACTATGTCTACCCTTGTGGCAGTTTCTAATTATGATGCAAATTCATCCTTTTTGTGGACGCTGCAGATTTAGCAATGTTTGATGTCTGAGGAACTGTCTAAATTGTGTTTCCTTGAACCAATATTGATCAAATCAATTTTGCCGGGGTACAAGTTATTTGTTTAGGGTAACGGGGATCACTGCGGCAAGTTGTTGTATGTTCTGGTGTTAATTCGATATGTCTTTGGTTGGCTTGAGTACTAGCATCAAATGTGAAATGCCTGATGTTGAAAATATGTAGCGGTAACCTGTGCCTGTCCAGTTTGATAATTTGTATTGAACCGAAATGTTGTCTATGGGCGCAGTTTGTCGCATGAAGAGTACAACTGAAGATCTCTAAAACTTGTAGAATCCACTGCGTTTGGTTAAATGATGCCTCGGTCGCTAGCAAAAGTTTATCCGCAGCCAAGTGACCTTTCAGCAAGACTTAAACACCTTCAATAGCTTGCCAAACAACCAAGTTGTAAGGTACATTGTACATGGAGAGAATGCAAGTAGTGCATGCTCTGAACAAGTCATTTGGTCTAATTGTTTACTAAACCTTTGGAGAAGGATCTACGATCGCTACTACTAATACCACTTTTAGGCTTGTGTTTTGATTTTAAAACGGAAAGGATCTCCTTCGCCATGCTTGTTTGAGGCGCCAGCGAGACCCAAAAGGAAGAAGTGTAGGTCTTAGTAGATTGGTGATAAAAAGGCGAAACGTTCGTCTCCGGCACCCCCATCAATCCGTCCCAGGATTAATACTGAGGAGGTAAATTACAATGATTGAGAAGGCAAGAGGGTGAGGGGGAGAGATTTTTTACACAGAGTACAGGAATTTACGCCTCACCAGTCCCGTGACTCGAACTCAAAACCTCTAATGATAATCTACCAACCCCTTACCATCTTAGTTATGCCCGTGAGGGTGTAGGTCTTAGTAGACTGGCTAAGGGGGGAGGTGGTGAATAGCTCGCAATAAAATTAGAAATTTTTTCTTCCTCTTAGCAAGGATAAACCAGGGAAGTCGTACTTCTCATCATGCAATTGAAGAAGACGTTGAACATCATTAGCATTCGACTTTCTCAAGTATTGATCACCAAATAGTTCAACTACAAAAACGCAGAACTTGAAAAGACACTTGATGGCAATTGATTCACCCATGCATAGGTACTCGTCAAAATGGTCAGCTGGGACTCTATAAGCCAATTGGTGAATCGTAGCTATGCATTTTTGTAGTGGTGTCAAGCCTTTTCTTCTCGCAGCATCATCTCTATGTTGAAAATATGATGAATGACTCTCAAGTGCATTCACTATGAGATAAAATAAATTTCTTCGCATGCGAAATCGTTTTTGAAAATAATTAATTTAAACATAAACAACTAAAAGAATACAAGAAGAGACATCAGAATTACATGGTTACAACTGAAAAAGTTACTAATTCAAGACAGTGGAAAGTGCTACTAAGATCTCCTTACTTGAAGGTGAAAAAATTTCTTACAGACGTTGTAAAACTCACAAATGAGTTAGGAAAATGAATTACAGTTATTCTTTTTAATTCCTAACTCTAGGAGTTATTTATAGCCCAACGGTCAAAATGACAATTTTCTGACATGGCATTTAGGAAGCCTCGGTTATGACTTAGGGACGCTCTCAATGGGTAAAAAATTATCCACACAGCAACAGTATCCTATCGACTACTGTTCACTTAGGATGCCTGAGGTCAGGCTGATGGCGTCTTAGTTCCAAACTAGGACGCCCTCAGTCGACACTGAGACGTCTTAGACCAGGAAGGTTGCTAGTCTAAGGTAATAAAAGTTCTACTAATATCTCTTTGGTTGTAGGCGGAGAAATCTCTTACAAATGTCTTAAAGCTCACAAATGAGTTAAGGAAATGACTTACAGTTATTCTTTTTTATTTCTAGCTCTAAGGGTTATTTACAGCCTAATGGTCAAAGTGACTGTTTGCTGACATGACATTTAGAGCACCTCAGTTATGACCCAGGGGTGCCCTCAATAGGTAAAAGATTATCCACGCAGTAACGGTACCTTAACAGCTATTGTTCACTTAGGACGTCTTAGGTCAGACTGAGGATGCCTTAGTTCCTAGTACCACCTCAGTCAACACCAAGGCACCTTAGCTATAGTTGCATGTAGCTTTAAGATTAACACACAAGGCACCGTCAAACAAACTTGAGGCGCCTCAAGTATTCAAGATTAACTTCCAGGTTGATCTTTTTGGCTCCCGCTCGCTTGGGTGATGCTCCGGCTACTCGAAGATGAGCCCACCTGAACCTAACTCCGACCTTCTCCTCGAATGAGCTTCTTCCCTAGCTTCTCGTCCCTTGGGCATCACGCACACCATTCTCGTCCACCGATGTATTCTTTCGCAGCTTCTCATCCCTTCGATGCATGAAGCTGTTGGCTCTCTTCTCGCTCACGTGTCTTCTGCTCGACTGCTTATGCTTGTAAGCTCTTACACACTTAGACACAAGGATCAAATACCACATGATCTAACTTGACTCAGTTGACCACATCAAAACTAACCCGGGGTGTTAAATACGGTAAAATAAAATTCGGATAAAAAAATTTCGGGAAAATTTAAAGGAAATTTCTTGTAATTTAGTTTAGAGTTTCCAGACTCATGATTGGAGGTTTGAGGGGTTGAGGTGTGTAACACCAAACTTTGGGATGTTTACATGTCTTAAACCGAAAGATGAGGGGCTAAAATGTATTAATCCTAAAGGTGTGGAGGGTTGAATAGGCTAAAGTCCAACTTAAGGAGGGGTATTGACACTACAAAAATACTGAAATTATTGACGGAATTACCGACGAAAAATTTATTCTGTCAGTATTTACCGATGGAATATAAATTCCGTAGGTAAATATCGACGGAATTATAATTCCGTTGGTAAATTTAGGTATGTCGTTCCATTTTCCGTCGCAATTGGATGCATGGACACGTGGAATAAGGAAATTACCGACGGAATTATAATTCCGTTGTTCATTACCGACGGAAATTATTTTCCGTCGAAAAATTTAGGAATCCATTTTTGAAATAACGCGTGTTTTAGGGTTTAGGGTCGGTAATTACCGATGGAAACAGCGGTTCCGTCGGTAATTACCGACGGACACATCCCCAAATTTAGGATTGGCGCCGTTTTTTTGCCACGTGGAGATATTACCGACGGAATCGTGATTCCGTCAGTAGCCCTAATTAAATTAGGACATGCTCCTTTTCTTTCTCCCTCATGTGATTCCATTCTGACAGATCGACTCTCGGCGTTTCTCTCTTCCGGCGGCGCGCGATCTCCTCGTCGACGGTACGTATCTTCTCTTCTTCTCCTCGACGGCGGCGACGACGGCATGGGTAGGTCCCTGGGCTGCTCGTTTGGGGCCGCTGGCCGCGCAGCCGCCTTGGCCATGGCCGTTGGCGGTCGTAGCCGCCTCGGGCGGGGCAGCTGGCGGCCGTAGTCGGCTCGGGTGTGCCGTTGGCACGTCCGTGGCTTTGGTCGCAGGCGGCTGCGACCGCTGGCAGCCCAACGGCCACGCTGGCAGCCAAGCCGCCATGGCCGCCACGCCGTAGGCCTAGCGGGCACGCCGGCACCCCAGCGGGCTCCCGACGGCCCAGCTGGTTCCCGGTGGCCCAGCGGGCACCCCGGTGACCCAACGGTGATCTTGTTGGCGTGTCGTGACCGTACCGTTGGGGGTGCATTAGTCAGCAGAGCCCTTGTTGGCGTGCCGTGACCATATCACCATCATTGCCTTGACACACTCGAATAATTAATCAATTTTGTAATCATTTGTTATTAATTAGATTTATTTTTTACTCTTATAGGTTACTGTAGTTGCTGCTTTTCTTCGAGATGTGTATTTCATTTCAGGTATATATTTCTATTTTGTAGTCATTTTACTTGTTTACAATATATGTTAGAATAATTAATTTTGTTATTAATTTAGGGTGTAGATTGATAATTTTTTATAAGAGGTAGGAATTAGGAAATGAGGTATTTTATTTAATTGATATATGTTTAGAATTGTAAGTGTTAGTATTTGATATTGTCATCCTAAACCTAAATTACTCATTATTAGGCAACAATGTATATGAACAAAGCTTAGATGTACAATCGATTAGAAAATGAATTTATCAGAGATGATTTTGTTTCTGAACTTGAACATTTTGTGAACTTTGCTATGAGTCATCCAGAATGTATGAATGATGCTAAATTAAGGTGTCCGTGTAATCACAAGAAATACAAAAATAGAGCCTTTCGTGATGAGGATACTGTGAGAGCTCATATATGTAGAAATGGGTTTGTGTCAAATTACTATAATTGGTATTGTCACGGAGAACCCTATGTGTATGAACCAATTGGACCTTCTGCTGGTTCAACATCTGATAGACATGTTGCCTTGATTCAACAACTAATATTGAAATGCAGACAATGGTTCAGGATGCGATGAATGTTGTTCACTATTCTCATGTAAATGAAATACCAACACATGAATATCAACAATTATATGAAATGTTAAAGGCCAACGAAAGAGAAGTGTGGGAAGACATTCCTTCGGGTCATTCACAACTATCAGCTACTGCAAGATTATTAAATTTGAAAGTAGAACATCATTTTTCAGAAAGATGTTACGATGACATATGTCAATTGATGTCAGAGTTGCTTCTTGGTGATAACATAATGATAGATAGCTTTTATAATACAAAAATATTGGTTAAATGTTTAGGTTTGCTGGTTGAGAAGATTGATTGTTGTATAAATAACTGCATAATCTTTTGGAATGAAGACAATGAACTGAGTGAATGCAAAATATGAAGTCATCCTCGTTATAAGCCTCTTACTCGCATACCAGGGAAGAAGAAGAAAAAGATTGTTTGGAAAGTTATGTATTACTTTCCATTAACTGCTAGACTTCAACGTTTATATGCATCCACTGTTACAGCTAGTCACATGATATGACATCATGAGCATGCACACGAAGGAGGTGTAATGTGTTATTCTTGTGATTCCCCTGCATGGAAACATCTTGATAGTGTGTTTCCTTCATTTCATATGGAACCGCGTAATGTGAGATTGGACTTTCTCCAGATGGATTTCAACTATTTGGTCAGTCAGGACAGCAGTATTCTTCTTGGCCAGTGATATTAACACCGTATAATTTACCGCCATGGATGTGTATAAAAGATGAATTTATGCTCCTTACTATACTGATTCCTGGTGCAACCAATCCTAAAGAGAAGATAGATATTTTCCTCCAACCTCTGATTGCTGAGTTGAATGATTTATGGAATGTAGGGTCCTTGACTTATGTTGTTGCAAGTAAAATTAATTTTACATTACATGCTACATTATTATGGACAATCAGTGATTTTCCAGCATACTCGATGTTGTCAGGATAGAGCACATCTGGAAAATTAGCATGCCCACATTGCATGATGAAGTCTACTGTATTTTCATTACCTTGCAGTGGGAAGATATCTTGGTTTGATAACCACCGTAAATTTTTACCTGTTGATCACCCTTTTAGGCAAAATAAAAAAATCCTAAAGAATGTTGTAGTCAGAAAACCTCCTCCAGTGATTGCTTCAGGTGAAGATATCATTGAACAAATTGACAGTTATGGATTTCTACCAGTTTCTCAATCTGGTTCCGATGACATAAATAAGTACATTGTTCGGATGTGTAAGTGTGGATGGAAAATAAGGAGTATATTTTGGGAGTTACCTTATTGAATGTATCTGCTCATTCGACATAATTTAGATGTTATGCATGTTGAAAAAAATATCTTTGATAATATCTTCAACACTGTGACCAACGTGTCTGGAAAAACTAAAGACACTGCAAAATCACGTGAAGAATTAAAAGAGCTAGTTAACAGGCCAGAATTGCATCAGGATGAAACATCTAATAGATTTCCAAAGGCTTGTTATACATTGGACAAAGATGGAAAGCAAGCTTTATGTAGTTGTTTGAAAGAAATAAAATTTTCAGATGGGTATGCTTCTAATACGACTAGATGCGTCGATATGAACAGATTAAAGATGTTTGGAATGAAAAGTCATGACTGTCATGTGTTTATGCAAAGACTTATTCTAGTAACTTTTCATGACTTACTTTCTCAAAATGTCTGGGAAGCACTCACAAAATTGAGTCTATTTTTTAGAGATTTAACAACAAGGTGTATTATGGTGGATGATATGGTTTGCCTAAAAATAGACATTCCTCTCATACTATGTAAGCTGAAACGAATTTTTCCTTCTAGTTTTTTTGATTCAATGGAACATCTACTAGTGCATTTACCATACGAGGCACAAATAGCTGGTCTTGTTAAGTACAGATGGATATATCCATTCGAACGATTTTTGAGGAAATTAAAGAATAATGTTCGTAACAAAGCATGAGTTGAGGGGTCAATAAATAATGCTTATCTGGTTGAAGAAACATCTTCTTTTGACTCCTATTATTTTGCTGATCGTGTGAAAACCAGACATCACAAATGTCCTAGAAATTTTGATGATGCTCGGACGATAGACCCATTGATGCTTTCTATTTTCAAGTATCCTGGCAAGGCAATTGGTGCATCTTCATCTAGACGGTTAACTGAACAGGAATACCATGCTATAAGAACATATATACTTCTAAACTGTCATGAGGTCAAACCATATATAAAGTAAGTTTACTTCTCTAATAAAACTATCATTCATTTTAAAATGTTACGATGAGGATTTAAAATGTTTGAATTATATCTGAAATTCTTTGTCAGCTTATATGAACAACAACTATATCTGCAAAATCCATCATTTGGTGCAAGTGAGATAGCTGCAAAGTTAGAGATGGAATTTGTATTATGGTTCCAAATATACGTAAGTTAAAGTAATTTTAATTTAATAATATTTGAGTTATAAGAAATATTATTCAATCTCCTAATTTATATTAAAATTTATTTTATAGGTGAAAGATCATAGAATTTCAAATGTCGAAGATGATAGGATATTGAATCTTGCATCAGGTCCTCTTCGTAAAATAATGGTTTACTCTGGTTACTATATTAATGGCCTCAAATTCCATGTCAGACACCGAGAATCAAGCAGGTTAACCTACAATTCTGGTATATGCGTCAAAGGATGTATGGATAATAGTAACATTGAGTTTGATTATTATGGTATATTTGACGAAATGATAGAGGTTGAATGCCTTGCATTACCTTTAAAAAGATGTGTGTTGTTCAAATGTACATAGTATGATCCGACCCCAAGAACAGGTACTCGAATACATCTAAATTACAATTTAGTTGAGATTAATGCCAACAAAAGGTTCAATAAATTTGAACCTTTCATCTTCGAACTACAAGCGGGTCAAGTTTTCTATCTTGAATACCCTACGAGGAGACGAAGATATAGTCAATGGTTGTCTATTTGTCGAATGAAGACTCGATTAACTATAGAAATGTCGAACACCCTCACTGTTCTAAACCATAATGCATTTCAGAATGATAACGTGGAGAGATATTCAGTTGATTCACAACTCCAATCTACATCTCAATTACTTGTATATATTAACGTCACTTACAAGGATATAGATGATGGAGATATGTCCAGCAGTGATGAAGTTGTTGAACTAACAGAGTCTAGAGATGAGGATTTAGAAGTTGCTACTATTGATTAATGTGTTCTTAATAATGACAGGATATCATGTTTTTTGTTTGTCATGTAATTTATGCATTGATTTTATTTCTTATTTATATGATCATGTCTCCAAACTTTATTATGATGTATTGTAATTTTTTTTGTAGATACTATTATGGAACACCACCAACAAGCGCAGCAGCCAGGTCAGCAGCTAGTAGCACTCCGTGGCTATTAAGTTCTAAAAATTATTGGAGAATCGTAAGTATTTTTTATTATTAGTAATTTATGTTCATATATGACTTTAGTTATAATATATTTTGAAAATTTAACATAATTTTTATGCAGATTTACTCCGGATGGCCACCGAGTACGCTCTTATATTACTGGAAAATTTAAAAAAAGAGTATGCGCTACTAGCCTTACATGGAGACATGTAGATGAGGAGATGAAGACATTTTACTATAATGAATTTGTCGTAAGTATATTTAATATATTTACTATTCTAAAATTTAATAAACTAATTTTCATATTTTTCATTACAGAAAAAATATACATGGGAGGATGGACACAAGGCAGAATTTCTTAATACTTAGAATATTTATTATGTCATATTGTACCGAGACCACATGTATTATTTAAGAAAGAAGGCAACACGATCGCTGTATGTGGATGCTAAGACTTGGGGTGTATGGATGACCGCCTAGTCTGAACAAAGATGGAAGGACAATACTGAAAATGCTCGAGCCAATAGATATATAGAACCATGTGGCCCGAGCACCGAAACAACCCGACATTCTTCTGGATCTAAATCTATTGTTGAGCATACCATAGATTTGGTGAGTTTAATTCAAAGTTATGCAAATAAATTTTTTATTTATCAATTACCAAACTCATATAATTAGGCTCTAATAAATTTGTGTATATAGGAACGAGATCTTGCTTGCCAACCCACTTGTATAGAGATCTTTCTGAAGACCCATCAGAAGAAAAATGGGACATTTGTCGATTCTTGATCACAAGCGATACACGTACAATTATTATCTTTATTCTATTTAATCATTTCCTATCTTTATTAATGTTAGTAATTATATACAATTTGAATATTAATCCGATAATCCTTTTTCATACAGGATCAAATTACAAATAGAGTGGTCGAGACATCTCAACCATCGATAGGGGGGAGTCACAAACTTTATCTACCGACTAGCTAAATGAGATCTATTATGATGTTGTTGGTGGACGGACAAAAAATCCACCCTTATGGGCTTGGCTCACAGGCCAAAGTTGCATTCGATCGTTTAAGGATGCCCAGGGGCCATGCCACTTCGTCCTCTTCTTCTTCTGAAGTGCAGTCTTTTCGATAAGAAAATCAAGAACTACGCTCTCAAATTGCCTCCATGGATCAGAAGATGGATCAGTGGATAGCCACTGAGCAGCAGAGGAGAGCGGAGGAGGATAGGAGGAGAGCGGAGGAGGATCGGAAGACAGCGGAGGATGATCGGAGGAGAGAGGCCAGCCATAAAGCTTTTATGGATCATATGATGGCGGTCATAGCTACTTTCACCCCTCCAACACAAATACAATACAGTTTTGAGTCACAGGAGACTAAGACCCAACAGACAATGACGAGTAGATTTTTCTTGAGGTATGTTAAATTATGTTAAATTTATTTATTCTGTAATTATAGTCTAATATATTATATTTTTGCTTTTCATGATTCATTATTTTGTAGCCAGACATCCTTATCATATTCATCAGATATATATCCAAGTATTAAAATTTATTATTCATATATAATTATTTTATATTTCAGATAAATTTTATAGTTAACATTTTTATAATATATTGTTATACTAATCATCATTATCATAACATATTTTATTTTATTTTTTCTTGCAGGATTTTCAAATATAGGGATGTTTTCTATTTTCTTGTATCATGGTATGTAATTTGAATTTGGATATTAATATTGTACTTTGTTTATATTGTTGTAATTTAAATGTTTATATGTTTCGATATTTGTATTATATCGGATTAAATCATTGTAATGTTTGTTTGATATGTAATATTTGGATGATGTTTCGATATTTGTAATCATTGTATTGTACCGGATTAAATCATGGTATGTAATGTTTGTTTGTAATGTTAGATATTGTAATGTTTGTAAGTTACAGTTTGGATGTTTCAATTACAGTTTCGATGTTTGTTTGTAATGTTTGTATGTTTCGATGTTTGTAATGTTTGGATGCGTGTAATGTTTGTATTGTACCGAATGTTTTATAGTTTAGATGTTTCGATGTTTGTATGTTAGCTATTGGATGAAATTTATTGTATATTGGACAGAATTATTGTATATTGGACAAGATTAAACATTTTTTTTAAATTTCCGACGGAATACCGACGAAAATGTCTTTCGTCGGTAATGTATCGCAGCTATGTCACCAAACATTGTGATACTCACCGACGGAAACACTGTTTCCATCGGTGAATACCGACAAAAACAATAATTTCCGCTCACCGACGGAAATAGTAATTTCCATCGGTATTCACCGATGGAAATACTATTTTCGTCGGTATTCACCGACGAAAACACTGTTTCCGTCGGTAAATAGAAATACCAACGGACTGATATTTCCGTCAGAAATATTTTCCCAACAATTAATATTCCAACATTTTTTCCCGTCATAGTTCCGTCGATAAGGCTCAATACCAACGGAATTCTATTAGTAAATTTTGTCGATAAAGGTCAGATTTTTTGTAGTGTGAGTTTAAAAGCTAAACTTGAAGGGTGAAGGTGGAATAACCCAAAGTGGGGGAACTAAAGTGCAAAATTGTCATCCTTTAAATCTTCCCCTTTCTTTCTTTCTCCGCCCAACGCCTCCCCTCGTGACCACACCGAAGTCAATCTCCTCTTCTTCCCCTTCTTGATCTCACAATGCCTCACCTTCTTCCCTCTCCAACCGCCATTTCTTTGATCCACAACGCCTACCCTTCGAGCCACCTGGCCGAGAGTTAGGGAGGCAAGGGTTCACACCTTTGTTCCTAATCTGTCGACGTTGCGTGCTGCCTTTGAGTGCTTCATTGACGGTGGAGCCGAGGCTTCAGGTGAGCATCGCGTGGTGGGTGGAGATTGGGATTCACACCGACAGTGGAAAGGTGAGATCACCTTGTTTGCTATCGTGCTTGTTTTCAACTGCCGTAGAGGGAGGGGAAAAGTTGATCATTGGCCCTAAAATTGGTCCAAGTTTGCAGAACTTGGAACTCCAGCGAATTGGGGGCTAATCTAGCTCTTAGGGAAGATCTGGAGATTGTGCTCAGCAGACACTTGTGCTTCAATTGATTTGATCCCGTCGAATCCAGGCAGTGGATCATTGTCGGCGCACTCAGGTGAGTCCTTTACGTATGATGGGGTGAATAGCCCGTGGTAGGACACGTGGGCTGAAGAAGCTGGGTGGCAATATGTGGCGAGTCTGAGCGACTCCCCTTTCAGAGCTCCCAGGATTCTCTCGGGAAGAGGAGCCTCCAGGTCTCCCCACGGTAAACACGCCCTGAAAAGCAGATTAGAAAACCCCTCTCGGGATCACCCCACGAAGTTGGGTCCTGAGACCACCTGGGGAAGCGAAGCGCCCGGGACCTCCCGGGCCAAAAGACCCCGAGATCATCTCGGGGAAGCGGAGCCCAAGCAACATTCGATCTTAAGTAACGGTCCCCCTTTTTTCTCAGATCTGTGGATAAGCATCCCCACTATTGCAGAGCTATCATGACCCTTAGATGTCGCAACGAGTCGAACTTAATGACAGTGTGGACCGTTTCAAAGGTTATCCAGTAACCGACGTAGGGGGGGACGTGGCATAGATCATGGGGACGCACCAAGGCAGCCGCCGCAGGTATAAAAGATATTCCAACCCCTCTGATAAGGGGGGTTATGCATTCTTCCTTACACACCTACTGTCTTGCCTTTCCTTCATCTTCTCCATTAAGGCACTGACTTGAGCGTTGAAGTGGGCTCCGCCGGACAACCTTCGGCGTGTTCCCCTAACGCCCGTGTTAATCTCGCAAGGTGTGACTTCTTCTTCAATCGTCAGCATCTGCGTGGGCAGGACCTTGGTGACTGGCCGTCGACGTTGACTCCTTCTGGAACAAGTTTGGCGTCGTCTATGGGAAACCAATAAAGCACCCAAAGGAGCTCCAATGGCGGAGTCAGCGGGACAACCCATAGTCTTGATGAAAGAAGAACTGGATCGGTTGGTGGCCAACGCTATCAAGGGGGCGCTTGAATAACACCAAATCAAGCAAGTTGCCTCGCAGTGAGGTGTTTCTGGATGAGAGGAGATCCCCAGGGTCTCCCTCTTACACCCCCAACCGCGAAGATCCATCACACCTCCGGGGCGACGCGCCAAAGCAGCCACGGACCACCAACGAGACTCTCTCAGACACATCGAGAAGGCCAACTCGGTAGCCTCCAGCGCATAGAGATACGAAGAGGGACAAGGGAAAAGGGAGGAACCTAAGGTCTCCCATAAGGTTCCCTCTACGTCCTTCTCGTTTGAGATCGTGGAATACCCCATGCCGAAGCAATTCCGCGGGCCTGGGATCGTTGATTATGATGGGAAGACAGATCCAGAGGATCATGTCTGTAAGTTTGAAAATGAGGCACTCCTGCACCAGTACACTGACGGTGTCAAGTGTCGGGTGTTCCTAAACACCCTGTCCGGAGCAGCCCAACGATGGTTCCAGAGGCTGCCACAAGGTTCTATCAACTCCTTCGCAGAGTTTAGAACCGCCTTCCTTCACCACTTCGCCAGTAGTTGTCGCTATCAGAAGACGACACTCAATCTAGTCGCCCTCAGGCAGAAGCCGAAAGAGCTGCTCAAGGAGTATATCCAGCGGTTCAATAGGGTGGCACAAGATGTGCCCAGTGTGACGTCAGAAATGCTTGTCAGTGCCTGCACACAAGGGCTCATGGAAGGGGATTTTTTTTCGATCCTTGGTGAAGAAGCCACCCATCAGCTTTGATGATCTGCTGGGGCGTTCTGTCAAGCACGTCAATGTGGAGGAGGTGCAATATGCCTGTCGAAAGGAACCGGCCGGTGTCCTCCCTCAAGCTGTTCCCCGGTCCGAAAGGAGGGAGCCCCCAGCTCTAACTCGTGGAAAAGACCTTCACCGCGGGAAGGACCAGAGGGCTGGCAGGCGATGGCTGGTCGAGACGGTGGATACTGAGCAGCCGCAGCCATTGACAATGTACTGCGGTTTCCACGGTAGTACAACACACTCCACCGAAGAATGTCATGCCTTGAAGTGAAATTGAGTGATGAGGCAGACACCAAACCTCGAAGGAAGTGGAATAAGGCAGGGTATCTCTGAAAATCTCCACGACGAAGCCTTTCTCCCTAGCAGTAGCAAGCCGAGGAAAATGAGACCCGACATCGGTCCCGGTCAAGGTCGCGAGGAAGGAGTGGGGGGCCTGCACCCCGCAGATCTCCCTCCTTAGAAAGAGATCCTCGAAAGAGCAAGGCCCCTGTACGTGACCCGCCTTTGGGACATGTGGGAGTAATCTCCGGAGGACCCACCAGAGGAGATTCCCATCGGGCAAGGAAGTCTCATATCCGGCGACTGGAGAACTACTCAATCGGGACGAGTCGGAGCCAGGATCACGACCCTACAATCTCTTTCGGTCCAGCAGACTTGGAAGAAGTGGAAGCCCCCCATGAAGACACCCTAGTAATCCTTGGCCGCATCGCCAACTACGAGGTTAAGCGCATCTTCGTGGACACAAGAAGTTCTGTCAACATCCTGTACAAGGCGGCTCTGGATCAGATGCAGATCGACGAGGATGAGCTGCTCTCGGTCTCTACCCCACTGTTCGGCTTCACTGGGTATCGAGTACAACCGATAGAGCAAATCACCCTATTGCTATCATTGGGCAGTGACGTGCTTGAAAGGACCCGGAGGACGCCCTTCTTGATTGTGGACGCTCCCTCATCCTATAACACCATCTTGGGCTGCCCGGCGCTCAGTGTCTTCCAGGCAGTGGTCTCTGTCTACCACCAGAAGATAAAATTCCTCGTAGGCGACCGAGTGACTGAAGTTAAAGGGGACTAGCTGGTGTCTCGGCGATGTTACAGTGGGGAGGTCAGATCAAAGTCCCAAAAAAACCCGTGGGCTCCAAAAAGCTAGCTGGATTAAGCGGTCATGCGCAGGAGGACAGGAACAAAAGGCCTCGACCCTCTCGTTCCCGATAAGAGTTACCTCACATATTGTGTACCTGCCTATGTACTCTTGCTGCCTTGCAGCGAATTCATGTAATAAATGAAGGTGTCCTCTTCAAAGTGCCAGTACATCACCAAGAAATGAAAACCCTAATACCTCGCTGTGCTGCGGATGCCCAGGGTACTTAGGCTTGGTCTGGGTGTTATAGACACCCAACCAAGAATAAAAACCCTAATACCTCGCGGTGCTGCGGATGCCCGGGGTACTTAGGCTTGGTCTGGGTGCTACGGGCGCCCAACCAAGAATAAAATCCCTAATATCTCGCGGTGCTGTGGATGCCTAGGGTACTTAGGCTTGGACTCCCAACCAAGAATAAAAACCCTAATACCCCACGGTACTGTGGAAGCCCGGGGTACTTAGGCTTGGTTGGGGTGCTACGGATGCCCGACCAAGTAGCCGAGACACTGATGCCTCACGGTGTTGCGGGTGCCCGAGATACTTAGGCGCTGCGGAAGGGAGGTTAACATAGTCTACTAGACAAAAAAGGAACAAGCAAGACATCGGAATATTAATACAAGCATTTGCACTACAAAGGTGATAAATATTTTCCTTCATTAATATGGGAAATACATTGATACCAACATCTCAGAGGAATACCAAGGTGCAACCGGGAGATCCGGTAAAGGAGATCACTCCTCTACTCGGGCTTTTCGCTATCACTTCACCATTTCCGCAAAGTCGCCTGGCTCGAAACCATCTTCCAGTAGCAGATTACAACAACTGGGGGAACACATGGGCATAACAATTGCGTTCGAAAACCCCGACTACCTCTTACCGAAAAGATGCATCTAACAACAAGGATGACTACAAAATTCAAAAGGAACAGGAGGGGGAACAATAGCTACAATCCTTCTCCTGGTGACAGCTCTGCGCCATACCCGACAAACACCATCCGATGCCCAAAACTTGGGGAAATGAGCAGTTCGGAAGGGGATGGCATTTGAGGCGGGCAGGGGATGAACCTCCAGGAGACATTGGCCGCCCAGGGAGGGACAGAAGATGAACCATCAGGAGATGTCATCTCCGCCATGCTCCCTGGTAGAACACATGATATCCCTTTTGGACTCCTCGGCCAAACCCGGGGTCCCATCTCCACCAGGATCTCTAGCGAGACCCCGGACATCATCTCCGCTATGCTCCCTGGAGAACAGTGTGAAACATGTGGTTCCACCTCCGCTAGGCCCTTGGACGAGAAACACTACTCCCTCTCCGTTATCCTCCCTGGCGGTGCCGACAATCCCTGCTGTAAAAAGGGGCGGGGGAGAGTGCACTGGCATCTCGCCACAAGGAGTCTATTAGGAGAAAGAAGGCGAAATGGATGGGAAAGACGGTTCACCCTTCTTCCCCTTTTTTATAGTGACCACCGCCTCTCTTCGCATTTAATGCAGGCATGGCGCAGGATCAGTAATGGGTGCCAATCCTGAAGCATCGCGTCGATTGGTATGCCTCTGTCGCGCCTGGGAACTCATAACCCTTTATGGGTCAATTCAATGGATTGTTTGGGATTCGGAGACAACGGTTCGGAGGCCGCCAAACCCCTCTAGAGAGAAGGGTCGACAGGGGCTCCACAGGGGAATAACTGCGGACCTAGTACTTGGGCTTGAGGGGGTAGCTTGAGGAGATCCGTACCCAGGATCAAACTTGAAAAATCTCTATCTTTCTACTCTATGAGCCCCACTGTGAAGACAAATGACACATGGAGCCGAACGCAAAAGCATGCACGTGATAGTAAGGGCAAGAAATGCTATCGTTATAATCAAAATGGTTACAGCGGGGTTGAGCTCCCTGATAACATATAATCCTACAATTCTTGGTCCTGGGGGGGGGGGGGGGGAGCTCCTCCCAAACTCGGCCAGCACTCATAAAACTCATATCAGCATCTGGAGGCAGAAGTTGAGTCTTCTTCAACTGGTCAATGGCCCCGTGGAAGCCTTGCTTCAAGCGATTCATTACCTGGCTAACAAGGATATCGCCAAATTCATCCGATTCCAGGAACTTGACCTTGAAGTCTGCCTTAGCCTCTCTAGTGCTAGAAGTCCCAGCAGCCCGATAGTCGCACAACTTGGTCTCAGTAGCCTCCTTGGCACGCTTCAGCTGTTCCATCTCGGCAGACATTTTGTCTTGCTCTGCCAGGGCCTCCCTGAGCCTATCTGAAGTGGCCCATACCTCCGATCGAGCCTGGGCTAGATCATCCTCGAAGACAGACAAGTGATCAGTCGCCATCATGAGGTCGAACTCCTTCTGGCCAAGCTGCTGCGCTTGGTTCTGAACGCGTGCATTCAACCTCTCAGTCGAGGCCTCCATAAGTCGGATATCTCCCGACAACTTTCGCTCTTTCCTTTGAAGCTGATCTCGCTCTTGTGTCACCCAGAGAAGGTCATTAGTAAGGGCAACCACCCTCTTGGAGGCCAAACGTTCCCAGTGCTGGGAACTTTGTAGGGCGGACTCCTTGGCCAGTACGGTATCCAACTGATGCTCCACCTTCACCCGTAGAGCCCTGCTAACCCCCGCTTGCATAAATCCCACCCGGTGCTCATGGTCAGCTGCAACCTCTACTCTCAGGGCCTAGCGGATCAAGGCTCCAATCCGGGGCCAGGCGTACAAGCCACGGTTGGCTGTCAGGCAGTCCTCAGCCACCTGTCATTGCACAAAGGAATTATAGAACATACAAGAAAACAACCTATGTAACAGTAAGATACACCTTCAGAAGGGTCTCGTGGAGAGTGGTTAGAGGTCCCGCAGAGACTAGTATGGCTGCTCCTCCATGGGACCTTGAGGTGTCAGCCCGGCTCTCAGAAGGTGACAAGCCCCTGCACGGAGGAAGTAGCTGGACCACAGGAGCTCCGGGGGGCAGTGTAGAAGGGCCAGAATCACCCTCCTCAGAGCTGGAAGTCCCCACTAGAAAGGGTCCCTCAGCGGGAACCTCTTTCAATTGCACTGGGGGGGGAAAGATTGCATGGAAGCCTCCAATGCCGCATCTAGCCTCTTTTAAATGCGGTTGAGTTGCATTCGGTATTGGGTGGGCAATACTTCCTTACCCTTAGGAGTCTCGACAGGGTCGATTGAAGTATTGGGTGGGCAATACTTCCTTACCCTTAGGAGTCTCGACAGGGTCGATTGAAGGAGAGCTTAAGGATGGGATACCTGCCTCCAGAACAGTGACTGGCGGAACGGGGGAAGATAAAGGAATGGATTCCCCACCCTCGGAAGGAGAAACATCTTCCTCAGGGATAGAGTGAAGGATGCTGGGGCCACCAGAGCGCAGCCTTTTCCATCTGGGGCCCGAGACTTCCGGAGTTCGTTTTTTCTGCCGATCAGTGAATCGGATTGTTGAGGGGGTAGTAGGAGGCAAAGACCCCTTGCTGACCTCCTCCGAATATACAACAGCCGGGGGCGAATCACCCTCTGAAGGGATGTTCGCCCAAGGGTCAATTGACGGACCGGAAGTCCCTTGGTTTGCAAATGGCGGGGGCACGATAGTAGCCTCTGCCCTTCCTAACGAAGCAGGCCCGTGGGATGATTTGGCAGTCCTCTCTAAGGATTCGGTGGGCATAGAAGGTGCATCGGGAGCGGCAGGAGGAGGAGCCAGTGCCTCCGTGTTGGCCTCCTCCAACTTGATAAGTCGGTGCATCGCCCAGGGGAACATGACTTCCTCTAAAATAGCTAGACAAGGAAACATCAGTTAGAACTAACGGGCATTGATGGAAAAAATGAACATACCGAAGTTGGTGTTGGGACCGGGTGCATGTTGACATGGATGTGGGTTCGTAATTTTAAAAATTAATTACATGTAGCGGAAGGTTTAGCATAAATAATTTCTCAAATTATTTAACCACACATCTAAGCATGCAATTTTATCTTGTGTAGACATGATCATATATTTAAAATTTTGCAGAAACGTAAACTAATTTATGTATTACCTTCCATAACTCGAAGGAAGGGACGAGATCCAACCGTAAGCGTCCCTTGGAAGCTCCGCCTCTATTCGCGTCCACGCCGAGTATCTTTGGGATGACTTCGCAAAGCCACGAGTTTCGTGTTCTCGAGAACTACTAGATTTTCCGAGAACGCGACGAGAAAACCTAAGAGAGAAGTCCGAAGACTAACCACAAAAGGATGTCCGGAATCAAAATTCCGGCGAAGCAAAAGAAGAGGCTTGCGGCAAAAAGATCCTTACGGCAAACTCTAATTCCGGCAGCACCTTCTTCCGGCCAAGAGATGGTCGGAGCTTCCTTCTCCGGCAGCAGGTGGTGGTCGGCAGGGAAAGGGCAGAGGGCCGGCTGGTGCTCCTTCTTGGGGCTGGTTGGCGCACGGCAAGAAGGGGAGAAGAGAAGGAGAGAAAGAGAGGGAGAGAGCCTATGCCTTCATCTCTTTTATTCACACCCAAGTCTTGCCTTGGGTCCTTTATATAGTGGTCTCTCAACCATCAAGTCTCTCAAATATGGAATAACTTATTCCATCATGCCAAGTTTGGTTTTATATCATGGTTAAAACCATATTTTAATTCATGATAAAAATCTTCTCTCCTATGGAATAAATTTCCTTATCATGGTAAATCAATCCATGATTGATTTTATAAAATAAACCAATCCATGGTTCATTTTAATTTCCATGAAAAATAAACCAAACCTTGGTTTATTATATAAAATTTTATATCATCCATAATTTTATAAAACAAACCACACTTGGTTTATTTTATAAATTGAACCAAAAACTTGGTTCTCTCCCTTTGTTGTGGCCGGCCAAGCAAAGAGGATGGAGGTCCTCTTTGGCCGACCCATCCAAGATAAGCCCCAATGAATTAAACTTATTTAATTCATCTATTAAGTCATCAAAAGACTTAGCCATTTTACGCTTCTGATGCGTCTCTGAAAAATTCAGATTCGACTTATCGTTTGGCTCAACCAAACTTAATCTCTCTTGATTGGAAAATCTAATTTTCAACTCGTTTTAAATCCCTCGGATTACTCGTAGGGCGTGTAACTAAATAGGCTTTCGATTTATGTTGGCCGTCTATAATTAATCAATTATAGAACGATCATGAGTGACACCTAGTAGTACATCATGATCCCCAATTAATCGAAAAATCAACGGTTGACCTCAGAAACAATTCTGAAACCCTTCAGCAGCTATAATGAATCGTGCCCCATTCCCTTCACCATCTTATACCCACTTGGTTCAGGACATGGTCTATGTGTGTCAGTCCCCACTAGGCTGACTACGTCACACCTAGCCCAAGTAACGTTTTCTCGTCCTACGGATTCTAATTACTCTCATGTATTTAAGAGATTCATACTCTGAACATGTCATGCTCTGGCCAGAGGCTTCAAGTAACAATCCGACGATAGGCCTCGGGTATACATCTCCTCGCAAGGAGTGGTGAATCCTTTGTAGGTTGTTCAAACATCTTCGGGCACTTCGGCTTATACCCAATCATCTTGGGTCCACACCTCCTTGGAGACACTTGCTTAAGATGTCAAAGCATAAGTCTCCATGACCAAGATGACTTGAACACCGCAAGTCAAAGGAACATCGCACTTTTGCTGCAGTAAGAACATCACTGACATATCTATATGTAGACTACCATATAAAATTTTACAGTCAGTCACTCCAATAAACTAGTTCCCTTAACTAGCATTCATGTTTATCTCCGGACATCTCAATGTCACCAGCCAATGAGAATCAGCTGATTAGAGAATAACCCATGCTAGTCTCAACAGAATTGATAGTGTCCGTATTTATCAATTCATCGACTAGGGACAATTACAATACTTCACAATTGCACATGTAGAGATAATCACTAGTTGTGAATTCATCACAAATTCTCTCATGCTGTGAATTGTATTGCAGACATTTAGTAAATGAGTTTAAGATCTCAATCAAATACACAAACATGTATACTCAAATACTGAATATTCATTTATTAGAATAAATAATTACAATCATAAGGCGATTGCCTTAGGACACTTCTCTCATATCACTAACAAACTCTCACTTGGCCTAATGCCAATCGCTACGGTACCCAATACCACAGGCTCTAACATGACCCTCAAACTTACTTTGAGGCAAGACCTTAGTTAAAGGATCCGCTAAATTCCTTTCAGTGGGAATTTTCTCAATTTGTATGTCATTCCTACTTATAATCTCTCTGATTAGATGATAGCGACGAAGCACATGTTTGGATCGCTGATGAGACCTTGGTTCCTTTGCTTGTGCAATAGCTCCATTGTTGTCGCAGTAAACCGATATTGCTTCATCAATGGTTGGAACCACACCAAGTTCTGAGACAAACTTTTTGATCCAGACTGCTTCCTTTGCTGCTTCCGAAGCTGCAATATATTCCACTTCCGTGGTAGAATCCACTACGGTGTCTTGCTTGGAACTCTTCCAACTTATTGCGCCTCCATTCAAAATAAATACGTATCCGGACTGAGATTTGGAGTCATCCTTATCTGTCTAGAAACTGGCATCTGTATACCCACGTATTACCATATCACCTTCTCCATATATTAGGAACACATCCTTAGTGTTTCTTAAGTACTTGAGGATTGTCTTGACAGCCGCCCAATGATCCATTCCTGGATCAGACTGGTATCTGCTTGTGACGCTCAGAGCATACGATACATCGGGCCTAGTACATAACATAGCATACATGATAGATCCTATCGCGGATGCATAAGGAATCTTATTCATGCAACACATAGACTTCGAAAGGTTGATCCCATGCCTGATGGGAAGGTAACCTTTCTTGGATTCCGACATGCTAAACCTTTCTAGCACTCGGTCTATATATGTAGACTGTGAAAGACCAAGCAACCGTTTTGATCTATCTCTATAGATTCTAATCCCAAGGATATAGGTTGCTTCTCCCAGGTCTTTCATGGAGGACAACCAAATTTTAACTGACTGTAAGACTGATATATCGTTTCCTATAAGTAATATGTCATCGACATATAACACTAGGAATACGACTGCACTCCCACTAACCTTCTTGTACACACAAGGTTCGTCAGGATTTTGTGAGAAATCAAACTCTTTGATTGTCTCATCAAAACGGATGTTCCAGCTCCTGGATGCTTGCTTTAGTCCATATATGGATCGTCGAAGCTTGCATACTTTGGTTTTATTAACCGATGTGAAACCTTCAGGTTGTATCATGTATACATCCTCAAGCAGGTTTCCATTAAGAAAGCTGTTTTCACATCCATTTGCCATATCTCATAATCATAATGAGCTGCTATGGCCAGGAGCATCCGAATGGATTTAAGCATAGCTACTGGTGAATAGGTTTCGTCATAATCAATTCCTTGTTTCTGACGATATCCTTTTGCCACTAATCTAGCCTTAAATGTAACAACATTACCTTCCATGCCGGTTTTCTTCTTGAAAACCCATTTGCACCCTATGGGCTTAATCCCTTCAGGTGGGTTAACCAAGTCCCATACTTGATTTTTGTACATGGAATCCATTTTCGACTTCATGGCTTCAAGCCATTTATCCCTTTCTGAATTTTTCAGAACATCTTCATAACTGATAGGTTCGTCATCATTAATGAGTAACACGTCGTTCGATTCACTTATGAGAAATCCATATCTCTCTGGAATATTGCATGTCCTATCAGACCTACGAAGAAGTGGTGTTGTTTTAGGTTCAACTGATAGCTCATCATTATGAGTTATTGGTTGTGGGTCTAGACTAGGTGTCTCTGTAATGTCTATTGGAGTTTCTTGAACTTCTTCAAGTTCAATGCTACTCCTACTGTTTTCTTGTAAAAGAAATTCTTTTTCTAGAAATACAGCATGCCTTGAAACAAACACCTTTTGTTCCAAGGGATGATAGAATTGGTAACCTTTCGTTTCCTTAGGGTATCCAATAAATAGACATTTATCAGACTTAGCATCCAATTTGTCTGATACAGTCCGCTTTACATAAGTAGGACAACCCCATATCTTTAGGTGAGATAAATGAGGTTTCTTACTATTCCACGTCTCATATGGAGTAGTAGAGACTACCTTGGTCGGGACTCTGTTTAGTAAGTAAACAGCTGTCTTAAGCGCATAGCCCCAAAAGGATTTTGGAAGAGTTGCATGATTCATCATAGATCTAACCATGTCCATCAAGGTTCGGTTACGCCTCTCAGATACACCATTATGCTGTGGTGTATATGGCGGAGTCCATTGAGACAATATCCCATTGTCCCTAAGATAATCTTGAAACTCTTGACTTAAGTATTCACCACCCCGATCAGATCGAAGTATCTTAATACTTTTGCCAAGCTGTTTCTCTACTTCACTTCTGAACTCTTTGAATTTCTCAAAAGCTTCAGATTTGTGTTTCATTAAGAACACATACCCGAATCGTGAGTGATCATCGATAAAGGTAATGAAGTAGCTATAGCCTCCTTGTGCAAGAGTTGACATTGGTCCACATACATCAGTATGTATTAGACCAAGCAATTCTCCCACTGGTTTACCTTTTTTCAGAAAAGGGTAATTTGGTCATCTTGCCTTTTAAGCATGATTCACATGTATCAAATGAACCGGGTTCAAATGATTCCAGAATTCCACATCGGTGTAATTTGGTCATGCGTTTCTTACTTACATGGCCAAGACGACAATGCCACATATAGGAGTCTATTTGATTATCTATTCGAGCACGTTTGTTGCTATCTTCGATATTGAAAATGTCACCGGATAAATCTAACGTGTAGATACCATTGCATAAAGTTCCAATCCCATAAAGAACACCATTTAAAGTTATGTAACAACAATTGTTACTAAAAGTTAAATGATAACCATTTTCATTCAAGCATGAAATAGATACAATGTTCTTTATTAACGAAGGAACAAAATAACAATTATCCAATTCTAAGACAAGTCCAGTAGGGAGCTTTAGCAAATATGTTCCGATGGCAACAGCAGCAATCTTTGCTCCATTTCTGTAGCGACCCGCCTTCTTACTGTCTTTAGACGGATCGTTACTTTTCTCTACTTCTCAACTCTAATACATGACTAAAGAAAATTGCGGAAATCTTGTTTTTTTTTCTTTTAAATTCTGCTAACAATTATATTCTAACTTAAGCAATCATGTATAATAATACCATGCCATACTTTCTTCTCAAATCCCATAGCTAATACCTGTTGAAAACAGCCTTACCCTTCTTAAACTGCCTGTACCAGTCGACTGGTGACGTGGCAGTCGACTGGTACGCCTGTAATCAGTTTTACAGGTTTCGGCCCTTACTTTCCAAGTCCACCATTCCTTCAATTTCGAGCCATATCAAACTACGTCATCATTTCTATACTCTATATCAGTTTCCTAAACAATTTAGCCACTCAAACGAATCCATAAACTTGAATTTAGGACTTTTATGGAAGAAAATAAACTAAACAAGTTTATATAAACGTTAACAATAAAGTTTGTACCAATTTTGACTTCTATGAATTTATAACACCAAATACATGTTCTACGACCTTGCTAAAGCATTATGAAATGTGATTGCAACTTTTCTAAACATTTTTAAGCAATAAAACTCGATTCAAAAGGAAAATTGATACTATCTTGGCACAAACACCTTTTTCTCTAACAAAGTATCAATATTTCTAACTACTCACACTTTTACTCATCCAATGCAATCATGGGAATATATATGCTAAAGGAAATGACATGGAATCTTTACTCTAAGAAATTTAGCATATAAAACTATCTAAAGCTCAAATACTCCATAATCTCCATAAAGCAAGAACTTGAAATTTGAATAAACTTAAACATTGCAATTCAAATAACTAAAATGTCTCGTCTCAAGGATCTCTCCATAATCAGCCACCACACACACTCTACTCAGCACCGCCTCGTCGTCTTCCTTCAGAATTGTTTGCCTTTACCTTTATCTGCAATAAGAGGAAATGCATCTATAAGCAAAAGCTTAGTAAGTACTATCTAGCTCACAAAATCTCGAATGTGCAAACATGCTTCTAGAACAATATGAAAATCATATGAGATACTAATATGCTTGAAAGGAAACTAAGAACATGTATAGCTCAAAACATGCATACTCAAGCGATAATAAATCTCAATTTACTTTTCTTGGCTCAAATTGAAACTTTAGCTATTCTTTTGCTTTTGAAAACTTTCTGAAAACTTTCGAAACTTTGCTAAAGCATATACTTGAAAATAATAATCACTTGGATCCACTGAAGACGTAAGTACCATCTGATGCGCGTTCCCTAAAAGGTTGGGGTAGCGAGCCACCAATCCTAATAGAGCAGACCTTGGTCTACCAGGGCCAAGACCTTGGAATTGGACACCTGGATTTCTTTAACGACGCCCTTGGACGCCGGGTACTGGCCTTAGAAAATAAAATAGCTTTTCTTACTTTTCTTTCTTATCTGTAAATGCCTTGGCATTTTCTGGAGCACCTTGCGTGCTAAAATCCCTAAGTCTTGACTTTTCGGGATTTCTTAAGGCCTTGGCCTTTTCTTTTCTTATCTTTATCTTCTCTTTTCTTTTCTCATAGCTTTTCTTGGTCCCTAATCTCATATAGGGTGCTTATCAAACATATACAAGCATATAAGGAACTAAGATTACATGCAAAAACTGAAACAAAAGGAAATATCACTTTTAAAAACTTTTAAAGGAAATTCTCGCGGAAAAACCGCCTCTTACTGCAGGTGAGCAGTACTTACATTGATATCTTGGACTTACAACCAAGATTGAGGTCTAGAACTCGGGAGAAACTCGAGATCTCGAAGAATTCTTCACGTCTACGCGTTCCTCTCGTCGCGGGGATCTCGAATATAGTATTATCTCTTGGAGAAAGGGTCTCGGACGGCTCTCTTGGCTTGGTGTTGGTGTCGCCCAAGAGAGGAGAGGGAGAGGAGGGGTCGGCGCAGGTTAGGGGAAGGAGAGGGTTTGAGAGAAAATAAAACTTCTCCCTTTAATTAGCTATTTATACTTAAGGGTCGGATTAACTTAACTGCAGCTTAAGTATTTGTCCTTCTTTCTTTTTCTGTGCTTGATACCTAGCCCAGCTGGCCGCGCGCTCCCTTGGTCTCGTGGTGGTCGCTGGTTCGAACCCCCGCTGCCCCTTATGGTATTTTCCTATTTTGGCTTCTTTTTCCTTTTTCTTTTTCTTTTTCCAAAAATACCAAACGGACTCGGAAAATTCCATAAAAATACTCTAAAAATTCCTAAAAATATCTAGAATATTTCTAAATCATTTCTAAATAATTCTAAGGACTTTAAGAACTAAAAATGGAAATTTTGGGGCGTTACAATTTCCAACTCGCAAATTCGCTTCTCCCTTGACGAGTCTTCTTCTATTCCTTAGCCCCTGTATGTCATTACATATATGTGAGCTACACCCAGTATCAAGTACCCAGGTGTCCGAGGAAATAGAGTGACATTCAATAACGAAGATACCTGAAGAGGATGGGGCATCAGATGCCTTCTTCTTCAAGGACTCAAGATAAACCTTGCAGTTTCTTCGCCAGTGGCCCTCCTTGCCGTAGTGATGGCAAGTGCCTTTTGATGCCTTTTCAATCTTTTTGGCCTTTTTCTTCCTTCCCTAATTTTGTTCATTGGGCTTCCTCTTAGAGCCTTTCTTTGAGGAACCAACTAACAGTACCGTCTTCTGATCCTGCTTTACAGAAGGCTCTACAGTCTTCAGCAGGTTAAGCAACTCAGGAATGGTAGTCTCCAGTTTGTTCATCCGATAGTTCATCACAAACTGTGAGTAACTCTTGGGCAAACAATGTAGAATTAAGTCAATACTTAGTTCGTGATCCATTGCAAATCTGAGTGTGCCTAGTCGCTCAATGTACCCCAACATCTTCAACACAAACTGTGAAACAGAAGTGTCTTCCTGCATCTTAGAGGTGAAGAGGAGTCTGGAGACCTCAAACCTTTTGGATCTCGCCTGCTCGTCAAACAACTCATGAAGATGGAAGACAATGGTATGAGCATCCATATGCTCATGATGCTTTTGTAGCTCAGGTACCATAGCGGTCAGCATGATGCAACTCGCAAGTTCAGAATCGGCCACATGTTTCTGATAGGCCACTAACTGGTCTGGAGTTGCATCTTCAGGAGGATGGTTGGGAAGTTGTTCTTCAAGGACATAAGCAAACTTTTCTGCATTGAGGACTATCCTCAGGTTTCGAAGCTAGTCCATGAAGTTTGGCCCAGTCAGCTTATTGGTGTCCAAAATGGAACGCAAATTCAGAGAAGACATGATCAGGTGATTATCCTAGAAATACAAATTGAGGTTAGGTGATGAGAATGATAAAGAATGCATCAATATACATTAATTAAATCCTATTTATTTTTCGAATTGAATAACCCTTTTTGTCAATTCGGGAGATCGTAGGAACATCTCCAAATAGGTTGATATCCAATCATAGATAAGAACAACCATGGCTAGAGTCCATCAAGTTATTCTTAGCTATGAAGGTAGGTAATTATACCGATTACATATTATACATATGTAACTATCACATTATGCTATCAACTAATTGAATGTTTGCATAAATCATTGGGTTGTTAACTCATTAACAAGTATGCAACAATATACATAGCACCCAACTGCACCTCTCTTTACATCGACCTTGGCTGTGGCACAACAAATCGATGCTCCAAGCTTAAGGCTGACCCATTAATCAAGAAATAGTTTTAATATGGTTGGAGCTCATTCAACCGTTTAGTCAGGCTTGGATGTGTCCAACAACCAAAACTAAGGATTGACCTCTGACTCCAACTATATTAATCATAAACTAATTCCATGGTTTGAACATGTTGAGGTTCAAGCCGGGCATGGATGTGTCCATCAACCCAAACGAGAAACAAAACTTCGGTTCTAACCATATTAATGGAAGGTGTTGGCCTTAATATTTTGTAAGGGGTTTTGGGTCTCATCTTTTTCTTTTATGCACATTCATGACATATAATTATGTCATGTTCTAACGATTTCCTTAATAAAGTATGTATGTGACTTAATTTATCAAGTCTCATTAATTGAATTAGGAACCAGATTTCCTAATTCTAATTTCATACTTTATTCAAGGAATTGTTTTGGGAAACAATTTCCTAAATTATCATAATCAATTTCGGAAATAATATGTTTAAGACTTTGATTTCTCTAAATCAAATCTTATTAAATTAAGAGACAGATTCCCTTAATTCAACCACATATTATTTTCATGAAAATCTTATTTAAGGAAATATACTCTATAAGAAACAATTTTTCTAATTAATTTTGGAGACAATAATATGTAAGAGCATCACCTCATAAATCAATAAGGAAATTATCGTTTGAGAATCACCTCAAAAATTTCCAAGATTTGATCACATATTTTATTTATGAAAAATTAATATCAATAACTTAATTTGGACGGCTCCCCGAGGCTCAATCCAAATTAAACATTTGACAGCTTAAATTCAATTTAGGAAATTTAATTATAACAACTAACTTTAAATTGGACGGCTCCCCGAGGCTCAATCCAAAATAAATAATTTTGTAAATAATTTAATTTTCAATTATAAATTTAAATGACAATTAATATTCCCATAATTTGTCTAGACTTTCTTGAAAGAAAGTGCCCAAAATTGCGAGCTTTCCATAAATGGAAAGTTTCCAAAAATAAAAGGTTTTCAGAATAATTGTAAGTTTCTGGTACAAAGAAAACTTACGTTTTCCAAAATTAGAAAATTTCCAAAATTGGAAAGTTTCCAAAAATGAAAAGTTTTCACAATTATCATAAAATTTCAGAAATAGAGATATTTCAAAAGATTACGAAATTTCATGAGGATTTCCAAACTTTGAAATTCCTAAATCGAAAATTTACCATAATTGGAAAGTTTCCATAATTGGAAAATTTTCTAAAATTGAGATTATGACAAAGCTTTCCGCAAAACAATTATATGATTATGTCGAACACAAACCTCGGCTCTGATACCACTATTGGGACCGGGTGCATGTTGACATGGATGCGGGTTCATAATTTTAAAAATTAATTACGTGCAGTGGAAGGTTTAGCATAAATAGTTTTTCAAATTATTTAACAACACATCTAAGCATGCAATTTTATCTTGTGTAGACATGATCATATATTTAAAATTTTGCAGAAACGTAAACTAATTTACGTATTACCTCGCGTAACTCGAAGGAAGGGACGAGATCCAACCGTAAGCATCCCTTGGAAGCTCCGCCTCTATTCGCGTCCACGCCGAGTATCTTTGGGATGACTTCGCAAAGCCACGAGTTTCGTGTTCTCGAGAACTACTAGATTCTCCGAGAATGCGACGAGAAAAACCAAGAGAGAAGTCGGAAGACTAACCACAAAAGGATGGCCGGAATCAAAATTCCGGCGAAGCAAAAAAAGAGGCTTGCGACAAAAAGATCCTTGCGGCAAACTCTAATTCCGGCAGCACCTTCTTCCGGCCAAGAGATGGCCGAAGCTTCCTTCTCCGGCAGCAGGTGGTGGTCGGCAGGGAAAGGGCAGGGGCGGCCGATTGGTGCTCCTTCTTGGGGCTGGTTGGCGTACGGCAAGAAGGGGAGAAGAGAAGGAGAGAAAGAGAGGGAGAGAGCCTATGCCTTCATCTCTTTTATTCACACCCAAGCCTTGCCTTGGGTCCTTATATAGTGGCCTCTCAACCATCAAGTCTCTCAAATATGAAATAACTTATTCCATCATGCCAAGTTTGATTTTATATCATGGTTAAAACCATATTTTAATTCATGATAAAAATCTTCTCTCCTATGGAATAAATTTCCTTATCATGGTAAATCAATCCATGATTGATTTTATAAAATAAACCAATCCATGGTTCATTTTAATTTTCATGAAAAATAAACCAAACCTTGGTTTATTATATAAAATTTTATATCATCCATAATTTTATAAAACAAACCACACTTGGTTTATTTTATAAATTGAACCAAAAACTTGGTTCTCTCCCTTTGTTGTGGCCGGCCAAGCAAAGAGGATGGAGGCCCTCTTTGGCCGGCCCATCCAAGCCAAGCCCAATTAATTAAACTTATTTAATTCATCTATTAAGTCTTCAAAAGACTTAGCCATTTTACGCTTCCGATGCGTCTCCTGAAAAATTCAGATTCGACTTATCGTTTGGCTCAACCAAACTTAATCTCTCTTGATTGGAAAATCTAATTTTTAACTCGTTTTAAATCCCTCGGATTACTCGTAGTGCGTGTGACTAAATAGGCTTTCGATTTATGTTGGCCGTCTATAATAATCATTTATGTCATGAGTGCTAGTAGTCTATAATTAATC
>JAGFNQ010005772.1:0-37121 GCA_024364735.1 Boesenbergia rotunda | reverse complement strand
CCTGATAGGTCAAACTGACTGATCAGGCCAGATCCTGACCGATTAGGCTCCTGCCTGATCGGTCTAGGCATGCCCTGATCGATCCGTAGAGTGATCAGGGTCTTCTACCTAAACTCTTCTGTTCTCATTCTGGTCGTTCTACGGAACGATCAGAAACCACACAGAAGGTTTCTGTTCTCTTTCTAATCGTTCACCAGAACGATCAGACTCCCTGGATCGGTCACCAGACCGATCTATTATCAAGGTAGTTCGTGCCAACTCTCTGATCGGACTCCAGACCGATCCAGAACCGAAGGGGTTAGTGCCAACTCCCTGATCGGACCACAGACCGATCCAGCTCCGACCATTTCGACCCTAAGTCCATAGAACAGGTTCCCTTGCCTTCTCTAACTCATTCTGGTCCTGGAGAAAGAGCTCACGTGCCCTCTCCGACCAGTACACTCAATGCTCAGCCCCCGGACCAAGACTTCGTGCCCATCTTTACTCACCAGGACTTTGTTCAACCAAGCTTCCCTCGCTAGGACCTGGCTTCACTCACCTGGGTTTCCTTCACCTAGCTTCACTTGCTAGGACCCGTCTTCACTCACCGGGGTTTTCGTCACCCTCCTTCACTCACCAGGACCCGGCTTCACTCGCCGGGATTTCCTTTCACCTAGCTTCCCTTGCTAGGGTTTCCTTCACCTAGCTTCACTCACCAAGACCCGGCTTCACTCACCGGAATTTCCTTCGCCTAGTCCCGACCAGGACTTAATCCGAACTTATCTTACTCAACTAATCTTAAATCTGTGTCAACACCAAAACAATAATCAGGTCAGACTGCATCAACACATGAAACTCTTCAAACACCAGAATCGGGCCGCTAGGCAAGTTGCGATGAGAAACTTGATGACAACTACCATGATTGAGGGAACACCCGTGAGGGATCATGTTCTCAAAATGATGGCTCATCTGAATGAGATTGAAGTCCTTGGAGCAGAATCGATGGGGAAACCCAGGTCGATATCATTCTCCAGTCTCTGCCTAGAAGTTTTGAGCAGTTCTGCCTGAACTACAATATGAACAAGTGTACATATACGTTGGGGAACTTCTAGCAGAACTCCAGGTGGCAGAGGGGCTTTTTCATCAGAGTTCTCATGTCTTGATTACTCAAAGGGTTCCTACTTCTGTGCCGAAAGGCAAGAAGAAGAAAGAAACAAGGTGGGGCCAAGAAGGCGGCAGGATCTCAGGCACCTCGGAATGGCGTGAAGAAGCCGAGAGGCAAGTGCTTCATATGCAAACAGACTGGACACTGGAACGCGAATTGTCCCGTCGTCAAGACAAAGGTATATCTTTTTCTTTTATTTTTTGAAATATTCTTAGCGATGTTATCTATCGGTACTTGATGTGTAGATACAGGAGTCACTGATCATGTTTGTAATTCTTTGCAAGGGTTGCAGGAAACCCGACGACTAGCTAAAGGATAGATAACCGTCTACATGGGCAATGCTACGGAGGTGGCGGCTATCGCAGTGGGAGATGTTTATTTGTCTTTTGAGAGAAATAAAATTTTGGTTTTAAGAAATTGCCATTATGTACCTAGTTATTGAAAGAACCTTGTTTCAGTTTCTAAAATAATAAAGGATAGACATTCTATTGCTTTTAATGACCATGTTGTTATAAAAAGGAATAGAGAGATTATCTGTTCAGGTAAATTGGTTGGCAATTTGTATACTTTAGAATCAAAAACTCCCACGAAGCAAATAGAAGTTAATAGCTCACCATCTAACCAAAATAAAAGAAAGGAACCTTCTAAGACGAACCAAACATATCTTTGGCATCTAAGGCTTGGTCATATTAATATTAGTAGGATTCAAAAGTTGATAGCTGATGGGCCCTTGGGTTCATTGGTGGTGGAAGACTTTCCAACCTGTGAATCTTGTTTGGAAGGTAAGATGACCAAGAGGCCTTTCAAGGCCAAGGGGTATAAGGCCAAAGATGTGTTGGAACTGGTTCATTCTGATTTGTGTGGACCTATGTCTATCCATGCTAGAGGTGGCTTTGAATACTTTGTCTCTTTTATAGATGATTATTTAAGGTATGGGTACATTTACCTGATGCGCCACAAGTCTCAATGCTTTGATAAGTTCAAAGAATTCAAGGTTGATGTGGAGAAACATCGAGGTAAAAGTATCAAGACGCTACGATCAGATCGTGGTGGCGAGCACCTCTTGGGAGAGTTTAGGACTTACTTATCAGAGGCTGGGATTCAATCCCAATTGTTTGCACCCGGTACGCCCCAACAGAATGTGTAGCAGAGAGAAGGAATAGGACTCATATGAAGATGGTTGTAACGCCCGCCCTTATATCTACTCTCGGGGCGGGGTTACGTACAACTCAATCATATAGTAATATTTTTTTTTCTATCTTCTAGCATGACATTAAAACAATAAAGCAAGGGCTAAGGACTAAGCATGCTTGTTTAACTATCAAAGTCGTTCTACAATATGATAGATTCACCAGTAATGTAACTCATAACATAATCAAATATAAAAGACTTCTAAAGGTAAACATCGTCATGCCAGGTCAATCTTAATCACCAACACTTATTGTCAGGGAACATAAACATAGGCACATTAAGTAGATATAGGATCATTCTTTCCCGAGCCACCACCCCACACATCTTCAGCCTCCTGCCTCTTCCTTCCATTTAAGTGTTATCTGCAGCATAAGACAACACATAAACTAGTAAGCATAAATACTTAGTAAGGATCCTGTCCTACTCGCAAAATCCATACGAAAGAACATAACATGTACACAAATACATACATGAGTTCATCAAAGCATATTAAACATCCAAGTTTCTAACATGCATATCAAGTACCTTAAGCATACTCTTCACATATTACAAATATTTTCAAAGAATGTTTTCAAAACATTTCCATAATGGTATTACTTAAAAATACATCCATATCATATCGGGCCCGGTTGTGTACCAACTATCGCGTGGAAACTATTGCGCGTTCCCTAATGAATTGGGGTAGCGAGCCACCAAGTCATTAGAGCAGGACCCTTCCGTCCTACCGGAGCCACGTTAACATGCACCCCGGATTTATTTAACGACCCCCTTCCGAGTCGGGTACACAACTTAAAAGTAAAATACTTATCATGCTGTTACATATATGCTAAGGAATACTCCATATTCACTCTTATGGGACACACCACTCTTCAAGGGTGCTCATGATCCCGTAGGGACACACCACACAACATAAGGGGTGCTCTTGATCCCATACTATTTGAGTATCCCTTCAAGCATTTTAACATATCACATGCAATTTCATAAGTGTGCCCCATGGGCTATAAGGCATGCTCATACATACTTCATATTTCATACGTGTTCATATATTCATCATATTTCATACATGTTCATACATACATCATATGTCATACATGTTCATACATACATCATATTTCATACATGCATCATATTTCATACATGTTCATATATACATTTTGCTAAACATAATCATGTCCCGCAGGGTAACTTATCCTTCACATATTCTTCATGCAACTTATTAAACATAAAGCACATCATAATTCAACCACTTAACATACTTTAGACCTGACAAGATTTGGTCACATAGGTCATACTCATATCATAGGAAGTGGTAGCATGCTAACAATTAAGATTTCAATCAGACATCTCATTTAAACACCTCATACATAAACATATCAAAGCATGCTAACAATTAAGGTTTCCATATCAACCATTCCATTTAACACCACATACATTTACATATGATCACCCCCAACCATAAACATATATCATAGGGTAGTTTGACCTTTACAAACCCTAGTCCTAGTGGGTTGGCCGAAACCTCAGTATAGGAAAAATTAGGGTTTGAACTAAATATTCACACATACATTTATTCAAACACCTTGTATACTTATCTTAAACATGGATATATTGTAGAATAATTCAACCCTCACTATCCCTTTTTTCTAAGCCTTGGCCGAAACCCATCCAAGTTCAAAACCCTAGGTTTTGTTATCACAAAATGAAGGGACACAACATATAGGTTTACCCTAAATTCCAAGGGGTCTTTACATGCATCAAGGGGTAACCAAGGTCTCTTCCAAGGTGTTGGCCGAAACCTACACAAGGGTGTAACCCTAGGTTTTGTTCACAACAATTTGCATAAACCACATATCAATATATCCTAAGTCCCAAGGGTCTACTCATGTAACCAAAAAGGAACCAAGGCCTTCCCTCAAGGGGGTGGCCGAAACCTTCCAAGGGTGAAACCCTAGGTTTTTTTTTTCTTCCTTTTGTTCATGCCATCATGAAGAAAATTAACACACATATATACTCTAAGTCTCAAAAGCCTTCTCATGTATCAAGGAAAGAACCAAGGCCTTCCCCTAAGGGGGTGGCCGAAACATATAAAGGGGAAAAAGTCCCCATTTCCTAAAACAATCAAGGAGAAAACATACTATAACTATTACACTGCAGGCGAGGGGATACTTACATCCTTTCGCTTGATTTTCCTCCTTCTCTAAACTCTTAAGATGCCCTTGGTTGAAGGAAAGTGAGTCTTCTCCTTCCTAGTACTTCTATAGAACCCTTGGCCCTAGTAGAGAGAGCAAGGTCCTTGGGTGAGATCTCCTTCTTTCTAAACCCCTAGGGTTGAAACCCTAGGTTTTACTTTTCGAAAAATGGAGAATGGGAGGGCTTGGTTTCGGTGGGGAAGTGAAGAGGAAGAAGAAGAGGAAGTTATTCCAACTTCCCTTTCCCTTATTTATACTTTTCTCATGAAGAGACATGTCTCTTCACTTTCCTCGCTTTAACAAGCATGTTTCTCCTTCTCTAACAAGAAACATGGCTTGGTGCATTGGTTATGACATGGTGAGTGCAACTAGGAGGTTCAAGGTTCAATCCTTGCTTCCTCCTTTTTATCACATTTTGCACTAATCCACATCTAAGCCCATTCAAGCCAAGCCCATCATGAAATTTCATAATATTATTAATATTTCATAAAATCATAATATTTCATAATATTTCTTGATAATATTTCATGAATTCTATAATATTTCATTTTCATGAATTCATAATATTTCATAATATTTCATGATACTATTTCATGAATTCCATAATATTTCATATTCATGAATTCATAATATTTCATAATATTTCATGATAATATTTCATGAATTCTATAATATTTCATTTTCATGAATTCATAATATTTCATAATATTTCATGATACTATTTCATGAATTCCATAATATTCATATTTATGAATTCATAATATTTCATGATAATATTTCATGAATTCTATAATATTTCATTTTCATGAATTGCTTAACGGATGAAAGATTCTATCTACCTTAGTTGGTATCATACCCGTAACCCCGCCTTTATTTAGGCTTCTTGCCTAAATAACCACTGGTAGATTTATCCCCTGGCTTTCTCTTTCCATTTTGGTTCTTCATCCAGTGGGGGTTGCTATTTGGAGGTTTCTGACCTCCCGACTGATCCTGACTCTTGCTAGCGGTCAGTGGTTGGCTCTGCGGGTTCATCTTCTTTAGATAATGCTCAGTAATAAGGGCGCTGCTGAACAGCTCCTCTGCGGTCTGGGGCCTATTAACGCCACCAGCTACATTCAGAGCTATCTCGGGCCTGAGCATCTTGAGCATTAATCTGACCCTTTCTTTCTCTGTACTGACCAACTCCGGACATAATCGTGCTAGTCTGTTAAATTGCTTAACGGCATCGTTGACTGAGAGATTTCCCTGCCGGAATTCAGTGAACTCATCAAAATGCCTGTTTGTGACTCGCATATTAAAGAATTCCTCCAGAAATTCGGACTCAAAGTCCTTCCACTTCATCTGGTCCACTGACCTTCTAGCCTTTACCCGTTCCCACCACATCCTGGCGTCGCCAGTGAAGCAGAACGAGACACATTTAATTTTCTCATGCTCAGGCCAGTCTAATAATTCCACTGTGCTCTCAACTGTCTTGAGCCAGGCCTGAGCATCCCAGGGCTCGCAGGTGCCCGAGAACTTTTCCGGCTTCAGTCTCTGCCACTGAATCAAATAGGCCTCCTGTCGGGCTCCCCGGGCCGGAGTGTCCGGGGGTGCCTGTGCAGTTGGAGGCTCAGTAGGCATTACATTCTGACTTCCCTGCGGGGTTGTAGTGTTCCCCTGCTGGGTCATCAGAGTGTTTATTATTTGCTGTTGTTCAGTGACCTGACGCTGCAGATCTGTGATCACTTGCATCATATCAGGTGGGGGTACTGTCTCGTTACCCCGATTGCTACGTCTTCTAGCCATGTCTATCATACAGGTGATAATTAGACTAACATAAGAATTATCACTACTTTCATTTGTTATGCAAGCATAAATCATCTCTATATTATGCAAGCATAAATCATCTATATCTCATGCAAGCATATATCATTTCTATATATATCATTACTGTACATGAAATAAAATAAAGCGAGATTAGGATCTCTTACTTGGAAGCGGCAGGATGAAGCTTGATGTGTGTGTGGTGGAGGGGAAACCTGCTCTGATACCAACTTGTAACGCCCGACCTTATATCTACCCTTAAGGCGGGGTTACGGGTCCATACATTCAAATCATTTATCATCTTAAGCATGTATATCCAAACAAAACAATTACAATACATGAACTAGTAATAAGCATGCTTATGGAAGACTAATTTACCAAGCAAGGTTTTTCATTTCTTTTATATCTACATGCATTTACAACCTAATGGGAAGATCATTTAACACACTAAAGCATGGAATAAACATGGTTTGAACAAGATACAACATAGGAATATAGCAAGAGTTATCTAGTCTTAGATACATGCAAAGGAAGCATTCATAAGAAACAGAAAATAGTAATTACCTAGTATTTTCCTTAGCATGCATTCTACAATATTTAAACATTAATGATAGTATTATCTAGCATAGCATAGGTTCCATACCACTAACTCAATCACAGTAGAGTAGTCATGATCATCACCCATTCAGAGTATAGCAATACAATTTCAATAGTAATTATGGGAAGCAGTTTAGATTCTAGACAAAACAAGATAGATAGAATCTTTCGTTCTTTCCCGAGCCATCACCACACACATCCTCCAACCTTCCCTCTACCTCTTCCTTTAGTTCGAGTATTTCTTACCGCTATCTGCAGCATAAGAAAAATAACAGGAACTAGTAAGCAAAACATGCTTAGTAAGAATCCGGGCCTACTCGCAAAATCCATATCAATACATCATATCATGTACACAATAATCAGATAGAATTATCAGCATCATAAGCATCTCATCAAAGCATCATAACATCACATCAATTTATCTCTAAGTACTTTATGGAACAAGATCACATGATGAGAAATGTTTTTCAAAAAGGTTCCATAATGGTAAGTACTTCAAAATATCATATCATCATCCAGGGCCCAGTTGTCGTACCACATCATGCGCGTTCCCTAATAAATTGGGGTAGCGAGCCACCAATCTAATTAGAGCAGGACCCTTCCGTCCTACCAATGCCATGACCTTAACATGCTCATTGGATTTGTTTAACGACCCCCTTCCGAGTCGGGTACACAACTTTCCAAAGTAAAGTAATTTATCATGCAATTACTCATATATGTATATGCCTAAAGGTACTCTTAATCACTTCTCAAAGGGACACACCACACATTCGGGTGCTCTTGATCCCCTAGGGACACACCACGCATTCGGGTGCTCTTGATCCCAGTTTCAATAGAGTAACCCTTTTTAGGCATATTATCAAACACATCATGTTCTTATCATCAAGGTGCCCCGTGGGCTATAAGGCATGCTTTTATACCTAACAAGATAGGTCACATAATTTATACACACATCACATATGTAGTAGCATGCTTCATGGTCTCATTGGGTACTTCTCAACCCCAGGACTAGGGTTGGCCGAAACATACAAGTAAGGGAGTTTGGTTTTCACATCAAGCATTCATTCAAGCATTCTTACAAACACCTCAAGTACATTTCATGTAACAATGTAAACATGGTTTAAACCTCAAGGTGGGGTTAGCATCCACTAACCCTAATTTACAAGGGTTTGGCCGAAACCTTGTAGGGTACCAAACCCTAATTTTGTCCTTCCAAAAATTTGGAAACATCACATATGAGTATACCCTAGGTCTTAAGGGTTGCTTTCATGTATTGAAAAATTTCCACACACATCCCTTAGGGTGTGGCCGAAACCCATTAAAGGACAAAACCCTAGGTTTTGTTCTTGACACCATGAAGAAAATCCATCTACATGTATACCTTAAATCTTAAGGTCTTCCCATGCATCAAAGTTGGATCAAAAAACCTTCTCTTGGACCCCTTACAAGAGTTGGCCGAAACTTCCACTAGGGAAGTTCTTGTAAATTTTCAAAAGGATGAAACAAACATACATTCAATAACCATTATGCCACAGGCGAGAGGATACTTACATCCTAGCGCTGGAAATTTCTTTAAACCGTAGGGTACCCTACACTTGGAGGGTATGTGAAGATCCTCTTTTCTTCTCTTCTTCTTCTTCCTTCCCCCACCGAAACCACCATCCCCTTCTTCTCTTCTCCATTTTCGAAAACCCTCATCCAAGGGTTCTAACCATCCTCCGGTTGAAGCGCCGGCGTGCCGACTGTCTTTAGAGAATTGATTGCTGCCCTACGGTGCAAAGGCTCCCGGCAAAACTCCCCCAAGATCCGACAACCACGCTGCGTTCGTAGGTGCACTCCAAAACGAACGCTGCCCTCGGAGACAACCTCAGATCGCACTAGGCGAAGCCTCAAGACCGAAACCAAAAGAAGAAAACGAAGAGGAAAGAATCGAGAATCGCTCAGAGAGAAAGGAGATTCTCGCTCAGATCTCGTTCAGAGAGAAAGGAGAAGAAGCAATGAGTGAATTGCTTCTTCTTTCCTTCTCCTTTTATAGATCTGAAGAGGCAAACCTTTGCCTCTTCCCTTTAGGAATCGCGACCAGCGACCACGAGAAGTCGCGTCGAGCGCCAGAAAGAAGGGGACGCGATTTCTCAAAAAAAACAGGAATAAAAATAAATAAATAAAAGGAAAGAAAAAATAAAACCAAACCAATTAGTTTAGGAATCAAACCGAACCGAAATCTGCAAAACCAAACCGCGCCGCCCGCAAGCGCGAGGCTCACGGGCTGGGGATTTGCACCCCCCCTGCGCGCGATAATCGCGTGCGTCGCGCCCGGTTTATGGATTTCTGGCCCAGACCCCCTGAAACCACCTGGTTTGGGCTCAACCCGCGCATGCGTGTAGGTCCCCCTAAGCCATCTAAGCATTATAGGAATGGCTTGATATATAAGGCCTTCCATCTCCTTTGGCTTAGCAATGTGGGACTAAAGGTTTTCCAATAGATTTGAAATTTCAATCAAAATTCAACAATCCCCCACAAATTTCAAATTCTAATAAATAACAAAACAGGTCTTGAGGCTTTGTCGTAATGAGCTTTCAGTGAAAATACCTTCCGGTTTGAATTTTCACCTAAGTAAGCCAATCTTATTCACACAGGTTTGAAGTGAACTAAGTCTTGAACTTAAACCTTTAATATGTGAAAATCAATTGGCAACAACTCATCACAGGCGACGGTTGAATCCTTCTGGGTTGGTGCATTACGGCCATGCCACCGAATCTTGTTTCATAAGTGCTAAGGAGAGTTGCCTAGACCCCCACACTGCGGCCCCACAGTTACACTTACATAGGTGAGTTCTCCAAGGATGTACTGCAAGCATCCTGTCATAAAGACCTTGAACTCATTAAGAGCCTCTAGGCTCATCCTTACTAGCAGTTAAGCATCTATCCAGGGAAGAGACTATGAGATTACATCTCAATCAGTTTGATGCTTACGGTTCACCCTTATAGCTTGTTTATACCACATTGAACCTACTTCTTGGGATCTCCAATCAGATAGGTTGGGTTGCCGCTATAGATGAAACCAAGATAGGCCTCAGTCCCATTCCCTTATTGGATCTCTTGATTTTCTCAGAATCAAGTCCTTTTGTGAGTGGATCAGCAATATTGTCTTTTGAACTTACAAAGTCCAATGACACCACTCCGAGAGACACTAGCTCACGAACAGACTTCAATCTGATTCGTACATGTCTCTTCTGTTTCTGGTTATACTTGGAGCTTCTAATCTGAGCTATTGTTGTTTGATTATCACAGTGTACTGAAATAGAAGGTATTGGCTTAATCATCAAGGGAATTTCAGACAGAAGACCCTTAAGCCAATCTGCTTCAGTTACTGTGGTATCCAAAGCACACAATTCTGCCTCAGATGTAGAACGGGATATAATCGTCTGTTTAACAGACCTCCAAGCAACTGCACCGCCTCCAAGTGTAAAGACATAACCAGTAACGCCTTTACACTCAGCAGTGTCAGCTATCCAACTGGCATCACTATATCCCTCCAGGACTGCAGGGAATTTCCCATACTGCAAGCCCAAGGATATAGTTCCTTTTAGATATCTGAGTACTCTGTCTAATGCATCCCAATGCGTTCTGTCCGGACAGCTGGTAAACCTGCTCAATTTAGTTATAGCAAACGAAATATCAGGTCTAGAACAATTTGCCAAATACATTAGACTACCAATTATTTGGGAATATCTTAATTGAGACACAGCCACGCCACTCTTATTCTTGTGGAGAGTCTTTGAAGGATCATAGGGTGTGACTACAGATTTTATGTGGCTATAGCCATATTTCTCCAACACTTTCTCAACATAGTGTGCCTGAGAAATTGCTATTCCATCAGTTGAGCGAGTCAACTTCAGCCCTAAAATCAAATCAGCACAACCCATATCCTTCATATCAAACTTACCACTTAAGAGAGCCTTGGTCTCGTTAATAATTGAAAGGTCAGATGCAAACAATAAAATATCATCTACATATAAACATAAAATAATACATCTATCGCCTTTCAGTTTAGTATATACACATTTGTCAGAGTCATTAATTTCAAAGCCAAACGATAGCATAGCACTATCAAATTTTTCATGCCATTGCTTTGGGGCTTGCTTCAAACCATATAGAGATTTAACTAACTTACAGACTTTATTCTCACTTCCAGAGGCTACATATCCCTCTGGCTGATCCATATATATCTCTTCTTCAAGATCATCATTAAGGAATGCCGTTTTGACATCCATTTGATGGACCTCAAGATGATATATGGATGCCAATGCTATTAACACTCGGATTGTAGTAATTCTGGTAACAGGAGAATAAGTGTCAAAATAGTCAATCCCTTCTTTTTGTTTGAATCCCTTAGCAACTAGGCGTGCTTTGAATTTATCTACTGACCCATCAGGTTTTAGTTTTCTCTTAAACACCCATTTACATCCTATGGTGGTACAACCAGGAGGTAAATCTACTAACTCCCAAGTGGCATTAGAGATAATAGAGTCCATTTCACTTTTAGTGGCATCTTTCCAGTGCTTAGCTTCAGGAGAAGCCATAGCATCTCTAAAGTCTTGGCCTAAATCCGTAGAAACACGTTGTCTCTTGCTCCTTCTTAGTTCTGTACACTCACTAGATTCATCTAGTCTAGAGTGACTTGAGGAAGGTGCACCCACTACGGATAATGGGACATCTACGGAAGAAGGCTTATCTCTAGTAGGAATACTAGAAATGGACTGAGGTGTTCTCATCTTCATAGGAAATATATCCTCAAAAAATGTAGCATCGCGAAGCTCTACAATAGTATTTGCATCTATTCCAGGAATTTCTGATTTAATAATCAGAAATCTATATGCAATACTATTTTGAGCATAACCTAAGAAGATACCATCTACGGTCTTTGGACCAAGTTTCTTCCTTCTGTGTTCAGGTACTAGTACCTTTGCAAGGCACCCCCACACTTTAAGGTATTTCAAACTTGTTTTTCGACCTTTCCAAAGCTCATATGGGCTTTTATCCCTTGACTTCATTGGGACCCTATTTAACACATGACATGCAGTGTATAGAGCCTCCCCCCACATGAAGTTGGGTAATCCAGAACCTCCTAACATGGAATTGATCATATCTTCAAGGGTTCGATTTTTTCGTTCTGCTACACCATTTGATTGAGGACTATATGGAGCAGTCACCTCGTGAATTATACCTGAATTTTGACAAAATTTCTGAAACAGGTTCGAGGTAAACTCTCCGCCCCTATCAGACCTTAACCTCTTAATGGTTTTATTCGTTTGGTTTTCGGCTTCAGATTTAAAAACCATAAATTTATCTAAAGCTTCATCCATGGTTTTTAGCAAATAAACATAACAATAACGAGAGTGATCATCAATGAAGGTAATGAAATACCTTTTATGGTCTCTCGTTATTACACCGTTAAACTCACAACAATCAGTATGAATTAATTCTAAAATATCAGAATTTCTATCAACTGATTTGAAGGGTTTTCGGGGCTGTTTATATTGCACACAAATTTCGCATTTTTTCTTATCATTTATGGCATGCTTAGGAATCATGTCAAGATTCATCATTCTTTTTACAGTTTGAAAATTAACATGTCCTAATCTATCATGCCATACATCATAAGATTCAATGTTATAAGAACAACCAACATCATTAGATTTATTCAAAGTTACATTTTCTACATTGAGTTTAAATAATCCTTCATTAAGGTAACCCTTTCCAATAAAGGTTCCTAAATGTAATATTACAACTTTATTACATTTAAAGTTCAATTCAAAAACCAAAAGAACAAAATGAAACCCAAACCAAAGGTTCAGAAGAAGCATGGGACTAGGCCATGCTGGGCTTGTGGACAAGTTGGACATTTTGCCAAATTCTGTCCTGAACGGAAGGACAAGAAGAAAAACCAAGGCAATACGTCCAACACTAAGGCACAAGCAAATGTTGTGACTGCTAATGCCGACACCAGCGATAGGTTTGTTACCTTTAACCCCGAACTAAATTTCCCCTCCACCACACACACATCAAGCTTCTTCCTGCCGCTTCCAAGTAAGAAATCCTAACTCGCTTATATTATTTCATGTACAGTAATGATATTAATAGAGATGGTTTATGCTTGCATAATATAGAGATGATATATGCTTGCATGAGATATAGATGATTTATGCTTGCATAATATAGAGATGATTTATGCTTGCATAACAAATGAAAGTAGTGATAATTCTTATGTTATTTTAATTATCACCTGTATGATAGACATGGCTAGAAGACGTAGCAATCGGGGTAACGAGACAGTACCCCCACCTGATATGATGCAAGTGATCATAGATCTGCAGCGTCAGGTCACTGAACAACAGCAGATAATAAACACTCTGAGGACCCAGCAGGGGAACACTGCAACCCCGCAGGGAAGTCAGAATGTAATGCCTACTGAGCCTCCAACTGCACAGGCACCCCCGGACACTCCGGCCCGGGGAGCCCGACAGGAGGCCTATTTGATTCAGTGGCAGAGACTGAAGCCGGAAAAGTTCTCGGGCACCTGCGAGCCCTGGGATGCTCAGGCCTGGCTCAAGACAGTTGAGAGCACAGTGGAATTATTAGACTGGCCTGAGCATGAGAAAATTAAATGTGTCTCGTTCTGCCTCACTGGCGACGCCAGGATGTGGTGGGAACGGGTAAAGGCTAGAAGATCAGTGGACCAGATGAAGTGGAAGGACTTTGAGTTCGAATTTCTGGAGGAATTCTTTAATATGCGAGTCACAAACAGACATTTTGATGAGTTCACTGAATTTCGGCAGGGAAATCTCTCAGTCAACGATGCCGTTAAGCAATTTAACCGACTGGCACGATTATGTCCGGAGTTGGTCAGTACAGAGAAAGAAAGGGTCAGATTAATGCTCAAGATGCTTAGGCCCGAGATAGCTCTGAATGTAGCTGGTGGCGTGAATAGGCCCCAGACCACAGAGGAGCTGTTCAGCAGTGCCCTTATTACTGAGCATTATCTAAAGAAGATGAACCCACAGAACCAACCACTGACCGCCAGCAAGAGTCAGGATCAGTCGGGAGGTCAGAAACCTCCAAATAGCAACCCCCACTGGAAGAAGAACCAAAATGGAAAGAGAAAGCCAGGGGATAAATCTGCCAGTGGTTATTTAGGCAAGAAGCCTAAATATCCCCAATGTGCCAATTGTGGGAAGATGCACCAAGGGACATGCCTTTTAGGCGCTAGGAGATGCTATACTTGCGGAAAGGAAGGACACATGGCCAGAGAGTGTCCTGCTGCAGCCAAAGCACCTCAGCCGCAATATGATCAGTACAAAGGTGCTCCTCCCCAGTTACACCTGATGCAGGCAGCTATAGATGGTACACATATATGCCAGGGGAGATTAGAAGCCCCGCCTGCCACGACAAACGCCAGGGTTTTCTCTCTTACGAAAGAAGAAGTGGCGAATGCCTCTACCGTTGTCACAGGTCAGATATTTATTTACAGTCAGTATGCTACTGCTTTATTTGACACTGGGGCAACGCATTCGTTTATCTCTATGCAATATGCCAAAAGAAATAATATGTCACTGCAAGATTTGGACTGCAAATTTCTGACAGCACTTCCCTCGGGTGAGGTGATGCCCTCTACCCAAATGCTACGGGCCGCACCAATCAGAATCGCAGATAGGGAACTTTACTGCGATCTGATAGTGCTAGATATGTCAGATTATGATGTGATATTGGGCATGGATTTCTTGAACAAATATGGCGCCTCTATTGAGTGCCGTAAACGAAGAGTTATCTTCCGACCTGAGGTGAAAATTCTGTTTGAATTTATCGGAGAGCCGAAGAAGAGGACAAGTAAATTCTTGTCGGCTCTGAAAGCAAGGAAGATGTTAGAAAAGGGATGCTCGGGATTTCTAGCTCGTGTGGTTGATACCAGTCCTACAGAGGGCCCGAAGCTAGAAGATGTCAAAGTAGTATGCAATTACCCAGAGGTATTTCCTGATGACTTACCAGGGTTAGCACCTGAAAGAGATATAGAAATTGCAATTGAGTTAGTTCCTGGTACTAACCCCATTTCTAAGGCACCATACCGTATGGCGCCGACGGAATTAAAGGAATTACAAGGGCAGTTACAAGAGCTTCTTGACAAGGGACTCATCCGCCCTAGTCATTCCCCCTGGGGAGCTCCCGTACTGTTTGTAAAAGAAAAGAAGGATGGGTCGATGCTAATGTGTATCGACTATCGGGCACTGAATAATGTGACTATCAAGAACAAGTACCCTCTACCCCGGATAGATGACCTGTTCAGATCATAGACCGGGAAGTTAAAAAGCTAAGGAACAAGGAAGTACCCTTAGTAAAGGTTCTGTGGCGGAACGAACGATTCGAAGAAGCCACGTGGGAACGAGAGGAGGCAATGCGATTAAAGCATCCGGAATTATTTTAAAGTTCGGGACGAACTTTTTATAAGGTAGGGAGGATTGTAACGCCCCGAAATTTCTCATATGAAATATTAGGAAATATTATGAATTCATAAATATGAAATATTATGGAATTCATGAAATAGTATCATGAAATATTATGAAATATTATGAATTCATAAATATGAAATATTATGGAATTCATGAAATAGTATCATGAAATATTAGGAAATATTATGAATTCATAAATATGAAATATTATGGAATTCATGAAATAGTATCATGAAATATTATGAAATATTATGAATTCATAAATATGAAATATTATGGAATTCATGAAATAGTATCATGAAATATTATGAAATATTATGAATTCATAAATATGAAATATTATGGAATTCATGAAATAGTATCATGAAATATTATGAATTCATAAATATGAAATATTATGAAATTCATGATATATTATCATAGAATATTATGAAATATATGAATTCATAAATATGAAATATTATGGAATTCATGAAATATTATCATGAAATATTATGAATTCATAAATATGAAATATTATAGAATTCATGAAATAGTATCATGAAATATTATGAATTCATGAAAATGAAATATTATAGAATTCATGAAATATTATCATGAAATATTATGAAATATTATGAATTCATGAATATGAAATATTATGGAATTCATGAAATAGTATCATGAAATATTATGAAATATTATGAATTCATGAAAATGAAATATTATAGAATTTATGAAATATTATCAAGAAATATTATGATTTTATGAAATATTAATAATATTATGAAATTTCATGATGGGCTTGGCTTGAATGGGCTTAGATGTGGATTAGTGCAAAATGTGATAAAAAAGAGGAAGCAAGGATTGAACCTTGAACCTCCTAGTTGCACTCACCATGTCATAACCAATGCACCAAGCCATGTTTCTTGTTAGAGAAGGAGAAACATGCTTGTTAAAGCGAGGAAAGTGAAGAGACATGTCTCTTCATGAGAAAAGTATAAATAAGGGAAAGGGAAGTTGGAATAACTTCCTCTTCTTCTTCCTCTTCACTTCCCCACCGAAACCAAGCCCTACCATTCTCCATTTTTCGAAAAGTAAAACCTAGGGTTTCAACCCTAGGGGTTTGGAAAGAAGGAGATCTCACCCAAGGACCTTGCTCTCTCTACTAGGGCCAAGGGTTCTATAGAAGTACTAGGAAGGAGAACACTCACTTTCCTTCAACCAAGGGCATCTTAAGAGTTTAGAGAAGGAGAAAATCAAGCGAAAGGATGTAAGTATCCCCTCGCCTGCAGTGTAATAGTTCTTGAATGTGGTATCCTTTAACATGTTGTAAACAAAAACCTAGGGTTTTTGTTCTTGTATGTTTCGGCCACCCCCCTTAGGGGAAGGCCTTGTTTTCTTTTGTTACATGATTAGACCCTTGATACTTAGGGAATATGTGTATATTGATTTCCTTCATGATAGTTGAACAAAAGGGAAGAAGAACTAGGATTTTGGTTCTTGTAAGATTCGGCCACCCCCTTAGGGGAAGGCCTTGTTCTCTTTTGTTACATAATTAGACCCTTGGAACTTAGGATATATGTATATGTGTGGTTTATGCAAATGTTGTGAACAAAACCTAGGGTTACACCCTTGTGTAGGTTTCGGCCAACACCCAAGAAGGGACCTTGGTTACCCCTTGATGCATGTGAAGACCCCTTGGAAATTAGAGTATACCTATATGTTGTGTCCCTACATTTTTGTGATAGCAAAACCTAGGGTTTTGAACTTGGATGGGTTTCGGCCAAGGCTTAGAAAAAGGGGTTAGTGAGGGTTGAATTATCCTACAATATATCCATGTTTAAGATAAGTATACAAGGTGTTTGAATAAATGTATGTGTGAATGATTAATGCAAAAGTCCTAATATTTCCCTACTCTTGATGTTTCGGCCAACTCACTAGGACTAGGGTTTGTAAAGGTCAAACTACCCTATGATATATGTTTATGGTTGGGAATGATCATATGTATATGTATGTGGTGTTAAATGGAATGGTTGATAAGGAAACCTTATTTGTTAGCATGCTTTGATATGTTTATGTATGAGGTGTTTAAATGAGATGTCTGATTGAAATCTTAATTGATAGCATGCTACCACTTTCTACGATATGAGTATGACCTATGTGACCAAAGCTTGTCGGGTCTAAGGTAGGGTAAGTGGTTGAAATATGATGCATGATGAAATATGATGAACATATATGAAATGTGATGTATATATGAACATGTATGACATATGATGCATGTATGAACATGTATGAAATATGATGAATATATGAACATGTATGACATATGATGCATGTATGAACATGTATGAAATATGATGAATATATGAACATGTATGAAATATGATGTATGTATGAGCATGCCTTATAGCCCATGGGGTACATTTATGAAATTGCATGTGATATGTTAAAATGCTTAAATGGATACTCAAATAAGTATGGGATCAAGAGCACCCCTTATGTTGTGTGGTGTGTCCCTACGGGATCATGAGCACCCTTGAAGAGTGGTGTGTCCCATAAGAGTGAATATGGAGTATTCCTTAGCATATATGTAACAGCATGATAAGTATTTTACTTTTAAGTTGTGTACCCGACTCGGAAGGGGGTCGTTAAATAAATCCGGGGTGCATGTTAACGTGGCTCCGGTAGGACGGAAGGGTCCTGCTCTAATGACTTGGTGGCTCGCTACCCCAATTCATTAGGGAACGCGCAATAGTTCCGCGCGATAGTTGGTACACAACAGGGCCCGATATGATATGGATGTATTTTTAAGTAATACCATTATGGAATTGTTTTGAAAACATTCATTGAAAATATTTGTTATATGTGAAGAGTATGCTTATGGTACTTGATACTGCATGCTTAGAAACTTAGATGTTTGATATGCTTTGATGAACTTATACTTATGATTAATTATGTGTACATGTTATATTCTTTCGCACGGATTTTGCGAGTAGGACAGGATCCTTACTAAGCATTGTGCTTACTAGTTTATGTGTTGTCTTATGCTGTAGATAACACTTAAATGGAAGGAAGAGGCAGGAGGCTGAAGATGTGTGGGGTGGTGGCTCGGGAAGAAAGATTTCTATATCTACATATTTATGCTTATGTTATGCTCCTTGACAATGAATGATAGTGATTAGGATTGATATTGCATGATAATAGTCACACTTGGAATTTTCATATACTTGATTTATTGGATTATATTATGGTGTGAAATAATATGTGAACCTATCATGTTATATAATGTCACTTAATAATTTTTGCAAGCATGCTTAGTACCTAGTTCTCTTAAGCCCTTGCATTGTTGTTTTAATGTCATGCTAGGAGATAGAAATAGAAAAAAAAATATTACTATATGATTGAATGTACGTAACCCCGCCCCGAGAGTAGATATAAGGGCGGGCGTTACAAAGGGGTCGTGGGGTCGGGTCGTTACAATAAAAAGACGCCTTTTTATTGTAACGACTCGGGCCCTCGGCCCCTTGGGAGGCCCAACTGGCGGCCCAACAACTTGGCCCAACGACCCCTTTGGCGGCCAAATCAACATTTGGCGGCCCAACTTTGACAACCCCTTAGGTCGTCGACCGTCAGCCATGCCGTTACTCACAAGTAATTCGCACCTCTGGCTAGTGAATTTTTGCCTTTTTATTGTAACGATCCGACCCCACGAACCCTTGGGCGGCCCAACTAGCGGCCCAACAACTCGGCCTAACGGCCCCTTTGGTGGCCAAATCAACATTTGGCGGCCCAACTTTGACGACCCCTTAGGACGTCGACCGTCGGTCATGCCGTTACTCACAAGTACTTCCCACCCCTGGCTAGTAGATTTTTGCCTTCCTCTGAATTCGAACTCTAGACCTCCAGGCTAAGTATTAGAGTTTATGAATCCTGATAGCCAAGTGAGACTCATGCTTACTCAAAAATCGGGCAGCATCTCCCCTGTACGGCAGACAAGTTGAGACAAATATTGTCACGCCCCCAGAAGTACATGCATACTCGAAAATCGGGCAGCATCTCCCTTGTACGACGGACAAGTTGGAGCAAATATACATATATCTCACCAATACATATAACTCAGCCACACACGGCTGACATCAACATAGTAAATAATCACAACCATGCAGTTTTATATCAACAGAAAAGATAACTGGTGGCTCAGCCACCTTAAACATAAAAGAACTACAATCCAAAGAGAACACAAAAGTCTCTGATAATGACAAAACCCGATAATGAATAAAATGCAACTTCAAGTACTGAAAATAAACAACTAAACCAAATACGGAAAAAATAACTCAACTCAATACTGGAGACTGACAACTGGATCCTCTCCTGGCTTCAAGAAATACGTCTACCTGCTATCTGAAACAAAAAGAGAAAGCAGGGGTGGTTAGTCTGGGCGGACTCTGCAGGTATATGAGTAGACAATAAACATGTCATAATAAAAGATAACTAAGTAAAGAATTAATAGAGTACAGTCCATACGAAATATAAGAATACCTAATCATGCATAACATAAGTAAAACGACATGGTATAAAATCCGAATAACAACTAATCATGTATAAAACAACACAACAATAATAAAACCAAGATATACATGCATGTTAATCAAGTGCAACAACCATAGCTCATATAAATGCAACAATTATAGGAAAAATGCATAAACGAAATACGTATGCACATGATGCAATGACATGTGTCACCCTTGACGTCAGTCAAGCCGCCAACACATCCCATCTGTGTGACCGAGTGGGCAGGGCTGTGACAACTGTACGCACTCCAACAACAAATACCACAAAAGGTGTGGTTGAGTGGACAGAATGCTGGGGAGTCTACACTCCAGACCCCGATACATAGGGGGAGCTATCAACAGCTACAGTATCCCTCGAAAAACAACGGTGAGAGTGTCACTGTTTGCCTATAACTGCAATATGTGTGGCATAACAGGACAGTTGCTCACACTCTAACAACTACCACGACAATAAGTGGTTGAGTGAAACGAGCAACAAAATGACTAACGACGGCTTAACCATATAGAAGCCCAACAGTTGTTAGTATGCAACGTGCAGATATGGTGCATGCTACAAGATACACGAACAACCGGAGAAATCAACGATGCAACCAAAATCCAACAAGTAAACGATGCATCAATACATCCAACTAGAAATCGAAAACCAACGATTATGCACCTACACTACTAGGTAGGATATTTCTAATGTCATATAAACCTATCTGTGTTTAATGGACTTCTAAGTACTCGCGTACAAGCGGCACTTTACAGAATAGAAAATCAATAGAGGACTGTACGGATACAAATTTGGAATACTCGAAGATCAACAAAGAATAAGTATCAACGACGAAGTTAAAATAACAAACAATAAGAAATAAGGTCAAGCAACCTATAAGACATAAATTAGCCATGCTTTAAGGTAAAAGAAACTATTCGAATACAAAGGAGAAGTACCCGCCTTATAATTATAGAAGTCCGTAAACGAGAACCTTTCATGATCAACGGAACAAGTCTGAATCAAGGTCCTGAGTCAATACAAAAGTTAACTAATTATACAATTAAATACATTAGCTAAATAAAATACTAAACATGATTAGGATAAATCCTAACTATAGTACCTATTTAATTAACTCTAAAACAAGCATGAGTCTTTCTTTACCTAATTTATCAAAAATTAGGCAAAGGTTTAAATACCCAGTTTATAGCCAAGCCCAAAACTATTCACTTAAAACTTGGTTTCGACCTAAGCATAACCCAAAAACAACCAAAACTAACCCAAACAGGTTGATGGTCAAAGGAGCTCATGACCAAGTCTTGGAAAACTTTCCTCACCATTCAAGCAACACCATCTGCTTCCACTTGAAAATGGAGCTCACGACAACAACATCAAGTGAATCATAATGCTATACATTAATTATCTTCACCTATCAATTTAGCACCTAATCAAACTCTAAACAATTCGAATATCAAAAGTTGCTCATGGTAAAGAACAGATAGAAACCTCAATATCAATCTCTAACCTAATTAAGGAGCTAACTATAGATTTGGAGAAAAACATGAAACTCCCCTTGAAGCTTATGACAACAACCTCAAACTTAACTGTGCTTGTAATCCAAATCCAAACAGAATTGGCAAAGGACCAAATCCAAACATCTGTACTCAACACAACAACAAGTAAGAATCGACAGAATTGGCGAATCAAAACTCCTAGCACACTTCCAAGAACCGAATTAGCAAAACAGGACCAAGAAATAAATTACAGTTTATTTTACCTGATGAGTGGCCGACACTATCAACATGAACAGAAATGAACTGCAGGGAAGAAGTAGGAAAGAGGTTCGTCGTCTTCGGTAGCGAGGAAAAAATCACCGGAGCTAGGCCGGCGGCTAGGGCTTGCTCGCGCGAGAGACTCTGCGTCGCGGCTTCTCCTTCGTGTGCGCCAAAGAGGAAGAAGGCGAAGGAGAACAGAGGGCGCGACGGCCGGCGTCCCTTGCTGCGGCGTCGGGCAGAACTAGGGCTGCGGTGTGTGCGGGCTGTGGCGTCGGGCAGAACTGAAGGGGGGGGGAGGGAAGAAACTGAATCGAGATGAGGGGATTTAGGGCTTATAGTATTGTTTTGGCATTTTACAAATAAACCCTCCCAGTCCGAAAAATTACAACTAAGGCCTTATATTTCAAAATTTTCCATTTAACCCTCCTAAAACTTGGTATTTTAATATTCTCCTTCACTAACAAAAATTTGGTCCCCAAATTTAGCTAATAAACCACAACAAGTACTAGTTAACCACAATGGGTACTAGTCAACGGCAATATGTATCAACACCCTATATCAACAACGTAGATATAATATAAATACGAAATAAAAATCAACCATACACACCTCAAGTAAATAGATGAGGGTAGCGAGCTCTGATCGAATCCTCGAGCTCCCAAGTAGCTTCCTCATCAGAGTGGTGCTGCCAACCAACTTTGACCAACCGAATTGTCTTGTTCCTCAACCGATGCTCTTTGCGGTCCAGAATCCGCAAAGGCACCTCCTCATAAGTCGCGTTTGGCTGAAGTGTGACTGGCACCTCCGATAACACATGTGTAGGATTGGGTACATATTTTCTCAGCATGGAAACATGAAACACGTCGTGTACTCCAGCCAGTGACGGTGGTAATGCCAGACGATAAGCGATGGCGGTAATGCCAGACGATAAGCGACGGCTCCAATCCGCTCCAAAATCTGGAAAGGTCCAATGTAGCGGGGATCTAGCTTACCTTTCAACCCAAACCTCTTCACCCCTTTCGTGGGCGACACTCGTAAGAACACGTGATCGCTCATGGAAAACTCCAAGGGTCTGCGTCTCCGATTTGCATAACTCTTCTGACGATCCTGAGCCTCTGACAGCCTGCGTCTGATAGCACGTACTAGCTCTGCATCATGCTAAATTCTCTGAGGACCTAACAACTGAGATTCCCCAACCTCCTCCCAGAGGGTCGGGGTCCTGTAAGCTCTACCATATAACGCATCAAAAGGTGTCATCTGAATAGCCGAATGATAGCTATTATTATAGTTAAACTCAACCAAATATAGGTGATCCTCCCAATTGCCTCCAAAGTCCATAACGCAAGATCTCAACAAATCTCCAGAGTCTGAATGGTACGCTCAGACTGTCCGTCCGTCTGTGGATGAAAGGCTGTGCTGAATCGAAGCTCGGTACCCATGGCCTACTGTAAACTCTGCCAAAACCGCGAAGTGAAACGCGGGTCTCTATCTGATATGATACTCAGAGGAACACCATGTAATATGATAATCTCACGGAAGTACAACTCTGCCAGCTTGTCCAGAGAATCTGTCCTCTGAATCCCCAAGAAATGAGCATATTTGGTTAATCGATCAACGATCACCCAAATCACATCGTGTCTTCTACGAGACCTCGGTAGTCCAACAACGAAATCCATCGTGATATGCTCCCACTTCCACTCAGGAATAGGGATCTTCTGAAGTAATCCAGCAGGTCTTTAATGCTCGGCCTTCACCTGCTGGCATACCAGACATCTAGCAACAAAATCCATGATGTCTATCTTCATACCGTTCCACCAATAGGAACGTCTCAAATCTCGGTACATACGGGTTCCGCCAGGATGTATCTCAAACCGAGATCGATGAGCCTCCTGAAGCAACTCCTCCATGACCGGATGTGACTTAGGTACGCATAATCTCCCTCGAAAATATAGAATACCCTCGTCATCACGTGTAAAGTCAGTCTGCTGCTTCGAGGCTATCCAGCTGCCTAGGAACTGCAGATGCTGATCACTACCCTGAGCCTCTCTGATCCTCGCCCTGATCGAAGACTGAGCAACCATAGTCACCAACAACCCTTTCTCTGTTTGACCTTGCTCCTCCAGTCCCAACTCTGAGAAGCTCTGAGCTAAATCAGTGACCATAACCCGGTGGCAAGCCAGAACACTCCGGAATTTTCTGCTGAGTGCATCTGCAACTACATTAGCTTTCCCTGGATGGTAGCTAATAGTACAGTCATAATCTTTCAAGAATTCCATCCATCTCCTCTGACGAAGATTCAACTCCTTCTAAGTGAATAAATACTTAAGGCTCTTGTGATTTATGAAAATCTCAAACGTGACGCCGTAGAGATGATGTCTCCATATCTTCAGGGCAAAAATAATGGCCGCAAGCTCTAAGTCATGAAATGGATAATTCTTCTCATACTCCTTTAGCTGACGAGAAGCATAAGAGACTACCCGTCCATGCTGCATCAAAACTGCACCCAAACCATGATGTGATGTATCAGTGTAGAGTACAAATCCGTCCTCGCCTAAAGGTAACACCAATATAGGCGCAAACACCAATCGCCGCTTGAGCTCCTGAAAACTGGTCTCACAAGCTTCTGTCCAAACAAATTTCATGCCTTTTCTGGTCAGGCGTGTCAATGGTGAAGCGATGCTGGAAAACCCCTCAACAAATCGGCGATAATAACTAGCCAATCCGAGAAAACTGCGCACCTCCTGAAATGACTTAGGCTGCTCCCAACTGGTGATAGCCTCGATCTTCTGGGGATCTACGGAAATACCTCTACTGAAAACAACGTGTCCGAGAAAACCAACAGAAGATAACCAGAAAGCACACTTGCTAAACTTTGCATACAACTGCTCCCGTCGGAGCGTCTCCAGAACGATACGAAGGTGGCGCGCATGTTCCTCCTCGGAACGGGAGTAAATCAGGATGTCGTCAATGAAAACAATAACTAACTGATCCAAATACTCCATAAAAACCCGATTCATCAGATCCATAAATACTGCAAGAGCATTGGTAAGCCCAAATGACATTACCAAAAACTTGTAATGTCCGTACCGGGTGCAGAAAACTGTCTTCTGAATATCCGAATCCCTAACCCTCAACTGATGATATCCGGACCGCAAATCAATTTTAGAATACACTGAGGTATCCTTCAACTGGTCAAAAAAATCCTCAATATGAGGTAGGGGATACTTGTTCTTGATGGTCACGACATTCAACTGCCTGTAGTCGATGCATAACCTCATAGAACCATCCTTTTTCTTGACGAATAAAACTGGTGAACCCCATGGAGATACGCTAGGACGAATAAATCCCCTGTCAAGCAACTCTTGAAGATGGACCTTTAGCTCGTCCAACTCCTTAGGCGCTATACGATACAGAGCCTTTGATGCCGGCGCAGTCCCCGAAATCAACTCGATCACAAATTCAACTTGCCATCTGGGAGGCAAACCAGGTAGCTCCTCTGGAAATACGTCTGGAAATTCTTGGATCACTGGAACACTCGAGAGCTGAGGGCTACTGCAACCATCAGTGCTGATCAATGATAATAGAAAACCCTGACATCCGTGCGATATAAGCTTCTGGGCTTGAAGTGCAGAGATAATAGAAATCCCATCATCTCTGGTGCCAATGAATTCCCACGAGGGTTGGTTCGGAGGCCGAAATGTGGCCACCCTCGCTTGGAAATCAATTGTAGCATGATAAGCCGCCAATGAGTCCATGCCTAGAATAATATCGAATTCTTCCATCTCGAGAACTGACAAATCCACGGTGAGGGTATAATTGCCGAAGTCCAATGGACACGCCTTGACTTCCTGCGTGATATCCAATATCTCACCGGATGGTAGAGACACTGATAAACGTTGTGATCTAAGGATAGACAATCTACTAATTTTTCTCATAAACAGTCGTGATATAAAAGAACTAGAACTACCAGTATCAACAAGTAATTCAGCAGGAAATGCGTAAACTGAAATCATACAATGAAAGACCGATCCATTAGCCCGCTGTGCCTCCTCTCTGGTGACTGCATAAACTCAGCCTGTCTCTGTAGCTGAAGGTGGCAACGATAAAATCGGTTGCGGCTGAGAAGATGAAGGTCCAACAGTCTGCTGGGGCTGATAACCAGAAGCTCCAACCGACGGCTGATGCTGATAAACTGCAGGCTGGTATGCTGGACGTGGCTACTGATAATACGACCCTGTTCCAGAATATTGAGACCCCACTGGTGAGGAGTACTCATGCTCAGGCATACCATACATCTGAGCTAGTGGTGGAACTGGATGTTGACGTGGTGGAACTGCCTGCTGACGTCCTGTCTGCTGCGGTCGGAATGACGTATGAGTCTGACGGCCGCCTCGATATGGCCTTTGCGGTCCTGATTGGCCACCCCGAGGAGTAAATGCTGCAGACTTATGCTGAGCCTTCAAAGGATAGCCTCGACTCTCATGACCCAGAAGTTTACAATAATAACAGATAGGGTGCTCCAGGGGACAATCTGATTTGCCGTGATCCTTAGAACCACACTGAAAACAATGAGTCGCACCAGTAGTAAACCTCCGAGTCTGCTGAGAATCCTGCGACGATCCTGCTGAAAACCGTCCAAACTTCTGGGGTCGAGACTGAGGCACATAAGTCTCTTGCGTACCCTGACTCCTACTACTGCGTTTCTGTCCAACTGTCTGCTGTCTCTGTGTCGCAGTTGAACCCTGAGTTGTCTGCTTTCCTTTGTTCTTATTGTAGCGACCCGCCTTCTCCTGCCTTAGACGGATCGTTACTTTTGTCTACTTCTCGACTCTAATGCACGACTAAAAATGCGGAAATCTTTTTTTTTCTTTTTAATCTATTTAAGAATGATATTCTAACATAAATAGTCATGCATGATACCATGTCACACTTTCTTTCTCAAAAACTCGTAAGAAAATACTTATTGAAACTTGCCTCGCCCAACTCAGCTTACGGGTATCAGTCGACTGATACCGTACCAGTCGACTGATAAGTCTGAAACCTGTTTTTCAGATTCGAAGCCTTGTTTCAAAACTCCACCAAACCTATACTTTCGAGCCATATAAAATCATGACACCATTTCTATACTCTATACCAGTTTTCTAAACAATTTAGCCCATCAAAACGAATCCATAAACTTGAAATTAGGACTTTTGCGGAATTTAGCAAGTTATGAAAAATCTACATAGACTTTAAGCCAGAGTTTGTACCAAACTTAACTTCTAACCATTGAAACTCATCACACAAAATTCTGAAACATCCCTAAGGCATTATCAAATGAGAAAGCAACTTTTCTAAACATACTTAAGCAATAAAACTTGATTCAAAGGGAAATTAATACTATCTTGGCACATGCATCTATTTCTCTAACAAAGTATCAATATTTCAAACTACTCACACTTCTACTCATCCAATGCAATCATAAGGATATGTATGCTAAATGAAATGACATGGAATCTTTACTCTAAGAAATTGAGCATGTAAAACTATCCAAAGCTTAAATGTTCGCTAAACTCCATAAAGCAAGAACTTGAAATTTGAATAAACTAAAACATTGTAATTCAAATAACTAAATTGTCTCGTCTCAAGGATCTCTCCAAAATCAGCCACCACACACACTTTACTCAGCACCGCCTCGTCGCCTTCCTTCAGAATTGCTTGACTTTACCTTTATCTGCAGTAAGAGGAAATGCAACTAGTAAGCAAAAAGCTTAGTAAGTACTATCTAGCTCACAAAATCTCGAAATGTGCAAACATGCTTCTTGAACAATATGAAAATCATATGAGATACTTATATGCTTGAAAGAAAACTAAGAACATGTATAACTCAAAACATGCATACTCAAGCATTAATAAATCTCAATTTACTTTTCTTGGCTCAACTTGAAACTTTAGCTATTCTTTAACTTTTTTTTTTTTGAAAACTCTTTAAACTTTAGAAACTTTGCTAAAGCATATACTTGAAAATAATAATCACTTGGATCCACTGAAGACGTAAGTACCATCTCATGCGCGTTCCCTAAAAGGTTGGGGTAGCGACCCACCAATCCTAATAGAGCAGACCTTGGTCTACCAGGGCCAAGACCTTGGAATTGGACACCTGGATTTCTTTAACGACGCCCTTGGACGCCGGGTACTGGCCTTAGAAAATAAAATAGCTTTTCTTTCTTTTCTTTCTTTTCTGTAAATGCCTTGGCATTTTCTCGAGCACCTTGCGTGCTAAAATCCCTAAGTCTTGACTTTTGGGGATTTCTTAAGGCCTTGGCCTTTTCTTTTCTTATCTTTATCTTCTCTTTTCTTTTCTCATAACTTTCTTAGCCCCTAATCTCACATAGGGTGCTTTATCAAACTTATACAAGCATATAATGAACTAAGATCACATGCAAAAACTTAAACAAAAAGGAAATATCTCTTTTAAAAACTATTAAGGGAAATTCTTGCGGAAAAACCGCCTCTTACTGCAGGTGAGAAGTACTTACATTGGTTTCCTTGAACTTACAACCAAAATTGACGTCGAGGGCTCGGGAGAAGCTTGAAATCTCTACGAACCGTCCGCGCCTACGTGTTCTTCTCGTCGAGACGGACGAAACGTTCCGTCTCCTTAGTTCCCTCTTGGCCGGCGCCCCCTTGGAAGAGGAGAGGAAGGCTTGGGAGGTGGCGTGCGTGCGTGAGGAAGAAGAGAGACGGCGCGCGTGGGGTTTGGGCGAGAGGGTTTGAGAGAAATAAAAACTTCTCCCTTTAATTTTCTATCTTTATGGAAAAAAAAACGTAACTACTTCATAAATTTATTTCTCTCCACCTTTTGTTGTGCTTGATACCCTAGCCCAGCCGGTCGCGCGCGCGTCTGGTCTCCTGGTGGTCGCGGGTTCGAACCTCCTGCTGCCCTTAAACGTTTTTCCTTTTTTTAAAATACTAAACGGACTCAGAAAATTCCATAAAAATATTCTAAAAATTCCTAAAAATATCTAGAATATTTCTAAACCATTTTTAAATGGTTCTAAGGACTTTAAGAACTAAAAATGGGAATTTTGGGGCGTTACAATCCCCCATACCTTATAAAAAGTTCGTCCTCGAACTTAGAATAATTCTGGATATTTCTCTCTCATGCTGTCCTCACGTTCCCAAGTAGCCTCTTCATGCTTTTGATTCTGCCAGATGACCTTCACTAGTGGCACTTCTTTGTTTCTTAATCTCTTAACTGCTTTGTCCACTATCTGTGTCGGTCTGCTCTCATAACTAAGATCTTCTTGGATCTATACTGACTGAGGCTGAATCACTTGGCTAGGGTCATGAATACACTTCTTTAGCATAGAGACATGAAAGGTACTGTGGATAGCTGACATATCCTCTGGTAGGTCCAGCTCATATGCTACCTTACCAACCCTCTTTATGATCTTGTAGGGTCCTATGTAGCGAGGACTTAGCTTGCCCTTCTTGCCAAATCTCATCACTCCCTTCATAGGAGCGACCTTGAGAAATACTGAATCTCCAACTTGGAATTCAAGTGGTCTACGGCGTGTGTCAGCATAACTTTTCTGTCTACTCTGGGCAGTCTCAATCCTCTGGCGGATCGTCTGGATAGCCTGAGTGGTCTCATCTATAAGCTCAGTCTGGCTGCCTAGTCCTGCCTCCATCTCTTTCTTCTCACCAGCTTCTTGCCAACATATGGGTGATCTGCATTTCCTGCCATACAATGCCTCATAAGGTGCCATCCTGATGGTGGCCTGATAGCTATTGTTGTAGGCAAACTCAGCTAAGCATAGAAATTTGCACCAACTACCTTTAAAGTCCAATGCACAAGCCCTGAGCATGTCTTCTAAAATCTGATTTACTCTCTCTGTTTGTCCATCAGTCTGGGGATGGAAGGCTGTGCTGAACTGAAGTCTGGTGCCTAGGGCGTCCTGAACACACCTCCAAAAATGGGAGATGAATCGCCCATTCTGTCAGAAACGATCGACTTCGGAATTCCGTGAAGCCTGATCACTTCTTTCACGTACAGCTGTGCTAACTGCTCTACCGAATGTGATAACTTGATGGCTAGGAAGTGGGCAGACTTGGTCAATTTATCCACTATCACCCAAATTGCATCGTGTCCATGGGTGGTTCTTGGAAGACCTGTGATAAAGTCCATGGATATTTCTTCCCACTTCCACTCTGGAATGGGAAGTGGCTGTAGAACTCCTCCTGGTCTCTGGTGTTCTGCTTTGACTCTCTGGCAGGTCAAGCAGGTACTGATATATCTGGTCACGTCTCGCTTGAGTCCAGACCACCAGAACCTCTTCTTTAAATCTTGGTACATCTTGGTAGAACCAGGATGCATAGAGTACGGGGTACTGTGGGCTTCTTCTAAAATATTCTTTCTTAGTTCCTCATCATTGGGGACGCAAAGGCGGTCTCCAAGATAGAGGATGCCACTGTCTGATACTCGAAACTCTGAATTTTCTGCCTCTTGGATCCCCTGCTTGATCTTCTGGATCTCTGGGTCTTGATCTTCCTTTTCTTGTATATCTTTAAGCAGGGTTGACTCTAGGGTCAATGCAGAAAATTGCCCAACTATTACTTCGACTCCAAAATCCTTTATTTCTTTCTGAAGCGGTGGAGATAGTGATGATAGGGACATCAGTGCTGCACAGGATTTCCTGCTCAGTGCATCTGCCACTTTATTAGCTTTACCTGGGTGGTAGAGGATTTCACAGTCATAATCTTTGACCAACTCTAGCCACCTGCGCTGCCTCATATTCAGGTCCTTCTGAGTGAAGAAGTACTTCAAACTTTGATGGTCTGTGAAGATTCTGCACTGCACTCCATACAGGTAGTGTCTCCAAAGCTTCAGTGCAAAAACCATAGCTGCTAGCTCAAGGTCGTGTGTAGGGTAATTCTTCTCATAGTCCTTGAGCTGTCTGGAGGCATATGCTATTACTTTACCGTCTTGCATGAGGACAGCTCCAAGGCCCATCTTGGATGCATCACTGTAGATGTCAAAGGCCTTGTCACTCTCTGAAACAGTCAGGATGGGAGCACTAGTCAATCTTTTCTTCAGTTCTAGGAAGCTGTGCTCGCATTTATCTGACCACTCAAACTTCTGATTCTTTCTGGTCAGGGCTGTGAGTGGAGAGGCTATTCTGGAAAAATCCTCCACAAATTTTCTGTAATATCCTGCCAGGCCTAAGAAGCTTCTGATTTCACTGGCATTCTTGGGTCTACACCAGTTGCTGACTGCTTCTATCTTGGCTGGATCAACTTGAATGCCTTCTTTGGATACAATGTGACCTAGGAAGGTCACCTGATCTAGCCAAAACTCACACTTTGAGAATTTTGCATAGAGCCTCTCCTGCTGAAGGATCTGCAGCACTATCCTCAAGTGTGTAGCATGGTCCTCTGGAGTCTGTGAGTATATGAGAATATCATCAATAAATACAATGACGAATTTATCGAGATACTCCCTGAAGATGTGGTTTATCAGCTCCATGAAGACTGCTGGAGCATTGGTTACTCCAAAAGGCATTACTACAAATTCGTAGTGGCCGTATCTTGTCCTGAAGGCCGTCCTGGGGATGTCACTTTCTTTAACCTTTAGCTGATGATACCCAGAACGCAGGTCTATCTTCGAGAACACTGTAGCCCCTTTGAGTTGATCAAATAAATCATCTATTCTAGGAAGGGGGTACTTGTTCTTGAGGGTCACCTTGTTCAGAGCTCTGTAGTCTATGCACAGACGCATAGACCCATCCTTCTTCTTGACGAAAAGTACAGGAGCTCCCCAGGGTGAATGACTCGGGCGAATGAAACCCTTGTCTAGTAGCTCCTGGAGTTGCTCTTGTAATTCCTTCAACTCTGCTGGAGACATACGATATGGGGCCTTCGAGACCGGACCGGTACCGGGCACTAGCTCGATCTCGAATTCCACTTCTCGGGGGGGAGGTAGTCCAGGTAATTCTTCTGGGAACACTTCTGGATATTCACAGACTACCCGTACATCCTCCTGCTTGAGTTCTTCCTTTGCTTCTGATTCCACTATGTGTGCAAGAAAACCAGCACACCCCTGCTCTAGCATCTGGTGGGCTGCCAAGGCTGAGAGAAATTTCTGAGTCTTCCTCCTTGGGGCTCCTTGAAACTCGAATGGTGGTTCTCCTTCTGGGCTGAAAACCACCTTCCTTCTACGGTAGTCCACTGAAGCGCTGTACTTACTGAGGAAATCCATGCCCAGTATGATGTCGAAGTCCTGCATCGCAAGGACTATCAGATCGACATATAGCTCTCGGTCTGAAATCTTGATTGGCACAGCCCGGAGCCTCTGGGTGGACTCCATAATTTCCCCTGAAGGGAGAGTTGTCAGGAATCTGGACTCCCAACTCTCTGTAGGCACCTGTAACTTACTAGCAAAAGGTACTGATACGAAAGAATGGGTCGCCCCAGTGTCAAACATGTTGGTGCAGTTTGCACTAACGGTCAAACTCGGGTTTTGAAGTATGACAAAGTGGTTAAAGTTAGGGTTGTGTGTGTTTAACCTCTTTACCAAGTGTGCAGGGTTGAAAGACTTAGGACCAGACACCAGGCTGAAGTCCAGGATGGTTGAGTCCTGGCGGGAAGTCCAGTTGGGTCCGCGGGACCTGACAACTGGCTGAAGACCAAGTTGGTTGAGACTTGGCAAGAAGACCAAGGTGGTTGAGCCTTGGCAGGAAGTCCTGGTAGGATCAAGAAGTCAAGTAGAGCTGCACAATGGGTAAGTAAGGTAAGTCACTGGAGGAGCGACCCAGTGAGGACGAGTCCAATCTTGGACTTTAGGCGCGGTCCAACTTAGACCCATTTAGGTGATCTAAGTTGAGTCCTGGTTAGATCCTGGTCTGGGAGACAGGATCTAATTAACTTAGAATTGTATCTTATTTTAGTCCATATAAAATTGTACTAGCCTTGTTTTGGACTAACCCTGGATGCAGGACCGAAGGACTATGTTTCTGCAGCTCAGAGAGCCTCAAAGGAGTGAGGCCGTAGCTGAGCAGGGCGCCCCGGATGTGTCGGGCGCCCCAGAGTCAACCCAAAGTCAGCGGAGAGGTAAACGCCCCGACAGCAGCGCAATTGGGGGCGCCCCGCATGTCTCGGGCGCCCACTGTGCCACGCCACTGAAGGCGGCTGCAGCTCACCCTCGCGAAGCCAGAAGATGGGATTTTGACCGGTCAATCGGGCGCCCCGCGCGCGTCGGGCGCCCCAGTCAAAAGCAATCCCGAAGTAGACGAGATTAGCTTTGACCGGAGCATCGCCGGATCTACAGCCACGTGGGGGGCGCCCCGAGCATGTCGGGCGCCCCCTGCCCTATATAAAGAGGGCCTCGACCCTCTTCAAAGAACACTTCTTCCAAAAGCTTTCAAGTTCTTCTACGCTCGCGCCTTGCTCCGGAAACGTTACACTTCGAGCCGACGACGTCCCGCTGCCCCGAAAGAGTCGACCTACTCCGGACGTCGGTAAAAAGAAGAATTTCTTTTAATACTTTATTGCACTTAATTACTTGAAAGTGTGGGGTTGTCACACTTTCAATTCATTTGTACTCGCCTACTCTATCGGGGTTGACCGATAGAGAGTTTTAGTAGATTGCCCAACGGAAAGGTCCGAGGGACCTGGGCCTTCGAGTAGGAGTCGCCGAAGGCTCCGAACGAAGTAAAAATCGTTCGTGTTTGTGTGTTTGTTTTTCGTCTCTTTCATTTCCGCTGTGCACGCTCTTTAAAGCACTCTGATTTAAATTTTAAAAAGTCACGTGATTCACCCCCCCTCTCACGTGCATCGATCCTACAAGTGGTATCAGAGCCTGGTACGCTCTGTATCGGTGCAACCACCATAAGAGCCGGGGGAAATCCAGTTTTTTTTGTTTTGGTTTTTCGCTACACTTGATCTAAATTAGGTATTGTTGCCTAGATTTGGATTATTTTTTCCGTTCGTTTGATTTTACTTGAATCTGGTGCAACACCGTTCAAGTTGCTTTTAGTTAGTTTATCATTTCCCGCAATACTAATCCAAGACCCAGTCTTGGGATATTTTTTCTACTTTTATTTCGTGTGCACAGAAGTTAAATGGCCCAAGGTGAAGGCTATAGCACTGCTCGCCCTCCCCTCTTTAATGGGGAAGACTTTCCCTACTGGAAGAGAAGGATGGAGGTGTATCTGAAGACCGACATGGATCAGTGGTTTGCAGTTCAAACAGGCTACACACCGCCAATGGATGAGGGAAATAATGCTCCACTAAGGCCCGACAGATGGAACTCAGAAATGAAGAAAAAGGCTCAGACCGAGTTCAAAGCCCAGAACACCCTCCAGTGCGGACTTACCAAAGAGGAGCTAAACAGAATTGGACCAACCGACTCAGCAAAGGAGCTATGGGACAAATTAATTGAACTACATGAAGGCACCTCTGATGCCAAGGTAACAAAAAGGGATTTACTTTTAAATAAGTTATTTAATATAAAAATGCAGGAAGGAGAATCTGCTAGCCAACTCCACGCCCGGATCAAGGACATACTGAATGGACTCCACATGATCGGGCACAAACAGGAGAACCGGGACATCATAAGGTACGCTTTAAATGCATTCCCTAGAAATTCACTATGGGCATCTATTATAGATGCCTATAAAATTTCTAGGAACCTTTCTAAAATTAATTTGGATGAATTGTTTTGTGAATTAGAACTGCACGAACAGACTAACGCCAAGGCCGAGAAAGGGCTAGCCTTATTTGCAGGTTCACCAAAGGAAACCAAGTCAAAGAGAAAAGTCCAAGAAGAACCTGAAGATGAGTCAGGCTCTGATGAAGAAGAACAACTGGTGAACTTGGTAAGAAAAATGTTCACCAGAAGGAAGAACAAACTTTCAAAGAAAGATATTCAAAAGGTAATGAAGCCCTACAGCACTGAAGGTAAAAGCAAAATGATCTGCTTCGGCTGTAACAGAAAAGGGCACTTCAAACATGAATGCCCTTACAAGAAAGAGGACCAACCCACTAAGAACAAAAAGAAGAAGGCTCTTCAAGCCACGTGGGATGAAAGCTCGGACGATTCCGACGATGAACAACCGAAGAATGCAAGCTACCTCGCACTGATGGCAACCGGACCAGAATCGGACTCGGAGCAAGACGAGGATTCCGAATACGAGTCGAGTCAAGAGATCGGACTCTTTTCGGACGACTCGACTAAGGTATATTTAGATTCAGTAAATGAAAAGTTCTTTAAAATTATTTCTGTTTTAAATAAAAAATTGCTTGAAACTGAATCTAGAAATGACCAGCTTCTTAAGGAAAATCAAGACCTTAAGGAGCAATTAATTAATACCAGAACATTAACTGAACAAACTCAAAATCAAAAATTAATTGAGCTTGAAACTGAAAACTTAACCCTAAAGGGTGAAGTCCTAAAACTTAAGGATCTACTAGCAACTTTCACAACCCGATCCAAGAACCTTGACCTTATTCTTGGATCACAAAAGGGCATGTACAACAAATCTGGGATTGGATATAAATCAAGATCGAACCAAAGATCTTTTATCTCCTTTATCCACCCCCGCAAAAATCAACGAAAAGCGTGGATTCCGAAAGCTTATCTAACAAAGCAAGTAGGTCAGAATCAATTTTATGTCCCAAAAAGGGACATCCATTACATTGACCCTAAACACCCAGTCTACAATTTAGGGGGAGGCTCCAAACTAGTTGGCACCTTAAAATCAGCCTCTGCCCAGGTGGGCACTTAGGATTAGCTTCAAAGGTAATTTGAATCTTGTACTATTTAGTACCAAGGTTTTCAATGAGTAAGTTAAAAGTTCAACTTCTTTAAGCGGCTTTGCCTAGAAAATGGTTGTTGCTCCAATAAGGCTTCGGCCAAAGAAGGCCACTGTGCCTCGCCATGGCCTGGAAGCCAATTATTGAAGTGTACTTTTAAATTACTACTTGTTAAACTTGGATCTAACACAAGGTCAAGTTAACTCTTCTAATCAAACTCAAAGTCATCTCACAAAATCATAGGACTCCCTTGATTGATAACTTAGACCGAGTGAGATGAATAAGGATAACCAAATTTAAATTATTGATTGATAATTCAAATTAAAATTCAAATTCAAATTAAAATTAAAATTCAAATTAAAATTCAAATTCAAATTAAAATTCAAATTCAAATTAAAATTAAAATTAAAATTAAAATTAAAATTCAAATTAAAATTCAAATTCAAATTAAAATTCAAATTAAAATTAAAATTCAAATTCAAATTAAAATTCAAATTAAAATTAAAATTAAAATTCAAATTAAAATTCAAATTCAAATTAAAATTCAAATTCAAATTCAAATTAAAATTCAAATTCAAATTAAAATTCAAATTCAAATTAAAATTAAAATTCAAATTCAAATTCAAATTAAAATTAAAATTCAAATTAAAATCAAATTCAAAGTCAAACTTAACATAACTCAAATTTAAAATTCAAACTCAAGTGTTTAAATCTTTTTAGATTTTTTCAAAAAACTCAACCTAAGGTTTAAAACTTTTTACTTAACTGTAGGAAAATAAATGGATCATTGACAGTGGATGCTCCAGACACATGACTGGGGATCCCACCAAATTTACAGAACTCAAGTACAAAAGACTAGGGACTGTTGCTTTTGGAAACAACGGTAAACTTAAGGTAATTGGCCTAGGCAATATTGAACTTGAGTCTGATTTCATAATAACAAATGTATTACTTGTTGAAAATTTCAACTACAATTTACTAAGCATTAGCCAATTGTGTGACACTGGTTATAAGGTTAGGTTCCTATCCAATGAATGTCTGATCAAACACAATAACAACCCAAACATCACACTTAGAGGACTTAGGCACAATAACATTTATGAAATTAAGTTAACCTGTCCCTTAGAAAATTGCCTCTTAACCCATAAGGATGAGACTTGGCTCTGGCATAGGAGACTTTCACATACTCACTTCAGAAAACTACCTAAACTAAATGGTGTAGTTAGAGGCCTACCAAAGTTATCTAACCTTGAGTCAACCTTATGTAATGCTTGTCAACAAGGAAAACAAACTAGGTCAACCCACAAACCAACTAATCAAACTCAAACCAAGTCAATTCTGGAATTAATTCACCTAGACCTATTTGACTCACATGGGGTTAAATCAATTAATGGAACCTATACAGCCTAGTAATTATCGATGACTATTCAAGATTTACCTGGGTAAAATTCTTAAAAAATAAAGATGAAACTTTTGATACACTCACTCAAGTTTGTAAATTAACGGAAAATGAAAAAGGGGGGTTAAAATCAAAAGATTTAGGAGCGATAATGGCGGAGAATTCAAAAATCATAATTTAATCAATTTTGTCTAGAAAA